>PVJH01001846.1:0-190063 GCA_004026705.1 Nesogale talazaci | reverse complement strand
GTATAAACAGCATAGTCAGAAATCAAACTTAACTCTTAAAGCAGTCAAGGTCAATATGTATTAAGCTTATCTATATCCTTAACTAAACTACTGTTTACACAAGAACATCGAATTAGGTGTCTGAAGGCATCCAAACAGAGCCCTGCTTTCCGTCAGGCATTCTGACCTTCTTAACCATTGTCCTTGAACAGAATCCCCACTTTATAAAGGAATAACCAAAGACAGCATCCAAACAAAGTAATTGAAACTTTAACTTCCCACATTGTTTCCAGAAAATAACTCAGTAAACTGCACGGACATATCTGACTTCTGGCTAGCCAATGAAGTAACAATACCACGAGGCACAAGTCAAACATACATCTACTTTCCATTTTTATGATTTGTTCCTCTAGTACCCCACTCCTAAGGTACCATATGGTATCAGTCCGGGTAGACTAGAGGAACAAATTTCAAAGACACACATATGGATATAAGGAATGGGTTTATATTCAAGAGGAACAGGACATTGAGAAAACATCCCAGCCCAGTCCAATTCAAAGTCATAAGTCCGATATTAACCCACATGCCTGATATTAACCCATCTGCCCGAAATCAGTCTATAAAGTCTCTTTCCGACTCACAAAGCCACAGGTCAGTGGGTGCAGAGTCATGGCACCGACAAGGGTCTCCCCATGGCTCCTTGCTTCCAGGGCTCAGGGTCCATCAACAGCATTCCGTGGTGGCAGAAGCAACTCATCGCTGGCAGAGGCCTCCATGTGGCCACCTCAGCCTCAGAGGTCTGGCTCCATCAGGGCAAAGCCGTGTGGTCTCTCCGCAGGCTACCCCAGTCTCCTGGATGCTGCCATCCTGTGTTGTCCGTGATTAATCGTCTCGAGACTAACACCCAACAACTGGGGAAGACAAGACATGACAAAAGAAGAAATAGAGAAGTTCATCAAGAAACATCTGATGAAGTAAAGACTAGGACCAGAAGGCTTAACAAGAGAATTCTACAAAGTATTATGGGCAGCACTGTTACCAATAGTACAGATATTATTTCAGAATATAGAAGGGGACAGAAAACTTTCAAAGTCATTCTATGAAATTAGCATTTTGCTGACACTAAAACTTGGCAAGACTCCCACACAGACAGAAAACCCTATACCAATAGCGCTCATAAACATAGATGCAAAAATTCACAACAAAACTCTGGCAAATAGACTCCAACTTAACAAAAAATAATTCATTATGGCCAAGTGGGATTTATATCAGTGATAGAAGAATGGTTAAATATTCAAAAAATAATATGATCCACCACATAAACAAGATAAATAAGAACCATATGATCATATCAATATTTGCAGAGAAAGCATTTGGATAATATCTAATAACCACATCTGATTATAATACTCAATAAAACAGCAATATAAGGGAAAATAGTCAATAAAGGCCATATACAAAAGTTCAACAGCCTAGAAGGAACTTAAAGGGAAAAGTTGAAAATATATCCTCTGAAAATGAGAACTAGAAAGGGATGACCCCTATCTCTACTCTTATTCAACATCAGGCTGTAGATCTTAGCCAGAACCATTAGACAACAAATGAAAATCAAGGTATAATAGAGCAAAGCAGAATTTAAATTCTCACTATTTGTAAATGATTCATTGAACATCAGGCTGTAGATCTTAGCCAGAACCATTAGACAACAAACAAAAATCAAGGTATAATAGGGTAAAGCAGAAGTTAAACGCTCACTATTTGTAAATGATACAATTCTATATAGAAAGAACCCCAAAAATGCCATATAATGACTTCTGGAAATAAATTGTGAGATTTAATAAAGTAGCAGTATACTCAGATTAACAAGAAGAAATTAATTGGATTCCTATTCACCAGCAAAGAGAGCTCTAGAAATTGCATCAAGAAAACAAAATCATTGATAGTAGCCACACAAAAGATGAGATGCTTCGGTATAAACTTAACCAAAAAGGTAAAAGACCTATATGTTAAACACTACATAACATTATTAGAAGAACAAAATAGACATATACAAATGGAAGACTACACAGTGTTCATGGATAAGAAGACTTAACCTTGTCAAAATGTCAGTACTACTTAAAGTGATCTACAAAGACAACACAATTTCAATTTAAATCACAGCTTCATTCTTTGAAGAAATTGAAATTTCATAGGGAGAGAGAAGAGGCCCAGAATAAGCAAATAGCTTATCAAAAAGAATAGTAGGAGACCTTGCACTTCCCATATCAAAACCTACTATGTAGCCACAGTAGTCAAAAGAGCCCGATATGATGGTGTACAGTGATATATACATAGACCAATGAATGGAACAGGATAGAAAACCCAGAAATGAAAGCATCACCAATGGGCAAGTGAATTTCGACAAAGGACTAAGAATCATTAAATGGGGAAAAATATGCCCTCTTCAAAAATTAGTGTGGGAAATATTGGATCTCCATCTTCAGAAGAATGAAACATGACCCATGCATTGCCCCATGAGCCAAATGAACTCAAGATGGATTAGAGACCTAAATATAAATCCCAGAACTATAAGAGTTATCTATGAGAAAACTGAGAAAAAGTTAAGAGTTCTATTATGGAGCATAAGCAGAAATCCAAGTATAATAAAGGAAGCCAAAATTTATTACTGGACCTACTAAAAGCAGTATATTTATGAACATCAAAAGAATAAAATTAGAGCCCTCAGATAGGAAAAAATATTTAGCAACTACATAATGAACGGGACCAGTTACTAATATCTATAGAATTCTGCAACTCCTCAATAAGAAAAAAATAACCTAATTGAAAGTGGGCAAAGGACATGAATAGACAATTCACAGGGAATAACACGTGAGGGGTGAACAATATGTAAGAAAATGCTTGTGATCACTACCCATCCAGGAGATGCAAACAATCAGGTATCACCTTATATCCTACTAAAAATTCCCCAAAAACCGAGAACAACAAATTCTGGAGAGGGTACAGAGAGATTGAAACTCTTATACATGGCTGGTGGACTTATAAACATGTACAATCATTGCAGAAATAGGAATACCATATGATCCAGTCATACCTTTGTTGAGCATATGTCGAAAGAAGTAAGAGACAGAACACAAGCAGACGTTTGCTCTTCCATGTTCATTGCAACACAGTTTACAAGAGAACGAAGCTGGAAAGAGCTAAAAATGGCCATCAGAAGAGTAGTTAAATAAATTGTGATTATACACACAATGGAATACTAGGCTTCTTTAAAAAACAGCAATGAAACATCTCATGACATGGATGGACTGGCAAACTCTTGTGCTGAGTGAGTCAGGGTTAGGGTCTTTTTTATTATCACTACTATTTAATATATGTGATATTCCATAGTTCAATCACATCAAGGAGAATTGTGAAATTGCTACCACAATCAGTTTCCAAACATTCTCTTTCCATATGGGCTCTTTAACATTGTCTCCCTTTCACCCTCAATCCTATAACCCCTCTCCCCACCCCCAAATCCTTGTTCTACTTCCTCTTTCTATAGGTTCATCAATGCTGGGTGTCATCTGTCGAAAAACATGGAACACAACTTTAAGAGGGTGACCTCCAATGACACAGCACCTCCAAGATATACTATAATACAAACAAACAAAAAGCAAATCAAACAGTCCAAACCAAAAACAAACATTTGGAAACCACATCAGGTCCAGCAGGTGGGATCTACTGACAAAATTTCAAGTGTTCAAGTCAGATTCAATCTTCTATACCAATCTATCTCTCCAAAGCTCTGTTTAGTAACCACTTACCACTCCTCTCTCAATTGTCCTCAGAGAAAGTTCTCCAAAGATTTATTCCCTATGTAGTTCCACCAGAAGTCTTGGATTCCTACTGTCAGCTGTAGCCTTCTGTGCCATATTTTGCTACAGCACCCTTGTCTTCTGTGTTTTCTTCCTGAGGATAACTATGAGCAGGGCCATGGTGTAAGAACCAATACTTCTTAAGTTGGAGCTAGTATTAATGTGAGCCCCAAATATATTTTAGGATCTATGTTTATTTTTTCTTTTAATTACCTAAGGGTTAATACGTATATTGTTGCACAGTTCAATCTAGTCAGACAGACCTGTACAACTGCTTCCATAATCAATTTCCTAACATACTTTTCCTCCTGGTCTCCTTAATATCATCTCCCTTTTACCTTTCCCAATTGTTGGGGGTCTCTTTTGCCCATTGTGAGGCTCACATTCTGATTGATGTGAGTCTAAAAGCCTCAGTCCTGAGAGGCAGTCAGATCCAACAGACTCACTTCCTTAAAGAGGCTCCTGCTTGAACTGGTTTCTTGCTAACTGGTTTCAGCCTTTTCAGAACAACTAATTCTTCTGGCATGGCTTTACCTGATACTCATTCTCATGAATCTATCACTGGTGATAGAGGTCTATAGTAGACTGTGGTGGGGAAAAAAACAGGTGGTGCCCAGCTTTCAGAAAGAATAGCATCTGTGGACTTTAGGCCTTGTCTTAAAAAAAAAGCATCCATTTAAGTGAGGCATCGACTAATTTGACATGGAGAAAGCACACCAGCCTGCTTCAAATCTGCTTCAAATCTGAATGAGGGAACATTATTAAAGCTTGAATTCCGAATGCCTGATTTGCTGAAAGCTATGGATGACAGTGGAAGCCCCAAATCCATTTGCAGAGTTTCCACATGGATCCAGTGAATACCCTCTGACCGTAGACTGCGCATGTGAATAGCCTTCACTTTTCAAACCTATCAGACACATTTACTGTTACATTTTGATGCATATTTTTCTATTTGAAAAACTACATTTAGTTTTGTGGCAGTGACAGAACATACAAATAGATACAAAGATTTCTTGTTCATAGTGAAGGTCTGTTTCAGATGAACTAGTGGTCAGTTGTACTGTATGTTGAATTTATCCTCCAGGCTAAGCATTGTCATCATAAAAGTCTGTCTGGAGAAAGGTTAGTCTGGATAAAAGGGAAAGAGAGGCATGGAAGAAAGAGGAGCTAGCTTTTACACATAATTGTAAGTGGATTTTGTCACTTCTGCTTTTTGTTTGTTGGGTAAATCAAGTCACATGGCTGAGATGGGCATTCAGGAGGTGCCCAAGAATGTGCTACAGCTAAAATGCATTGATGTATAAAATAATTGCTCATCCAGTGCTCTTGGATCAGTTCTTCATGATTGTTTGCCCAAGGCCATTTCAACAAGAATAGTCCTGTTTAGAGAAAGTTCTGCCAAGCAACGGTGAGTCAGTCTGAAAGTTCTTATAGGATGTCTTTATGTTTATGTTTATGTGGGATCTTTTTATTCCCTAGATAAGTAGCAGAATAATAGAATTTGAGGTTTCAAGGAGATTGAGTATAGCAAGTTTGACTGTATAGGACATAAATTCTTGAAATCACCACATGAATTTTTTCTAAGACAGATCATTGTAAAATCCTTTATGGCACATGTAGTTATGTTATAATGTTAACACCTTACCACTCACTTGATATCTCTTTTGATCCATTTTAAAGTGTTTTCAGTTTTTTAATATTTTCTGCTTTAATTTTAACTGAGATTTTTCTGTTGTTTGTTGTCATTGTTGTTTATTTGTGGGTGGGCAGATGGGTGTTGTTTCCATTTTTGCATTTCACATGATTTTCTGTATATGAAATCCAGGCTAGGTAAATCTCTAGAGATAGCAAGTGGATTAATAATTTACCTGGGGACATGGCAAGGGAGCTTGGAGGGAAATGGATTGTGGTGATGATTGCACAAGTCCTCTTAATATGATTAGACCAGTCAACTGCATGATATGTGAACTAGATGCCAGTAGAACTATTTTTTAAAGTTGTTTGTTAAATTAACCCAGTTTCTCACCTGTATATGATCTTCCTTAAAAGAGGATGCTGGAAATATATCTAGCACACAGAGAGAAGGGCCTTTCTGAATCCTTGAAAGCAGGGCCTCCTCTATACCAAATCAGGGCCCAAACTAGCATTTTAGTTGGGCCATTCTAGTTGAGAAGAGGACTGATCTATGTGATGTCCCAGTCTAAAAAATGGTCTCTGCAGTAGTCAAGCACAGGCTTCAGTGGAGAAATCTCCTCTCAGTGCTTCTATTTAGAACACAAGATTGTGATGAAATGCTTGGTGAGCAGAACCTATTACTGCCAGAGCCCCTGGGCACCAGTGAATTTCTCCTGATTATTTGTGTCTTGCTGTGTGAAAACAGTGTCTCATCCAAAATGGTATTTGGTTGGAATCCTAAACTAGCTGTTGTTACCTCAATCTTCTATATTTAGGTAGGAAAATAGTTTTTGCCATGAAGCACATTCAGAGGAAAAGCCAACTTCGGACAGCCACAGAGACCAGTGTTGTCCTGAATAAAATGTGACTAGAAGCATCACATGAGTTGCATACAAAGACCTCATTCTTCAACTACGTCAGTGAACTTTGTTGAATCCATCTCTGACCTCTCTTCCATTTGTGTATCCTCCTCTCCCACCTCATCTCAATAACTTTGTCATGTTTTACTTAATAATGGAAGCATCAACTAAAAGAAAAATCCACAAAATGGAAGCTCAATGATTCAGGGTGGTCGAGGTTCCCCCCTTTCAATAAGTAGGAAATTTTTTAAATGTAAATAGATTCCCTAAAGGGATTGTGTATAGATCCAATACCAGCATGCAGAGGTTTATGTTGATTCAGTGAATTATATTTATTGATCATTGCTGTGCACCAGGTGCTGAGTTCTGAGTATTTTTCATTAGGCCTTCTGATCTAACAAGCATTATGGTGAGTTGCATATCACCAGTTATCTTCTACAGGTTATTTTGAAAGTAGGGACCATTGGATTTTTACTTAATTTACTATCTGAGTATTAACTTGATTAGGATGGGCTATCAAGTCCTGTTAGCCTGGGTATGTTTAGGGGTCTGGGAAAACTTTCCTTTTCTTCTTATTACACAATATGAAAAATTCTAGATGAAAAATGAAATGTTGGCATACTTGATTACCAGGGCCATCAAACAGATATTGTATTTATTTCGTTTCCAGTGATAGGAGCACAGGTCTTGGAGTGGGATGTACAGAGCTAGAGTTCCTGTTCTGCCCATTCATCAGATTGCAGACCATGTTGCCCAACTGATGTGGATCTGTGACTTTGTAAGATTGTTACAACTTCCTTTAGCTGAAACACAGGCAATCCAGGATAAATAAACACTTCAAGGCCAACAATGAGAGTAGTACTGCCGGGAGGATGAGGGGAGGACAGAGGGAGAAAGAGGGAATTGATCACAAGGATCAACATATAACCCCCTCCCAGAGAGATGAATAACAGAAAAGTGGGTGAGGAGTGACAGAGAGTGATGTAATAGTAAGAAATAGTATAGAATATACTATTTATAATATAATATAAATACTATATATTTACAGTATATTATACTTATTATAGTATAGTATGCTACATTATATTATACTTACTATAATAGTAAGAATAGTATAGAAATCATTATCTATAACTTGTCAACATTTTGTGAGAGAGGGATGGTGGTGAGGGAGGGTGGGGGAAGAAATGGGGAGCTGATATCAGGGGCTCAAGTGGGAAGAGAATGCTTTGAAAATGATGATGGTGGCATATGTACAAACATGCTTGACATATTGGATGAATATGGATTTTGATAAGAGATGTAAGAGCCTCCAATAAAAGTATTTTTTAAAGATTGTTTAGAAAATCATATGGCTTTACTCTTTCTGCCTCGAATTCCTTTCTCATATTTCTTAGTAAAAAGTATGTCCTCCTTCACTGGTCTAGAATCAAACACCTTTACCATTAAGAGTCAAAATAGACCTTCCTTTTCATCCTACCAATCTGTGTATTCAATTAGTCCTGCTCTCACCTGGGATCCACAGATCTAGCACCACAAGCACAGCTCTGAGTTCAACATGGGACACCTGTTTCAGGCTGACAAGGACAACTTCAGTTATCTTTCAGTGGCCCTTGCCACCAAAGGTGGGCACATTCTGCAGGGTTGCTCCAGGAACCTTGCGATCCAATAGGATATGGAGATGCTGGTGCACTGGCCAAGTTCGGGGGTGTGGAGGCCACTGGGATCAAATTCACTGAGGACAGCAAGGATGAGATTTGGGGTTCAACAGGATCTCAGACTATTCGTCCTTCATTGAGGGTATCATCTGGGACATCAACAGCTTTGACCAGTGAAGAGTGGAGTTGGGAAAGCAGCTGGCGAAGAAAATTGAACTTGAGCTTAGTTTACTGCCCCAGTGACCTCTCATGGTTCTTCTACCAGTGGGCTGATCCACTTCATCAAACAATGGTGTGAGTGGTATAAATAGGAACTGGGCACACAGGGAATACAAAACAGAAGACCCCCCTCAGGCCCAGTGGTGAGAAGAGCAATACTGGGGGTGGTTGGGTGGAGGGAAAGTATAATAGAAAGTGATAACAGATTGTAAGGATCTACTTATAACCCCCTCACTGGGAGACAGACAGAGAAGTGGGTCAAGGAAGACATTGGAGGGTTTAAGATATGACAAAATATTAATAATTTATAAATTATCAAGGATCCATGGGGAGGGGGAAGGAGGGAGAGGGGGAAATATGAGGAGCGGAAAACAAGTGCTCAAGTAGAAAGCAAGTGTTTTGAGAATGATGAGCGAAACAAATGTACAAAAGTGCTTGACACAGTGGATGTATGTATGGATTGTGATAATAATTGTGCATGCCCCCACTAAAATGATCACAAATAAATAAATAAATAAATAAATAAATGGTTAAGTACAGTTAAAAAAAACAATGGTGTGACACCACCAGCCAATAAACTCATGCTCAGCAGCAGCTCCTGTTGTGACTGGCCCTTCTTGCCCCTACAACCTGAGTCTGCCCTGCCTGGCCTTGCCCCACGCATCCAAGAGCACCCTCAGGTTCTGGGCTCTGACCACAAGTCCCTGGGAAGAAGCTGGTCTGAAGTTTCCACACCCTTCTCTCCCCATGTCCACTAGCTCTCTGTTTTGTAATTGACAGGGGTGGTTTAGTGCAGCTGAATTTTCAGACCCATGTTTATATCCCAGTTAGGATAAAAAATGCTACAAAGGAAGAAATATTGTCAAAATAATGGCTCCTAGCACACATTTTGTCATCATGAAAAAGTCAAAGAACGAGAGAGGGAAAGAGGAAGAGAGAGAGAGGGAGGGGGAGAGAGAGAATATGAATGTCCTCTTTGTTCTAGAGTAATTTTTCATACTTTTCATTTCTAATAGCCGTTTAACTCACAAATTTGGTATACTCCATTGGTACTACAAAATACTTCAACTACCACCAAAATTGTTTGCTTTATAAAGGCCTACAGAATCATTCTATCAGGACAAGAATACAAACTTCAAGACATACAAAGAGACTTGCCAGTGCTACTACTAACAAAATGTAAGTACTAGTGTCACCTAAATGTTTTCTATCAGTACAATTCCAGCTTTTACAAATATGCTGTAGAACAGGCAGATTTGTTGCCATAAAGACTTTGTTATAAGCAAGTCAGCCTGCATAGTAATTTTCCTATTCATTCCTACAATGGTTTCACTGATACTCTTACAGTAACTTTCCCTCATTTGGAGAAGGAATGTAGAAAATGATATCTTCTCCCTAAGCATTTATAATAAACTATGGTCTTTTAACACTTCTCTGAAATTTTTCTTTGTTACTCATACATTCTCAAATAACCATTAAAACAAAATATTACCTCTAATGCATACGATGCAAGGTCAGGAACATAGTTAACCTCTGAACATATTGTTTTGTAAGCAGGGGAAATGCAAGTTCAAGTGCTGATCCTAATCATAAGTTCATCCTCCACCTTTCCCTAGGATGCATTACCCCTTAAGGGACTGTCAGTCTTAATTCCTTCACATTGATCTCAGTCAGGACCATCTCATCTGAAATATAAAAATTATTCTAATGCCATTAAATCTAAAAATGCAAAGTTATTGAAGTATTCTTGGCCCAATAAAGTGGCCCTTTCTTTATCAGAGCATCCCTATGCACATTTGCCTATTGTGTTAGTCCTGGCAGACTAGAAAAACAAATCCATAGACTCATGTATAAGAAAGAGGTTTATATACAAGAGCAACTGTACATTAAGAAAGTATCCCAACTCAGTCCAGTTGAAGCCCATAAGTCCAATATTAGGCCCTATGTCTGATACTAATCTATAAAGTCCTCTTCAAACTCATGGAACACACCCAAGGACAATGAATGCAGGATGATCACAGGCCAGTGGGTTAGAAGTCTTCTGAATCCAGTGGTGCTATAAGTGCACTGGCAGGGGTCTCTCTCTATTTGGCTTCTCCAGTTTTCAGGGCTACATCAGGGTAGGTCCATGTGGTTTCTCCTCAGGAACGTCTCATAGAGAGTAAGCCTGGTCAGTAGAGCATTTCCAAGAATGGAGATCTCCCACCTCCACCGAGGAAAAACCAGATTTCCCAAAATTCTTAGGAGAAAGCCATGCCCACACAGAGACCTCATTGGCTATGATCTGATTGACAGACTAGACTCTTCCCTTCCCTTTTAACCCTCTCAAGTCCAAAATTGACATCAAATTATGTAACTACCACACCTATACTGTACTTTCCTTAACAAGCTAAGAATTTCATGTAGCCTATGGAGGTAAAGTGACCTTTGTTCCTGCAAATCGTGGTCTCTGTGTTGAATCTAAATAGCACCTATATTAGTTCAAAGATCACTTTCTCTGGGAAGCCTTGTTAGGCATTCCTTCTTTGTGTGTACAAGTAGAGCCCTGGGCACGTCATTTCCCCCCATGATTAAGGGGATTCATTCAGGAAGTTATCAGATTACCACAAGTCAGGAGCAGTCAGCATTAAGGATAGAGTCATTGGTCTGGAAAAACACCTCTCCTCAGCCAGCAGCCAAGTCACCCCTCAGTCCTCAGCCTCTCAAGTCACATGCACTCTGCTACCATAGTCCTGGCACTGCTCCTGTTCTGTCTCCTGGTTTCCATTGTACCCTGGGCATGTCTTTATCATCTCACTGGGCAAATTGCACTGCATAATTGTCTAGGTGCCTGTGTTCTCCATTAAGCCATCGCCTTTGTCGGGACAGGGCTTTGACCTGTGGGTCATTGCATTCTTCACTTCTAGCATATCAGTCAGCAGATAGTACCCCGTCAGAAAGCTACAGGTCCTTATTCACAGCCCCAAACATCCATCTGATGTTCTCTCATACCAATCTCCTCTGGCTGCTTTATCTAAGTGTTCCCTGGACATGTACTCTTTAAGAGATTATTGTATTTTTGATATATTTCCTGCCTTCCCATCCTTCCTTAGGATGTCAAGAAACATTTGGGGGACAGTTTGTCCCAATATTATTAGGCTAAGTCTAGGTCTTTCCAAAACCTGCCTGTTCTGTTACTTAGTCAAATTACAAACTTAGTCATGCCAGTGTAGTGTGTATTGAGTTTCTAAGTTCAAGACTCATATTATTCTCGATTTTAATGAGATCCCAATTTCATCTCATCTCTCTCAAGTTGTTAGCCTCATAGGTAGAAGGTTAGGCTTATCTTATTGTGTAGCGAAAATGAAACTTGACAGCTCTGTCCAAATTAATCACACTAATGAGCAATTTTGGAACAAGCAGGCACAAAGCAGGTTCCTCCCTACATGGTATTGGCACAATGGGCCCAAGGGTCCTTCCCTGGTCACCTTGGGTAACACTCCCCCTGCAGTGTATAAATTAAGGAACCAGAGAATTATATGCCAAATAACTTGCAAAAATAATATAATACAGGGGAGCGGGTAGAAGAAGAATGTGATGTCTCTGCCTTATTCCTAAGATTAGGCATACAATCCCTTTCTTTACTACACAAGTCTCTTAGAAAATAGCAGTCATAATTCTTTCATTGAATCATTTTAACTGATACAGTGAGTTTTTCTAAGCTCAGTTCCATATAATAGCAGGAGTTCATTAGAGGCATCAGTCGCGTCGACAGTGGAATTCAAAGATGTGTATTCAATTAGGAATGAGAGGTAGCAAGGGTGGCTCCAACTTCCCCAGTTGTGTTTCTCCAGCTGGAGATGAGATTTAGTATATCACTTTCAAATCTCATTATTTTATCTTATAAATGCCATTGTCTGAAAATTTTATGAGTTTTGTTTTCATCTTCCAAATATTGGGTAAAATAGTGACTCCCAATTAAAAAAAATAATAAAAATACTCTGGGAATAATTACAGCCAAAATTTTATGAGTGTTTACTGAGCTCCTATCACTGCACTGTTTTTAAATCCTTTACCTGAAATTGACTCATACCTGGAACAATTCACTTTATAGATGATGACCTAAAACAGAGAAATCAGGCAATTTGTCGAAGGTCACATGGCTAGGATGTGGTGGAGGCAGGCCGATACATCATACTTATTTGGTAGTTTTGTGTATCTTCAAGATGTGGGTACTCCATTTTGAAAAAATTGTGTAGAAAAGATAACTGTGCTAATAGCAAACTGAATGTCATTATTACCTTTCTGGAAGACCATTTTGAGCATTAATTTCCACTTATGAAAAAAATGAAATATGAGATTATGTACCTTAAAGGTTTTCTAAGCTTCAATCTATTCTATTGCTTCAGAGATTTGAAGAAAAAAAAACCAACTGACTGATGAAGGGAACTAGAAAGGAATAGAAGTCTATTCATATATTTCGCCATTATTCCTTCTAGTTTTTAATACAGAAAGTTAGTGGCTCTCCAATATCTTATAATAAGAAATCAAGATTGTTTTCTTAAATGTAACTGTTCAGTTCATACCTATAAAAAAGCCAATAATACTTTAGACATTGAAACTCTTCCCAGTTACCCAACGCTGCCATTGTAAAACAAAAGCAGGCATAGGAATGAGCCTAGCTAGGATCCCAGGAAACTTTAGGAAAATACCTGTTAGACTGGATTTGGCCCAGGAGCTAGAGTTTGGAGATTCCTGCTGGAGAGAGAAAATTATGCAGACCTGGGCCATGCTGTCAGTTTAGATAAATCATGTTATTATGCTATCCCCTATGCTGTCAAGGATAATGTTAAATGGGAAGTTTGGTAATATTATTATGGTGATTTATTCTAAAATACTTTAGTATAAACAGGTTAATGCATGAGCCTGTAAATGAAAATTAAATCTATATCCTCTGGGCAGTTTGCTGTCATTGGAGGTTTCCTAATCAAGATTCCATACCCCAGGGCTGCTTTGTAAGCAGTTAACATTGGGAAAATTCTAAGTCCAAGTGTCTCCACCCCAAAGTAGGCAGAGAAATGCTTCAAGTAATGTGGCCTAACCTATGCTGGAGGCCTCTTGATTGGCACAGGGTACAGTAGAAATGGCATCATGGGTAAAATGAAGGGAGCTCGAAATATTTGATTGAAAAGAAAATGTGTACAAGTATACCCTTCTTGAAAAAGAAGGCTTAGTAACCTGTGCAAAATATCATCTTGAACTTCATTTGGTCCAGAGTCTGCTACAAAAGGATAGCTGTCATGATGACTAGAAGTTCCTGGAATGAGAACATCATGTGTCAGACTTTGCTGAAACCTTTTACAAGAAATAATAATTGAATGTCTCTAAGGCATCCAGTCAGAAGAAAGAAGCTGCATCGGTCATGTAAACATGGAATAGTTAATCTAAGGGATTGTTAATTTTCTAAAAGGGATGATCATACTAAGGTGAACTACTACTACTACTACTACTACTACTACTACTACTACTACTACTACTGCTACTGTTGTTAGTACTAATAAGACTGTTCCTCACTACTGTAAAGTCTACTCTGAGTCAGTGACCCTGTAGGTCTGGGTCGAACCGCGGGTTTTGGTGACTATAAAGCTTTACAGGCACAGAAAGTTTCCTCTTTCTTCCATGGAGTGGCTGATGGGTTAAACAGTGAACTTTGGGGCGAGCAACCCAATGCGTAACCTGCTCCACCATCAGGACTCCTTGCCAAGATGAACAGAGGGAGCATGTATGGAAAGTAGCTACCATGACTAGGGAAACATGAATGGGGGTAAAATTCAAATTCCTGAGGTGAAGTGGTAGCCAGCCGCCACAGACACACAGACACATGCTGAGTTGTCACAATAATGAAGACACTTAGAGGGACCACTTGCTGGGGAACAGTGAGAGCCGTAGTCTTTGTCGTGGCCAGGAAACTTACTAGAAGGATCCCTGCCTCTGAAGTACAAGAACCTGGTGATGAAGACCTTTGCCAGAGACCTGTCAATGCTAAGAGGGCATTCCGGAGCATGCTGTGTTTGCTGCCACGTGGAAAACCGCACCCCTGAGAAAGCAATGAGTCCTTTCTCTGGCTCCAGATTTCAGTCTCCTTCCAGCACACTCCATCCATAGAGCCTCCCATGCATCCAGTTTGCAAAAGAAAAAAATGTAGGCTGCCTTGGCAGAGGGCAGAAGACCAAAGAAGGTGGAATTGGAAATAGGAAGCAATAAATAATTACCTGGCAGAGTGCCCAAGGATACAATCGTGTTTCACCAAGTCCTCAGGAACAGGTGGTGGAAACATTTGATCTTCTTGGTACTGAACACTTGGTATCTACCCGAGATTTGCTTTCTTGGGTAATGTCCCATTTGGTATAAAAGTGACATGGTTTCTAATATTTTCCAAATGGCCTGATGATTGTTGAACTAGCAAATTGCTTGATGTCATTTTGCAATACCTGGGTTTCGAGATCAGCCACCAGCTACAGGTTGAATTTGGGTAAGACAGAACCAGTCAGAGTCACAGTGTTCACCTGTGGTGTGCTCTGATGATCAAAATAGCAGCTATCACATGTGTTTAAGGTGAAAATGAAGTGATTCACATTCCTGATATTTAGTATGCATTCTTTGACTGGTACTCCTCATGATTAAGCAAGTATATTCTTATCAATATCAAAGTCTGTCCAGGCCCCTGCATCTAGCATTTGACCATAAATATATGGGTACTGGAATAGCTAAAACTGTGGTGAGGTAAAAAGAGAAAAAATAAAGTGAGAGATGCTGACTCCCCAATTCCAAGATTTAGTATAAAGTTACAGCTCTCCATTTAGTGAAGATGGAAGCATAAACCAATGGAATGGAACAGATAGGCCAGAAATGATCCACACCATTGGAGTTAATTACTTTTTTATATAAACATGCATTTCAATGAAGTGGAGAAGATGCTGTCTGGTCAAAAAAGCATAATTCTGGAATAAATGGATAACCATTTTGAAAATGCAAAAGACATGTGTCTTAGGCAATAATAAGGCTAAATCTTATTATCAGCTAAGGGACAGCAAACTGTGGCTCATGAGCCCTCGGCAGCTCTCTTGGTACAGACATGTGGCTCTGAAATCAACCTGAGAATGAAAATAAAACTACCATAGTTTCATTTAAAGGATATTATTCAGATAATAGTGATTATTTATGTTTTTAAAAAATATATATCTATGACTTTTGAATAGGTTTAAATTGTTGTGAGGGACAGAAGTGGCTCTTCTGTCTCAAAAGTTTGTTGCTTCCCATAATATGGATCATAGTCTTAGGGGACCTCGAACCAAGTGGCATACACAAAGACATACACAAAGACAATGTTCTATGTCCTACTTTGCTGCTGAGTAGTAACTGAGATCTTGTGTGTGTGTGTGGGGGGGTCATCTACAAGACAACCACTAGTCATTTCACATTGTGAGCAAAGGAAAGTGAAGACAATCAAATCTTGAAGGCAACAATTAGTCCAAAGGACTAATGGACCACATGAATCACAGCCTCCGCTACCCCAAGACTAGAAGAATGACTTGGTTCTGGCTTCCACTACCAACTACTTGATTGGGATCAAAATAGGAGGTCTTGGTCAGAGTAGAATAAAAATGTAGAATAAAATCAAAATGATTAAAAAGACCAGATTTACTGGCTTCATAGACACTGGCAGAACCCCCAAGTCACCCTGCAAGTCTGGAAATTAACGTGACCACAAATGCATTGGCATAATCAATAAAACACAGGCCAACCTCTTTCTGGTAATATTTGTTTTTAGACAATATACCTCTGACATCCACAATGATGTCTCGCATTCCACATCCTCTTTTGAATTCTGCTTGGATTTCTGGTAGTTGCTGTCATCATACTGCTGCAACCATCTTTTCACTATCTTCAGCAACATTTTACTTGCATGTGACATGAACGATATCATTTGATAGTTTTCTTCCTTCTGTTGTACCACCTTTCTTAGGAATGGCTACATGTATAACTCTTTCCCAGTCAGTTGACCAGGCAGCTGTCTTCTGAATTTCTTGCTGTAGATAAGCGAGCACTTCTAGTGAGCCTCCATTGTTGAAGCATCTCTATTGATGTGGCATCATTTCCTGGAACCTAGTTTTTCACCAATGCCTTCCATGAAGCTGGGATTTATTTCCTCAATCCTTTTGGGATTATTGTATGCCACTTCCTAAAATAGTTGGATGTCAACAATTTTTTTTTGATAACTGTGCTTGCTTTCTGTCTTTCTTTGATGTTTCCTTCATCGTTCAATATTGTGGTAGTTATATAATCTTTTATTTGGTTTTTGTTTGGTTTTGGGGGGGCATGACTGCCCTCTGATGGTTGTGAGAGCTACCCAGCGTTGCTCCTGAGAGCCACCGCTGGATTTGAATCGCCAATCCTGTGGGCCACAGTCCCACACTCAACCATTGACACCACCGGGGCTTAGACCATTTTCTGCTTTCTCTTTTTTTTTTTTTGGGGGGGGGAGGGCATCACGATAATTATATAATCTATCAACATTAAAAGCTTAAAGATCTCATTTGGAGGTGCAATGGAGATACATAGCTCACTGGTATCCAGATGCACTCATTGCTTGTGGGACATTCCTGTTGATAGGTCACATGAAGCTATGCTGATTGAGTCAGGGTCCTGGGGCTGAAAGAGCCACGTGGAGACCCATGCCAGGCGCTGAGATGAGTTGCTTCTACCACCACTGGATCCACAAAACTTTGACTCAATGGCCTGTGATCTTCCCACATTTGGTGTCATTGTATGTTGTGTGAGGAATTTACAGACTGCTATGGGACATATGGGCTCGTATTGGACTTAAGGACTTGATCTGGACTGGGCTGGGATGTTTTCTCAATATGAAATTATTCTTTGATATAAAATTCTATCTCATACATATATGAGTGTCTAGGAATTTTTTTCCTAGTCAACCTGGATTAACCCAAGTTTTTTTTTCATAGAGTCCTTCAATATTGCAAATGGAGGTTTTAGGTTTTTATTCTTAGTTCTTTCATCTAGAGAAATACGGAGTGTGCTCTTTCCTTTTGGTTTCTTTCACATTTTATTGTAATAAGTTTGTCTTCTAGAGTTGTCTTTTAAAATCTTCCATTTGGTTCTTTTATGTCATAATATATTTTAGTTGTTTAGTGACTATATACATGAACAAGTTATTTTCAGACCCCATTTGGTCTTTTCTTGTCTCTGCTGCCCCCATACTTTTATTTATTTTGATATTGTGTTTGAGAATGTACACAGCAAAGCATACCAATTTTATTGTTTCTAAAGACACAATTTATCAACACTGATTATTTGAGTCATTCAACCATTCGAATCTTCATCTATGAGCTGCTACTTATGTACATAAACGCTTTGCTCTCTAAGCATCCAATCTAATCCTTTGAGTTGCTTTGGTAAAAGAGAAAAGTGCTTGTATTAGATGTTTTTGTTCAAATAACTTATTGTCTAGTATTCAGATAAATTTATGGTATATTTTTGTTTAAGCATAAAAAATTATTTCAAGGCAATAAATCCAGGGACTCAACTAACCTCCACATCTCCAAAAAGTTTAAAGTCCATTTTTGCTGTCTAAAAATACTAGTATACTGGACTTCAAATAATATATGGCTATAATAATTAAGACTAGTACTTCAGAAGATAAGCACATCAGTCAATTGAGCAGAATAAAGAACTTAAAATAGAACTGACATAATTATGTCTACTTGATTTTTTACATATGTACAATATTAATTCAATAGAGGAAATGTAGATTTTCAGCAAATGCTACTGGAGCAATTGACTATCCATAGACAAAAACTAAAACTAAAAAAACTTGAGGTTCACACTTTATACAACTATTAACTCAAAATAGACCATGGGCTTCATGTAAAACATGGATATATAAAACTTTTTAAAAGAATTTCTGCAGAATGTAAGGCTAAGAAAATAATTTTAGTCTTGACACCAAAACCATGGTCAGTAGAAGCCAAATTTGATAAATCAAACATCATTAAAATAGAAGCTTATGTAAAAGGCTGTGAAGAAAATGAAAGAGCAGCTATATGCTAGGAGGGAATAGCTGCATCCGCATATACTACAGAGCTTCATTAATAAGTAAATAAATCTTGCATTCATCAGTAAAAATAACACAGTGGTTAGAAAATGAGCAAAAAACATGAATGGACACTTAACCAAAGAAGATATACAGATGGCATATAAGCCTAAAAAAATGCAACTTCTGGATCCAGTGCTGTGTTTGGTGTTGTTGAGTCACCTCTGCCTCATGCCTACCTTATGTATAGCAATGAAACCATGTACAATACTGGACCGCTTCATGATTTTGGCATGTCCATTATTTCTGCTGTTGTGTCAACCCATCTTGCTTCTAAACAGCATTCTGAGTTGTGTCTAAACAGAGGAATGGCTTAAGAAACAGATACGCATGGATGCAAAGACTGGTTCATGGCATTAAAAAATGATGACAAGAGGGTCTTAAGAATAGGTATATGGATAGGCTTTCCAAATGGGCAAACAATGTAAAGATATTTGTCCCATGTGAGTAGCCATGGAAAAGTGACTTCAATAGAAGAAAGTCCTAATAATCATGCTGACAAGTTTACTGGTTGTGTAGACCTGAGCCAGGCAGCATGGTTGCTTGCCCTTCACTCTGCTTGCCCAAATATATTCATGAACAAAGTAGCTATAGTAATAAGATGGAGTACATGAGCTCAGCAACTTGGATTTCTGATCTTCACGGTTTATTTGGCTGTGGCCACTGCTGAATATCCAGCCTGCCAAGAGCAAAGACCAGCCCCTATTTTGGCATAATTTTCCCAGAAAGATTGCCTTGGATCACTTGCATTATTGGAAACAGCTGTGTGTGTGTGTTCTCATGGGAATACATATATACCATATAGACACATGTAAAAGCTGAGTTTTTCAGCACATTAAAAATCATTTTTGGGGGACTTGTACAGCTCTTATCACAACCCATCCATCCATCCATTGTGTCAAGCACATTTGTACATTTGTTGCCATCATCATTCTCAAAACATTTTCTTTCTACTTGAGTCCTTGGTATCAGCTCCTCAGTTTTCCCTCCCTCCCTGAACACCTTTTTATTGCAATTTTTGTGATAAAATTAGGTGTCTCAGTTGATATTTGGGTTGGCTTATATTCAAGTATATGCGGTGTTTGCTCTTGATATGAATTTACCATTCCTGCCTAATATTTCTATCCAAACCACTAAATCTATACCTCTTTCACCCTACTCACATTCCATGTATCATTGCTGTTGACACTGGTTAGAAAAAGACTTTGTTTCTTATTTTTCCTCATGGGTCCCCATTTTTCTTTACAAATTGTTTTTTTCTTATGATTTTCTTTTTATCATGGATGGTTCTATAACAATCTCATACACTCAAACTTATCTTTGTGGTTTTTGTTTGTCCCTGACCTCTCCCACTTAATGCCACCTTTTCCTTCCTGGTTGCTGCTTCTGATGACCTCAGGCCCAACAATTACATATGCCATTTATACAGTTCCTTCAGTTACACAGCATCGGATTCTTATTATCAAGCCCTTATTTAGTACCACTCAGTAGTTCTGCTTCTCTGGTCAAACGATGACTGTTATGTGAGTTATAGACACCTTCCAGTGTTGTGTTTGTTTGTTTGCTTTGTTTTATTATGCACTGGTTAATTCAAATGGCAAACTGTTCCCCTTTTGTTTTATTTTTTCACCTTTATAAGGGAAAAAAGTCATTTCTGTTTGTGGCAATCTTTGTTCATCCTTGTTCTGTAATGTGCTGCTCCTGTGCATAATTTGACATTCCGGGGTGCAATTAAAATGGCAATGCCTTTCAAAATGCTGAAATTAAAAGGAAATCTAACAAGTAGAATGTCCTTTTGACCTAAGACTTCATGTGGGTTAGACAATTTCATGGTCCTGTTCTCACTTAACCTGCCATTTCTCTGTGCTAATTTAAAAAAAAATAGTATTTTATTTGTAAGGAATATAAAAACGACTAACAAAATAGGCACATTGGGCTCTGCTTAATTATGGGTGGCAGAATATACAGTATACTTAATGAAAAGTCAATCGGATTTAAAATAATAACAAAACAAGAAAAACCTGCCTAAGCCTCATCTTCCTCTTGAGCTCATCAGAGCTCAAGTTGTTCCTAGGAGATTGCAATCAGCAGGAAAGGCAAAAGCAATTCCACAGATCATTGGATCAGATGCTTTCTTCACACACCCTCTTTCATTTAGAGAGTGGGCAGAAGTTCGGAATCTCAGGATGTCGTGATAACATTACCCAGCATGCCAAGAAGTAAGGAGGTTGCAGGGGACACATTTGATTCCTGGTTCTGGAGGAATTTCCATGTAAGGCTGCTGTGTAGTGCCCATGTATGTGTGCTTCTAGAGCAATCATATGAATTTCTAGCCTGGGTGTTCTGTCCGGCACTTTCTGCTAGCTGGTGCTTAAGAAATTTGCCAATGATAGCCCCAAGGCATGTTGAAAGTTCTATCTAAAAAAGGATAGAAAGTAGCTTCTAACTTTGCCTCTATTCCCATGCTATTTTCACGTGCTGTTGTTGTTGCCATACATAGGGACCCTTTGAACAACAGAATGAAATGCCACCATCGTCGTACTTGTTCTTGTTGGAGAACATTGTTGTAGCCACTGTGTCAGTTCATCTTGTTAAGAGTGTTCCTCTTTTTCACTATCCCTCCACCCTACCAAGCATGATGTCCTTCTCCAAGAACTGGTCTCTCCTGACATAACCAAAGTATATGAGGCAAAATCTTCCACACAATCCTAGTCTTATCGTGTTCTAAGGGTTTGCTATGAGTCAGAATCAACCTGATAGCAGTGAATTTGGTTTGGGCCATTGTCATAGGCAGGCTAATGCTCCCACACCAAATGTGGATATCCTGATCCCTGCAATCTGTGAACGTACTAGTTACATGGCAAAGGGTAATTAAAATTGCAGATAGAGTTAAGGTGGTAAATACTTGTCTCACATACTTTTGGATGTGTTATCAGAAGGGATTAGTATGTAGAGAAGAAGATAACGTTTCATAAATTAGAGCATCAGAGAAAAAGAGGAAGAGCCTTGGCCAAATGAATTGCCACATCAGACCTAAACATAACCATAATTGTGAGCATGGCACAAGACCAGACAGTATGCCATTCTTTGGAATCCCCTCAAGGACACCTAACATTAACAGGCAACCGACTTTGATGGATTATTCTGGATTTTCCAGATGGGCCTAATATAATCACATGGGTCCTTATAAGTTGATGAGAGAGGCAGACCAGAGAAGATAAATAGGATGGCGGTATGACAAGGACTCAGGCTGATCTTTAAAATGGAAGAAAAGGGCCATTAACTGAGGACTATAGAAAGCTTCTAAAAACTGGAAAAGGCCAGTAAGATAACACTGCTTGACATGATTGAACTATGGAATAGGATGATGTGTGGATTACTTTCTAATAAAATGGTTTTGGGGAAAAAAGTGAATTGGGTTTTTCAATGGACCCTCAAGAAGAAAACCGGATTAAGCCCAGTGAGACTTCACATTTCTGACATCCAGAAGAGTAAAATCATAAATGTGGGTTGTTTCAAGCTGTTCAATGATGTGAGGAGGGAGAGGCTTGAATTATAAAAATTGCTTCCTTTTTACTCACCAGCCTGTTTATGACAACTAGAAATAGTTTATTTTTCCCATTCCAAGATTATCTTTCAACTTGATCTCCTCCTTAAAATGCTCTGAGACAAGAGCAATCATTTCTTCAAACTTAATACATTTCCTTAATTCCATATTCATTCTCTCCCCCAAATTCCCATTCTTCTTGTCTTCATATTCACCTGAAGTGGAGTGGAATACCACCGTTATTCATATACTCAATACACATTCAGTGAGTACCTTCTTCCTGCCAGGCCATATTCTAAACATCAGGACTATGGTAATGAGTCAGTTTGGGTTCTCTGAAACAAGTATTTTTGATAATGTAAGGGGGTAGTGCTTTAAGAATGAGCTACATGAGCAAAAACTTATAGGGGTAAATAATGGCATAAAATAGACTTTTATATTTGTAGAAAACTTAAAGAAAAATATGGGTGGGGTATACACACAGGAGGAGAAAACAAATGAAGAAAGAGCAAATGATACATATTTGAAGTTATACTAATGGGGTTTGGAGGCATGAAATGAGTTCCTTTATGTGGTCTTTAGCCTTGGTTCTTTAGAAAAACAACTTGAGGGGTTTTTGATTTTTGTTTTTTTTCTCTTTCCCTTAATATTATACTCTACAGAGGGCATGACTTTTGTCTGGGTTGATTGATTGATAGTTGCTTGATAAACTATAAACTACTTAATAGTTTGATGCACTTCTTTTGACTTTGGGCTGCACCCATGTCAGCGTTAAGTATGCACCCTGCCAGGGTTGGTCAGTATACAATATCAACGAAGTGATTATAGCATATGCATATGAAGTAACAGCATCATTGTTAGGTGACTGCAGACTAGAGACTCTGCAATCCAAGTGAATACTTCACTGAGGAGTTTAGCCAATTTGTGGTTCTTCTGGGAGGGGCAGTCTTTGAATTTGACAAGAAGTTGGTTTCTACATGAAGTCAACCCCACAGAGGTTTTGGAAAGAAGAAAAGAACAAGCAGAGAGAGAGAAGGTGAGGGAGCCTTCAAAAAGAGCCATAACACATATTCAGGACTGCAACATTGAAGTCCGCAAGAGACACAGTAAGAGCGCTGTGAGAGAGACAGTAGTGACAGCAAATGCCTGCAGTTTGGCAGGCAATGGAGCAAAGCTGCTACATGGGCTGTGAACTGGCTCAGTTGGTAATAGAGTGGTTGGTCAATAGAAGGGAGGCAAGAACAGAGAGGCTTACATGGCTGACAGGGGGCATATATGGCCAAGAGAAGACCTGTCCTGAGGGGGCTGAAATGAGGCCTGTCCTGAAAGGCCTGAGAGGAGACCTGGAGAATTGAGAGGGGTAATTCAAGGCAGAGAGAATTGCCTGCCTCCTTGTACAATGAAGAGGAGCTAAGAGAACTGTCCTGAACCAAAGAAGAGAAAGATATACTTTCCACTTCAGGAAATTCTTCTAGATTTTTGCTCACATGCTCCCTGATAAGCTGGCGTCAATTTGAGACTTGAGAGTGAAGGGGTAAAGTTTGGCCTGTCAATCAGATCACAGCTTGATGTCCTCATTTACAGGCACTAAGGAGATAAATAGCTCGCTGTAAGTGGGATGTTTGCTCACTCCCTTGGAGACTCTCTACGAAAAGACTTACTCCCTGCGAGACATTCCTGGGGAGAAGACACATGGAGCTATGCTGGAGCCCTGTTGCTGAAGGAGCCAGTGGAAAACTCTGCCAGTGCTGACATATTTCTACTCCCACTGCTTCCACAAGAATTTCCACCCAATGGATTATGGTCTTCCTGCATTCGTCATCACTGAATGTGTTGCATGAGTCTGAAGAGGAATTTATAAATTGGCATTGAACATATAGGCTAATATCGGACTTAGGGACTTGATCTGGGCTAGGCTG
This sequence comes from Nesogale talazaci, assembly GCA_004026705.1. Lineage (NCBI taxonomy): Eukaryota > Metazoa > Chordata > Mammalia > Afrosoricida > Tenrecidae > Nesogale > Nesogale talazaci. The sequence goes on along the minus strand of PVJH01001846.1, from coordinate 166,197 downwards.
GAATGTTTTCTCAATATTCAATTGCTCTTGTATATAAAGCTCTTGTTTCTTGTTTCTCTAGTCTACCCAAACTAACACACCACTGATCCCAAGTTGTGTACCCTGTTAGCTTTTTTAAAAAAATAAATAACTGTAGCCATAGTTGTGGTCTATTAGTTTTGTGTGATAGTTGCAATAAATATTGAACCCAGAAGAAAAATAGAAAACGGTATGGAGGGGTGTGTTATTCTGGGCTGACAAGTGAAATAAATTCATAGGTACTCATATGTGGGGAAGAAAGGGTTTTAGATAAAGAATAATTGGATATTAAGAAAACATCCTAGCCCAGTCTTAATCAAGTCTATATAAGTCTGATATTAGCCCATCTGTCCAATGTCAGTGTATAAATTCCTCTTCAGACTCAGACCAGTGGGTGGAAAATCTTGTGGATCCAGTGGCCTTCAAAGCATCTCAGTGCTGGTGTGCGTCACCATGTAGCTCCTCCAGCTCCAGGACTCTGGCTCCATCAGCATAGCTCCATGTGGCTTGTCACCAGGATTGTCTCACAAGAAGACTATGTGTCTTGTCTTTGGATAGGAAGACAGGAGTTCCCAGAATCCTCAGGAGAAGGCATGCCCACACAGAGGAACCAGTGTTTATGGCTTAATTGACAGGCTAGACTCCACCACTTTACTCAATTTGACAGTAGATTATGTAATTGCCACAAGAGGGCAGGTAGTGTTAGAACTCGTAGAGAAGGTTGAAGAGGGATGGTATGTCCTACCTTAGACAAGTTCTGATGTTACCATTGCTACAACACAGGATTGTTCTTTGTTTTAAGATAAAGGAAAAAGTATCAAACAGTATTAAACAGAAGAGTGACTTGAATTTTTAAGTAAGAGTAGTTAGGTTGGCTGCACTGTGGAGGATACGTTGGAAGAGGAAAGATCCATTAGGAAAGTACTACAGTTTTTATTAGGTGCCATACAAATGGCTTCAACTCATGGGGAACCTAGGGACAATGGAAACACTTCCCAATCCTCCACCATCTTCACAAATGTTCCTCTATCTAAGCCCATTGTTGCAGCCACTCATAACTCATCAAGGGCCATCTTCTTTTTCACTGATTCTCTATCAAGCATGATATCCTTCTCCAGGGACTGGTCTCTCTTGACATGTCCAAAGTATGTGAAAACAAAGTCTTGCCTACCTTGCCTCTAAAGATCATTTTGACTATCCTTTTTTTTGGGGGGGAGGGCATCACTGTCTCTGGTGGTCGTGGGAGCTACCCATTGCTGCTCCTGAGAGCCGCTGCTGGATTTGAACCGCCAAGCCCACGGGCTGCAGTCCTGCACTCAATCACTTACGCCACCGGGGCTCAGCTATACTTCTTCTAAGACAGATTGGTTTATTCTTTGAGCAGTGCATTGTACTTTCAGTATTCTTTGCCAGGACCATAATTCAAGAACATTGATTCTTCACCAGTCTTCCTTATTCAGTGTTGAACTTTCACATGCATATGAGGCAATGGCTTGGGTGAGATAAATCTTAGTCCTTAAAGTAACATTCTTGCTTTTCAACACTTTAAAGAAATGTTATACAGCAGATGTATCTAATGCAATATATCACTTGAACTCTCGATATTGCTTCCGTGAGCACTGATTGTGGATTTTAGCAAACAAAAATCCTTCACAATTTCAATCATTTTTCCATTTATCATGTTGCTACCTATTGGTCCAGTTGTGTGGCTTGTGGTCTTCTTTACATTAAGTTCTGATCCATACTGAAGGCTGAAATCCTTGGTCTTCATCAGCAAGTACTGCAAGTCCTCCTTACATTCAGCAAGCACGGTTGTGTCATCTGTATATCTTAGTTTGTTAATAAGCTTTCCTTTGATTCTAATGCCACATTCTTCTTCCTGTAATCCAGCTTCTCTGATTATTTACTTGAAGTACTATAGTAATTCAGGTGAAAAGACATGAAATCCATAGTAAAGCCTTGGCCATAGTCATTAAGGGTTCGAATGGTTACATGTGGAAGGATAAATTAAATTGTGTCATCTAATGTCTCTCTCCTAAGTGGCTAATATCATTAAATAAGCTACAAATATTATCAAATGCCTATTATGTACCAAACACAGAACTACAAAATTAAATGGGACATGAGACCTCTAATGGAACTGTTTTTCCATTAGAGAAGACCAACACATGCAGAGATAATTTTAATAAAATAAGTTATGTTCTATATTTAAAATTTCTGACATGGGAATTCAGAGGAGGGGGGCACATAGCTTAATTTGGAATATCTTATAGCAGGAGTCCTCAAACTATGGCCCACGGGCTACAAGCGGCCCACCAAGGACATTTTTCTGGCCCACCAGGTGTTTTTGTTGTCGCTGCCTGTCCTGCTTAGCAGTCAACTCATCCTGGACCCACAGTGAATTTGTTCATAGGTGGTTTTTTTAGTTATAGTCTGGCCCTAAAGAATGCTTTCTATTTTAATAATAATAGACTTCTATACAGAGAGCATGAGCAATGATGCGTAGGATCACATGGAGGCCATAACTTGAAGGTCTTTGTTTATCAGGATAAGGACTTTACCTTTATTTCCAAAATGATGGAGATCCATAGAAATTGTTTGATATCCTTTAAAAATTCCACTTTAAATATCCATGAATTGTTCTAAAACATAAGTGGTGTTTTAGAAATATTACCCTGGTCACTATAGGCAAAAAAAAATTCTTAAGAAGGTATTATCATTCATTACATGGGTCAGAGATAGCATCTTCAAGCAATGTTGCTGAAAAAAAAACGGGAGTTCTATCTGTATCAGAATGAAACTGTACTCGTTCCTCACCTCATGTACAAAAAAAAAAAACAAACTCAAAAAGGGTCAGACACCTAAATACAAATTTCAGAGATATAAAGATCATCAGTGAGAAAATAAGAAATAACTTCTTTGTTACAGGACACAGACACAATCATATACAGTAAAGGAACTGCACACAATAGATGACAAAACAGATGACTGGGACCTACTAAAAATAAGACACAGGCACATTAACTGACTTCATCAAGTGGATTTCTGTTAAGGCTCTTTCTTCCACCAGAGGGATGTTGGATCAAATGAAATTTCTATTCTTGGTTGTTTTAGGTAGTATCACATCACTTTCCATAGAAGTTATATATGTTTACAGCCTGCAAGCGGTTTATGAGGGTTCCAGTTTATTCTCTGCTCCCTTAGCATTTTTTTTCCTGCATTTTTTGTTTGGTTTTATTTAGACGTTGGTTGTCACAGTCAGTGTAAGGTGGTACTTCATAATTGCTGGGATTTGCATATTCCAGATGCCTCCCGATGGTGAGCATTTCTTCATGATCGTTGGCCATTTGGGTGTTATCTTTGGTAAACCATCTCTTCATGTCTATTTCCCAGTTTTTAATTGTTCTTACTGAAGGACTGCAGCTTATCTATCAATTTTAGAGATCAGTGTTTGGTTCGTTGTGTCACTGTAAACATTTTTCCCACTCTAGGGGTTGTCTTTTCTCTTTTGAATAGGTATTTATTTCCCTGTCAGTTACACTTTATTCTATGCTAAATACAGGATTTAGATGAGAAGATATTTTAGGTCTCATAAAACACTGTGACAATTTTACAATTCTATACATGAATATTGAATGCTAATCTTATGCCACACCACATTGCAGACACTGGAGACACAGCAAAATGTAGCCTTCATTGTTCATTATTCCAATGGGACAGATCAGCAGGTAAACTCGTGAGTTGCTCCTGAGATATGAGAGTATCGCTTAAATATATTCACCACACCAGCTTATATCATACTCCTTCTTATTACACACATATGCACATCCATATCTGTACATATACACACATACTTAAGCACCCACCTCACCACAAAAAGATAGTTGAAAACCAATACAGTAAACCATGTTCTAAAGTCAAATGAATAAAACAGATCTCTTTAAATGGCTGAGTTTTTGTATGAATCTGGTTGTTATAAATATAAACAAATGACTGAAAATTCCCCATCAGGACTCTATAAAAGAAACAATTTAAAAGTTCTATTCTGTTGAATGTAAAAGGAGACAAAACATTGTAACCAAGTCTGAAAGAACATGAAAATCTTGCACTAAAATGAATCTATTAGTTTCTCCTATTATACGAAACTCAAGTATCAAACAGTTATTGCTTTGGTTTCAAGTTATCAAAATAAACCATTCCTGTTAACATCAAGTTGATTCCAGTTCATGCAACCACATATATTTCAGCATTGAACTGTGCTCCATATTGTTTTTGTTTTTGTTTTAAATAATTTTGGGGGGCTAATACAACTCTTATCACAATTCATCCATACATCCATTGTATGCAATGCACATTTGTACCTTTGATGCCATCATTATTCCCAAAACATTTTCTTTCCACTTAAGCCCCTGGTATTGGCTCCTCCTTTTTCCACCCACTCCCCACTACCCCTTCCCTCATGGACCCTTGATAATATATAAATTATTATAATTTTGTCTTGTTAAAAAGATGTCGCCCTTCAACCACTTCCCCATTTTCTGTACCCCAGGGAGGAGATTATATGTAGATTGTTATAATCAGTTTCCCTTTTCTACTCCACCCTCCCTCCATCCTCCTTGGGCTACCACTCTCCACACCGGTCCTAAAGAGATTATCTGTCTTGGGTACCCCATGTTTCTGGTTCCTGTCTGTACCAGTCTGTATTTGTAAGGTAGAATTCAGATCATGATTGTGGGAGGAAGGAAGCATTTTAGAACTAGAGGAAAGATGTATATTTCATCGTTGCTACATTGCGCCCTGACTGGCTTGTCTCCTTCTTGCAGCCCATCTGTTAGGGGATGTCACTTCACCTGTAGATGGACCTTGGGTCCCCAATCTGCACTTCCCCTCATTTATAATGATATAATGTTTAGTTCTTTGATGTCTGATGCCTGATCCCTTTGATGCCTCGTGGTCCCTCTGGCGGGTGTGCCTCTTCTATGTGGGTTTTGTTGCTTCTGAGATAGATGACTGCTTGTTTACCTTCAAGACTTTAAGACCCCAGATGCTTTATCTTTTGATAGCTGGGCACCATCAGCTTTCTTCACCAAAATTGCTTATGCACACTTTTGTCTTCAGCAATCATATCAGGAAGGTGGACATGCAATGATATGATTTTTGTTCTTGATGCCTGATAGCTGCTTCTATTGATTCCTTGTGGTCACACATGCTGGTTTGCTTCTTCCATGTGGACTTTGTTGCTTCTGGGCTATATGGTTGCTTGTTTATTTTCAAGCCTTTAAGACCCCAGATGCTACATCTTTGATTAGGATATAATTCACAAATCATACAGTTCAATGGTTCAATCATATTAAGAAGATGTAATCATCTTCATATGTAATCATCATCATAGGCAATTTAATAACATTTTCATCTTCCTTGTATTTATTGTTATTAGCACCCCATTCTACCCCCAAATTCCCTTGTCATACTCCTAAGAAAGCATTAAAACAATTATTGTCTATATAGATTTACCTATCCTGGATTTCATATACAGAAAAACATTCACACAAAAAGAGAGAGGCAGAAAACTGACAACAATAACAAAGTAAAACAGAGGGAAATCCCCGATCCAAATGAAAGAAGAAAATATTAAATACTCAAGCAGAATTGAAATGAGTCAAAAGGGAGAGCAAATGGTAAAGTGTTACATTTTAATCTAACTGCATCTGCAAGAATCACTAAAAAATCCATGAGGAAACCACAAATTGCTTCAAGACCTGAATGGACCTCAATAACATTATGTTAGGTGAAATTAGTCAATCACAAAAGAACACATAATATATGAGACCACTGTTATAAGGGAAAAAGGAAGAATAAAAGCACTTTCATATCTTTTGGAGTTTATCATTGGTGGGGGTGGAGCAAAGGAGGAAGGAAAGAGCCAGAGCTATATGGTTGCTGATTGCGGACTTGGATGAAGTGGAAGATGGTGATCCAAAGTAGAAGGGAAATCAATGCTAAGCTGAGGGGTTTGATTAGTAGTTTAAGTCATGGAATACAAAGTTATCAATCTTAAATATAACCCCCCACTAAGTTATACTTTTAAAATAGAGACTATTTAAATAGCCCCAACAAGAGATGATGGGGACCTGACTAATAGGTAGAATAAATGGTGTAGATAAAGAGGAATAAACAGATTTGAAAAATGTTCAACAAGTAAACTTGGGACTAATTGGTGATTGAGTAAGGACAGGCAAGACAGAGGCCCTAAACCTTGCTGCCATTCCTTGAGATAAGAGATTCCTTGAGATAAGATTGGGGTTTTCTTCCACTTACTCATTCCACAAGGAGATACTTTCAGATAACAGAAATATCAACAGATCGGGCTGTCAGAATATCAGGGCTTTAACCCTAGTACTATTTCTGTGTCCTTGGATAAATCACATCTCCTCACTGGACCTTGGTTTCCCTATGAGGGACTTGTGCTACAGTCTATAACCTTTAAGCCCCTCTCTAACTCTGACGTGCTTTGACTTTATGGAAAATGTTATGATTCCCAGAGTGATGATAGAAATTCTGGTAAAAATTCTGGTACATATTCATGTATGTACTGTCAGACTCTGACAGTGCAATTTGTTCAAATCCTCTCATGCATGCTCTCTTCACTGATCCAGACCAGTCTTAGGCTCTCAAATCTCTGAACCCAAAGGGACAGGCATGGATCACTACTTATCAGTACACAAAGTACCCACGGCCTTTCCCACTTGCAGCAATTACATGGCTTAAGTCTAATAATATTTGACATATTCAGAAAACTCTCAAAGTACATCTCCCTTACTCAATCTCAGAGGTTAAATCTCCCCTTCTGCTTTTGAATATCAATGCCTTTCTGGTTCCTGCAGGACTCTTAATCCTATGCTTTCACAAACACTATATTTGTCCTAAAGCTTTAATTCTGGAGAAAAAATATCCTCAACCTTTAGGCAATAAAAAGAATGTTTTTCAGGTTTTCTAGCCTCCTTGGAATACATCAAGGAATTTCAATTTTAGCTTGACTTGAAATTCTAAGCCAAGAGGATATGGATTTGCTCTGAGGTCACATGTCTTTTAAATCAGATAACTCTTCTGACAGATTTGAAATACGGAATTTATCTTCCTCAGATTGATGAAGGACTAGATATTTTTCTTCACTTCTGTAATGCGGAAGCAAACTGTTAAACGCATGTTGGCTATTAAAGTAAGTCTTGTGATCTGGGTTGGATTTTAGAATTTTTTTTCTTGGATGAAATATTTCTTGACTAGGCTTGCTCAGTGTTCTGCTCCATAGGCTTGTTCCAGGTAATTTTAATCAGTTCAGTACCTGCATCTGACCTTAGTTAAACCTCTGTCTGATTCACATTTTTGTTCATTTATGAAGGTCATTGGCATAGGGTATAAATTCCTACCCCATGCTAGGTACTGTGCTAGGTGCAGAAAATGATGCAATAAATATTCTTGCCTTCAAGGAGCATACAGATTAGTGTTTCCTCTGTGTGGGGAAAACAGCATTGCAGTAGAGGAAATCAATAATAGATGCATGGTTAATGGATAAGTCTAACAAACAACAGTCATCTTCACTATTTTTAGCTAACTGTCCTTGGGTAAGTTAATTATGTTCTCTTAGTCATAAAACCCTCTAAATTTTGGTTAAAGGGCAGTGTGGGAGGAGACCCAGTGTTTCCTGGGTTTACTTCAGATGGCTGTACTGATGGCTAGTGGCTGATTTGCTGTTTGGTGCCATCGGGCTGTCTCCATCTCAGCATGATCTTAGAGGCGACACTGCCTGGCTCTGCCCTAGCCTCACAATTGCTTTGTTGGGCCTTTTGCTGCAATCACTGTCTCTGTCTTGTTGAGGCACACTTGAGTCCTCAAAGTGACATCCTTGCTATTGAAGTTTTTAAAGAGCTTTTGGACGTGCAGTTTCACAATGCAAGGTTTCTTCTGGATTCGCCACTGTTACTTCCATTCTTAGTGTCTAGGAAACCAAATAAAATGTCTTTAACAACTTCAGTGCCTGGTTCATTTATTATGATCTGTATCATCGTGCAGAGTATTGTTTCTTTATGTTGAAATGTAATTCAAACCGAAGGCTGTAGTCAGCAAGTGCTTCAAGTCCTCCATATTTTCAGCCAGCAAGGTTATGCCATCTGCATGACACATGCTGTTAATGAGTCTTCCTCCAGTTCTGGGACTGCATTCTTGTTCAGGTGGTTGAGTTTATGAGTCCTGGGGATGTGGCAGGTACATGTTGGACTGTGAACCCCAAAGTTGGCCATTTGAAAACCATCAGTAGCTTCAAATGAAAAAGATGAGGTGTTCTCCTGTAAAGATTTACAGCCTCAGGGGAGGGAGGGGAAAGAGAGGAGCTGATACCAAGGGCTCAATTAGAAAGAAAATGTCTTGGAAATATTGATGGCAACATATATACAAATGTGCCTGACACAATTGAAATACGAGTTGATACATCTGTAAGAGCCCCCCAATAAAACTATCTTTTTAAAAAAATTACAGTTTCAGAAACTCAGAGGAACAGTTCTACTCTGTTCTCTGGGGTCGCTATGAGTTGAAATATACTTGATGATAGTGGGTTTGGTTTTCTTGATTCCTTCCCCTCATGTTATCTCTTCAGACTACACATTGAACAAGCATAGTGGAAGGTTACCTCCAAGAGTAGTTATTCTTATAGACACAAACCTGATACATACCTTTCTTGATTTTAAACAATGTGGTATTCCCTTGTTTGTTTGTTTCTAACAGCAGCCTGTTTGTATATGCATAGTTCCCCTGGGAGCACAATGAAATATTTGGGATTTCTCATTTGGCTCAAGGCTACCCATGGTTTGTTATGATTCACACAGTGGATTGCAATATAAACATCTTTCTGGTATTGTCTGCTTCCAGCAATATAAACATCTTTCTGGTATTGTCTGCTTCCAGCCAAGATCCATAATGAGACCCTTCATTCTATGTCCTCCTATGAATGCAGCTTGAATTCCTGCTTGTTTCCTGTTGATGTACTGCAGTGACAGTTTTTGGATTATCCTCGGCATAATTTTGGTTGCTTGTAATATTAATGATATTGTTTCATTATGTCTGCATTTTTGAGCACTTTTCTTAGGAATGGGCACAAACAGGTATCCCTTCTAATATGTAGGTCAGTCAGCTAGCTTCCAAATTTCTTGGCAGAAATGAGAAAACACTTCCAAATGTTGCATACATTTATTTAAACATCTCTATTTATATTCTGTCAATTTCTGGATCCTTGTGTTTTTGATAATGTCTTCAGTGCATCTTCGGCTTCTTCCTTCAATAGCATCAGTTCTTCACCATGTGCTACCTCCTAAATTTGTTGAGTGTCCACTAATTTCCTCACAGTAACTCTGTGTGCTCCAAGCTTCATTCCATATATCATTTCATCTTTTGTCCCTCAAATTAATCCTTCAAAACTAACTGCATTACTGAAATAATCAAGGTCCCTAAATTATACATGTAGAACCATTTGAATTAATGCATGTACTACCTATATATTTTCAACAACAACATTATCTTTTAATAAAGCAAAAAAAGTAGTTACTGCTATTTCTTTATCTCTTGCATGTATGCATTTGCTAATTACAACTAGTTACTGCTATTCTTCTGAACAATAATGACAATATGATCGTTCCAGGTGTAATGACTAAAGGAAGACATTACTTCATTTCAGTAGGAGCATAAAAAGCAAAATTTTTATAATAGTAAAAAGGAAGAGGTAATTCCAGGGCAGAAAGTGTACAAAGATACCAAAGTATGTAATAGATTTGCATATGTGGCAAATAGTTGATAACTAATTTATAGACTACAAAGGAAGAGAATGATCTGAGTCTAGAAAAGTTTCATCCCAGATGTGTAGTTATTTGCTTTCTAGTACTTGGCAATAGCATGAATAGAAATTAAATTTAAATATTAATTAATCAAAGCTCCCCAAAACGAAATTCCATCTTCTAGACAGGTAAATCATAAGAACCATAGTGACACTCCTGCATGGGACAAAAGAGGGGAACCAAGACAAAATGTGTGGAACAATGACTTTTCAAGACAATGAAAATGTCAGCAAATAAACAACTAAAGGAGAGATGGAAAATGAGCAATAATGACCTCGTGTTACTTCTTTAAAAGAGTTCTTAGGCCCATGATAATGGGACAAGAGGAGAGTTAAAGGCAGTAGAGGAAAGAAATTGGGGGCAAAGGGCATTTATAGAGATATAAACACAGGCATGTACATAGATAAATATATTTATATATGATGATGGGGAAATAGATCTATGTATATATATTTATAGGTTTAGTATTAAGGAAGCAGATATACAGTGGGTCCCTACTCAAGTACTCCCTCAACAAAAGAGCACTTTGTTCAATAATCCAGCATTCTGAGTTGCACATCTTCCTGACATGATTGCTGAAGACAAATCGGTGCATAAGTAAATGTGGTGAAGAAAGCTGATGGTGCCTGACTGTTGAAAAATATAGCATCTGGAGTCTTAAATGCTTGAAGATAAGTGAGAGGCTATGTAGCTGAGACCAACAAAGCCCACATGGAAGAAGCATACCAGCCTGTGTGATCATGAAGTTTCAGTGGGATCAGGTATCAGACATCAAAGACCCAGAACAAAAAAAAAAATCATGTCAATTGGAATAGAGAGGTGGAGGGCAGAGCAGAGGCCCCAAAGCAAATTTCTAAGCAACCGGACATCCCATTACAGAAGGGTTTCAGGGAGAAGACAGGACAGTGAGTGTGCAGTGTAAAACCAATGAAACATACACCTTTCCTGTGGTTTTTTAATGCTTTTTCACCCTCACTATCATGACCTTAATTCTACCTTACAAATCTGGCTACACCAGAGCATGCACATGGGTACAGATAAGAGCTGGAAACACAGGGAATATAGGACAGATAAACTCCTTGGGACCAGTATTGAATGTAGCCATACCAGAAGGGTAAGGGAAAGGTGGGGGGAGAAAGGGAAAACCAATCACAATGACCTATCTATAACCCCCTTCCAGGAAAATGGACAACAGATAAGGGGGTAAAGGGAGACTTTGGACAGTCCAAGACATGGAAAAATAATAATAATTTATAAACTATCCAGGATTCATGACGGAGGGAGGTGGAAAATGAGGAGCTGATGTGAAGGTCTCAATTAGTAAGAAAGTTTTTTGAAAATGATGATGGTATCAAACATACAAATGTGCTTGATACAATGGTTGGATGGATGGATTGTGGTAAGATGTTTATGAACCCCAAATAAAATGCTTAAATAAAAGAGTTCCTAAGCCATTGACTAAGGAAAAACTCAGGCTGAAACCAGAACATTTCCTGAGTTCAGGGAACAGAAGTGAGATTTCAGGAAGCTCAGAACAACTTAAGTTCTCAGGATCGAATTCCGAATAAGATAGAACTAAATATAGTGTGAAGCCTGGAGAACTGTACCGATTCCCCTTGAAGTACATGCCTGTGAGAAAAGTAAGGGTCAGGGAGAGGACAAAAGGATAGAATTTAAGGGAATAACATTCCTCCCCAACTTCTCCTCTTTCTAGCACACACACACATATCCTTTTTTATAATTTATTATTAATTGGGAGTTAATACATGTATTAGTCTGGGTAGGCTAGAGAAACAAATACATAAACATGCATGTGTATATAAGGGAGAGGGTAATATACAAGAGGAATGGAACGTTGAGAAAGTATCCCAATCCAGTCCAGTTCAAACCCACAAGTCTGATATTAGCCCATATGTCCGATACCAGTCTATAAATCTTCTTCAAATTCACGAGCCCCAGCAATGATGTCAAATGCAGGACAATCACGGGCCAGTGGGTAGAAAGTCTTTGGATCCAGTGGCGTTTTAAGCATCCCAGTGCTGACATGGGTCTCTATGTGAATTTTCCTGCTTCAGAGATCTGGTTCCATCAGGGTAGATCCATGTGGCTTCTCCTCCAGGATGTCTGACAGGGAGTCAGCCTTGCGTCTTGTCAGTAGAGCATCTCCAAGGGACTGAGTATAGTGAGTTTCTCACTCCAAGAGGGAACTACAGCTATATTTCCAAGAATTCTCAAGAGAAAGCCATGCCCACACAAACGTCTCATTGGCTGTCTCCAGATTGACAGGCTAGACTCCACCCATGCACTCTTAATCTTCAAATTGTTACCAGATTAGGTGACTGCAACAAGACAAGTGTCATGTCATTATAAAGTTCAATCACATCAAACAGTATTGTACAATTGCTACCCAAATCAATTCCCAAACATTCTTTTCCCTCCTGGATTCCTTGACTCCCCTACCCCAACCAACACTCTACCCCTGACTCCCCAACCCCCAAAAATACTTATTCTAACTACTGTCCCTATAGGTTAATCAATCCTAGGTCCATATATCAAAAAAACAGAAAAACATGTAACACAGCTTTGGGATATTGACATAACTTCCCAAATGACATAGCCTTTGAAATAAATCTTAATATGAACAAGCACAATTACAGAAATGTTGAAAATGTTGATCAGGTCCCATGTGCATCAGATCAACTGTCAAAGTCCTAACTGTTCAAGTCAGGTGTATTCCTTTGATTTTCTATATTCATCTCTTCAATGCACTCTGTTTAGTAACTGCTTTCCTCCTATCCCTCAATTATGGATTGAGAGAGAGCTCACTAGAAGTTTATTTCCTATGTAGATCCTACAAATGTATCTTAGGCTCCTGCTATCCTTCTGTAACCGGATTCTCACAATTAAACTCTGGGATGCATCCCATCTTTGACTTCAGTGTATATGATTTACAGTCTTTTAGTGACTGTAAATGCTTCTTACATGTGGACTTAGTTGACATCTCCCTTAGATGGCTGCTGGTTTGGAGATAAGACTTTAAGACACCAGCTTATCTGATAGCGGGCACCATCTACAATTTACAATAGAGCTCCCATCTTTTCTGTTCCCTTTCTGAGGGCAAGTACTAAACAGGATCATCATATATATACTTGAATATATGCTGACCTGAATATCTGCCGAGGCACAAAATTTTACTACAAAACTGCATTAAAATGTGCTGAAAAACTCAACATATACTCAAGTATATATAGTAATTGTTCTTAAATTGGACCTAGGATTTAGTGTGAGCCCAAAGCAGAATGGAATAATATTTGATGTCCATTCAAAATTGGCAATCATCCCTATTTTCACGAACAAGCGTAGAAAACTCAGGATTCACAGGCGTTTGGAGCATGTACTCAGAAGGAACTATCCACAGTTGTTAGTGCCATCAAGTCACAATACTCACTGCCATCTGTTTGATTTTGACTGATAAAAATCAGAAAACAAAAACAAACCCACTGCCATCAAGTCAATTCTGATTCACAGCAACAGTATAGGCCAAAGTATAACTGCTCCTTTGCATTTTCAAGCCTGTAAATATTTATTTACAGAAACGGATAATATCATCTTTCTCCTGTAGAGTGTCTGGTGGGTTTCAACCTCTGAGCTTGCTATTTGCAGTCCAGGACTTACCCAACAGTGTCACCAGAACTTATTTAATGCAGTAACATGCTCACTGACATGGAGAAGTTTTTGACTACTACCAAACCTATAGTAGTAGGCATAATTAGCCCTAGCCGGACAACTTCACTGGACTCCCCTAATAAATTAATAAAAGTAATATTTGAAAGGCTAATAATTCATTCCAGTACAAAGTTGAAAGAGATTTACAGAAACACAAAAATATTTAGCTTCCAACAAGGTAAAATACACAATGTCTGGCTTCCACTTAAAGTTTCTCAAGCATGGAAAGAAGGATGCTTAAACAGTTGAAAGTGATCCAGAATTCATTCACTCACTATTAAAAAAGAGCAGACAAGGACGTTAAAACAGATTTTATAACGTTTGCCCGTAAGTTCAAAAAGCTAAGTAGACATGTGAGCATTTTTAAAGACTTATATTCAACTTGTAGACATAAAATATTATATCTGACATGTAAATACACTACATAGAATTAACAGCAGGAGGGGGAGGTAATTTAAAGATATAGCAGTAAGAAGTAACACAAAATGAGACACATAGAGAAAAGGTATATTTTAAAAATAAGAACATTAACTAGCTGTGGAGGGGAAAAGGCAAAAAGCAAGGAACTGATAGCAAGGGCTCCAGTAGAAAGAGAATGTTTTGAAAATGATGATGGCAACATATGTATAAATGTGCTTGACACAATGGATAGATGGTGGATGGATGGATAGATTGTGATAAGATCTATGATTCTTGGGGGCATCACTGCCCTCTTGTGTGAGTAGGAGGTCCAGTCTTGCTCCTGGAGGGCTGCTGCTGAATTTGAACTGCCAGCTCAGTGGGCCGCAATCCCGCACTCAACCACTATGCCACCGGGGTACAGTCCTAAAATGATTTTTTAAAAGCATCAATTTGGGGGGGGGTATTCTTTATTCATTGCTCAACTTTCACATGCGTGATTTAAAATGCCATGGCTTGGGTCAGGTACACCTTAACCTTCAAAGTGACATATTTGCTCTTTAGCATGTTAAAGCAGTCTTGTGCAGCAGATTCCCCAAGCAATACATTGTCTGATATTTTTTATTGCTACTTCTATGAGTATTGATTGTAGACCCAAGTAAAATGAAATTCTTGGCAGCTTCAATCCTTTTGCCCTTAACCATGATGTTAGTTATCAGTAAGCACTTCAAAATCTCTTCATTCAGCAAGCAAGGTTTTAATGGGTTTCTCCCCTCTTGATGACAAATTCTTCTTCATAGAATTCAACCTCTCAAATTATATGCTCAGCATACAGGTTGAATACGTATGGACCTAAAAACTGACCCATTCCTGCCTGGCACATAGTAGATGCTAAATTAATATTTGTACCCATGTCTTTATTTTCTCCTTTTTACATGACAAATAGTCAATTGGAGGTCATCTTTTAAGTGCCAGATAAGAGATGGGGAACTTTATTTCACAGCGACAAGCGCTTACCAAAAAAAAATCTAGCCCTGGTAGCAATGGTGCTAACTAAAATACTCATTGTTAACCAAAATGTTGGTAGTTCAAAACTACCAAACACTTCAGGGAAAAAAGATGACACCATCTTCTTCCAAATATTTACAGCCTTATGAACACTGATGTAGTTCTACTTTGTGCTATAGGATCTTTACGACTCAAAATTGAAGGGAACTTATGAAACAATGGGATTCTTATTATGTGGATAAGCATTTTGCTTGGGCTTCTCAAGGCCCCAGAGACCTTGAATATTTTACTTAAAGAAAGACTAGCAAAGCCTTTTGCATTTCTTTCTTCCCGCAAATATCCAGTCTGTGATGTGTATTCCAGATCACAAAACAAAAGAGATGAGCGTTAGTCCTGCATCATTGTGCTAATGAAATTAATCAGTCGCAGTGACAGCCTTAGAACAGCAGGGAAGCTACAAAATGGTAGCAGTTAAGAAGTGCCTGCTAGAAAGAGAAGCTGAATGCAATGAAGGATGAAATAAAGCAAAACAAGCCTGAGATTTTTTTTAAATCCCCTCACTAATCCACTGTCAATGGGGCCTTAGAGTAAAAGGGGGAAATCCTCTAAACCCACTGCCATTAAGTCAATTCAAACTCACAGTGAAGTAAAGGAAAAGTTGGACATTTTTTATCTCCAATGAAGACAGAGTTTTCAGAAGTTATAGTCCCTTTCATGTTTAAATGTTAACTTTCCACAATAGCATCAGTTTCTCTTCGGCTAATGAATAGGGGGAAAACTGTTATTAAACTGTACAAATATATGCCCACATGGCTATAACTGGATTTAGTAAACCATCATGTAAAGAAACGGGGTATACATGCAGAGGTCTGGGGGCAACTCAGTCAGTTGTCTTACTTCTATTGAACAGAAATAGGTTAGTCCATCTTTAAAATTACTGGATAGACTTGATACTTTAAGGTAGGGGTGGGGCACTTTGGTGTGAATTGAGTATTAATTCTGACTGGTAGAGACCCCACTTGGGTAATCTTCCCCAGAGCAGATCGCCAGGTTTTTGCTATCAGGGATCCTTGATATGCTAAAGTCGAGTCTTCTAGTTCTAACATTCTAAGACCCAAAAGCTCTTGGGGGAAGCTTTATTAAAAACTTATCTTTATTGCGCTATAGCTACTCTTTGCAGCTGACATGATAAAGAGCTTTGGGTGGACACCTGACTTCGCAACAAGGAAGGAACGTCCCTACCATCATCCACCCAAGGGCAATTCCTATGAGGCAGAGATGAAAACCCTCCAACTTTCTTACCAAGTCTGACACTATCATCCTTCCTCAAATACACTTTGATTCTCTTCTGAGTTTAAAAGTTCACTTCCATGTCCCACACAATACATAGACTATACTCATGATTATTAGGGAAATTTGGAGGTTACAATTAGGGATCAAAAATGTTCAAGATGCTATTGTTGAGTCAGGACAGCTTTTTCTCAGATGTTCCCACAGGCATACACTTCTCTCTGGCCGTTGGCCTCTCAGCCACATGGCTTCATGGCCTCTGTTCTGCTCAGGCAGTATTACAGAGCTCTTTTCCTGCCAACAAATCCCCAAAGGGCATACTATTCCGCCATATGCTTCAGTCCAAAGGTATTCAACTCTAGCTCCATGGTTCATCAAAATTAGCCCCCGAATTAAGTTCCTGGAAGCAACCTACTCTACAAGCAAGTCTGCTTCCCAATGGTACTCAGCTTTAATCACTCCCTGGGCAAGGAAACCCATCACTCTTTCTCTTACTTCACTCTTGTTTATGCTGCTGCTGCTGCTCCTTCACCACTGTTTTGCTCCATCTGTGGTATCAGAGCTTTGTTTCCTTGGATTGAGGAGGTTCAATAAGAACATATCTTGGGTTCCAATGGATATGCTCCATTTCTGGATCTTTTTTCTTGATAGTAGTGATATCCCCCTTCCTGCTTCTCAGATAGCTCATTTTAAACCCATCAGCTTGGCAAAATTGACCAATACCTTGTTTAGATTTCTACTTATTGCCAACAAAATTAACTATTAACAATATAATCCTGCAATCCTATTAATATAATATAATCTAACATAATATAATCCTATTAATTTTTATACCGAGACTCAATAGGAAGGGGTAATTTGCTGGGAGTTATAAAGACTATGGCTAGAAGAGCTATATTAAATAATTCACTGCACTATAGGTGGGCAATTTGCCCCCTAAATTGTTCTTACGTGTCCTCAAGTTAGTTCTGATTTATATTGACCCTCTGTAAAATACAATACTGCCTAGTTTTGAGCTATCCTCACTGTTGCTATGCTTGAAACCATGATTGTAACCACTGTGCCAATAAATCTTGTTGAGATTTAGCCTAGTTATTTAGTGCTGCTATAATAGAAATAACACAAGTGGAGAGTGTTAAAAAATAGAAATTTATGCTCTCCTACTTTAGAAGGGTAGAAGTATGAATTCACAGTGCTACGTCTAAGGGAAGGTCTTGACCCTCTTGACCCACAGTTTAAGAAGGAGGTCCTTTTTCTCCTTGCAGCCATTTGTAGGCCCTACTTTCATTAGAGATTTACATGTGCCTTGTTGTCAATCTTACCCTGGATCTAGGAGGTTTTGAGCTCAGGGATCTTAGTCTAAGGACCACTCTCTGTTCCTGACTCTTCTTTTTTGGTAGTACTAGATTTCATTCTCTCTTTTCTTTCCTTTTATATCTTATGAGATATTAGCCCTGATTGCATAGTGGGTTACAAGTTGGGCAGCTAACCTGCTAACCAAATGCTCAGCAGTTAGGTACCATAAGCCCTTCCATAGGAGAAAGATTAGGCATTCTGCTTCAATAAAGACTTACACTCTCGGAAACCCACAAAGACTGTGCTATTCCATCCTATTGGATTGTGTATTAGTCCAGGTAGACTAGAGAAACAAATTCATAAACACGCTTATGGATATAAGGGAAAGGTTTATATACAAGAGGAATGGAACATTGAGAAAGCATCCCAACTCAGTCCAGTCCAAAGTCATAAGTTTGATATTAGCCCATATGTCTGATACCAATCTATAAAGCCTCCTTCTGACTCATGAAGCACGTGCAATGGCACCAGGACAATCACAGGCCATTGGGTGCAGAGTCTTGTGTATTCAATGGGAGTAGAAACATCCCAGTGCTGGTAAGGGTATCCCCATGGCTCCTCATTTCCAGGGCTCAGGGCACATCAGCAGTATCCATTGGTGTTAGAAGAATCTCAGCACTGGCAGGTGTCTGTCTATGGCTTTTCCAGCTTCAGAAGTCTGGTTCCATCAGGGTAAGCCTGTGTGGCTTCTCCTCCAGATTCTCCAGTTCCTAGGACTCAGGGTATATGCTGCCATCATATCTGGTAAGTAGAGCGTCTCCCAGGGACTAAGCCTATAGTCTCTCACCTTGACGGGGGAAATATCACAAGATTTCCCAGAATTCTCAGAGAAACCCATACAGAGTTCTCATTGACTATCTCCAGATTGACAGGCTAGGCGACACTCCTACACTCCCAGTGCTGAAATTGACACAGATCAGTGACTGCCACAGGTTGTCATTAGTCAGAATTAGCTTGATAACTATGAATTTGTTTTTGAGAGCTAAGTTAAAAGATATTGCAGGTCACATCCCAAGCAAATTCCTCTTATATCACAATAGGGCTGTAATAAGACTAAAAATGTTATATCCCACCCTTATTGGGTATCATTAGAACACTGCCACATCACATAAGCACTGAGAATTCTGACCAGGCAGGATGTAATTCAAGTCATGAAAAGGGGCTCCTTTGTTGTATACCATCTACTTTTCCAGGCATGATACCCTTCTCCAGGGACTGTCCCTCCTAAAGATATGTCCACAGTACATGAGATGAAATCTCACTATCTTCAATTCTAAGTACTAAACTGTTTTTTACTGATGAAGTTGTAGAATATTCATACAGTTGAAATAGAAAGATCCTGTAAAACAAATGAATTAATGGCTTAAATGGGTGTGATTTGAATACTACATACATCTCGTTTTCATCGCTAGACCTCAGCCATTATCTCTAGGGATAGTACTCTCAACATTTTCCAATTCCACAGCTAATAGACTTCTCCATCAGGAAGCTTTGTGTGGTGCTTATCGTAATTTTCTCTCCTGCAATTTCATCCATTTCCTCCTTCTCTCAGCTCCAACATTCCCCTGCCAAGGAGCAGGAGAAGCATGGTTTGTTTTTCTTCTTTGAAACTGGTGTTTGGGAGCTTGGAAAGGAACAGATCAAATGTTGGAAATGTAAGAAAAAAACCCAATGATTTGCAAGGTTAAACAGAAAGACAGCCAGGGTTAATCATGAACATTTCTTTGAATCCCCCATTGCTTTAAGCTGTTTGGTTTTATCTACTTTAACTTCAAGTTGGGGATTTTGTTTTAGGAATGGCATTTTGTTTTAGGAATGGGGAAAAAAAGATGGAGTTTATGAGACTTTTATACCCATAGCATGTCTAAATGATCATATGGGGGCAGAGGGTGTGGTTTCTAGGATATGTTCATGGCCTCTAAAGGTTTCTATGATGCTTCCAGAGGACATTTGAATATTAGATTTTTATAAATCTCATGAACAGATCCAGCAACAAATTTTTCATTTAGGAAGCTGATTTACCTGTAAATCAAAGAAAGTCATTGCTGTCTACAGGATGCAGCATAAAAGACGCTAATCTAAAATGTTTTATTATAGTTTGGGTGAAAGTTTCCATAGCTAATTAGTTTTGCTGCAACAATCTGTGTGCATTTTGTTTTGTGACATGGACTACTTTTATCTTTGGGTCTAAGGTGTGACTCTTGTAGGGAAAAGAGTTTCTTATCCATTTTGCCACCTCCAGTCTGTCAATTAGGAGCCCTGCTGGCATTCAAAGTTGACTGAGGCAGTAAGAATTATCTGACCCAACAGACTAGTAGTTCAAAATCTGCAACCTCTCCACTTGAGCAATACAAAGCTTTCTACTCCTATAAAAATTCAGTCTTTGTTGTGTCAGTTCTACACTGTTCTATTGAATCACTGAATTGGAATCGATTTAATGACAGTTTCATTGGCCTCTCAAATGGCCCATTTAATTACATTTAGTATCACTTTGTAATACTTTGGTGAAGTGTATGTTGCTGTCATGCTGGAAGCTATTTCACTGGTATTTCAAATGCCAGAAAGGTCATCCATAGGGACCAAGTATCTGCACAGCTTTCAGACTAAGAACAGACTATGATAGACTATCTACTTAAGAGAAATTATCCTCTGAAGACCTTATAGATAACATCAAAACACTGTCAGCTATGGAAAGCCTCATGAATGGCTCAAACATATATCTAGGCATTGTTTCAATCTGTTGTATATATTGTCTCTGAGTTGGAACCATAGAACTAACAACAAATTTATTCAATTTTGCTGGGAGGTGTATGTGAGTGATATTGATGCCTTCTTTGATCTGTTTTTTTTTCTGTACTAAGTCTATTTGGTTATGATTTTCCTTTTTTCTTGCTGCTGATTTTATATTACAGACTTATTATATTGGTAAATTTATTAATGTTCTTTGCGGTTATCTTTAATTTCTTATTTTCTTCCTAAGTCTAAAGTCATCTAATCTTTATTCCTAGTGTTCGAGCGCCTCTCCACTAGCAATTCTGTAACTGCACCATCTCTGCCCACTTTTTACAAAAGTTGACATTGTTTACAGATGAAAGTAAGCAAAGTTCTTTACTTTCCATCTTTTACATTAATTTAATTTTGAAAATTCTTTATCTGGATTGACCTCTGTGTGCAATTGTGATATTTTCATGTTTGTTAATCTGAGGTTGTTACCAGCCATTGTTGGTTCTTAGTCTGAAGAACACTAGTTAGTATTTCTTCTGAGGTTGGTCAGCTTTAAAAAAATCATTTAATTTCTGTTTGTCTGGAAATGACAATTCATCATCATATTTGAAGGATAATTTTTCTGGATATATAATTTTGGGTTAGTATTTTTTTCTTTCTGAATTTTATATATTTCATCCAATTGCCTTCTTTCCTGCATAGTTTTTGCCAAGAAGTCAGAGTTTGGCCAGATTGATCTTCCTTTATAGGTAACATTTTGTTTTTCCCAAACTGCTCTTGCTCTCAAGTTTTCTTTGCTTTGGAAAGTTTGATTGTAATAGGTCTTATTGCTTTTCTTTAAGGTCTAGACCATTTGGAGTTTGATGAGTTTCTTGAATGGGTTTCTCCTCATCTTTCGTGATATTAGCTAAGTCTTTCTCCAATAAGTCTTCAACAGTTTTTTTCTTTCTTTTCTGGTTACCAAATATATATATATATATATATATATGTATGTATGTATGTATGTATGTATATGTATATGTATATAGTATGTATATATTCTTCATTATGTCTAACAAAATTCATTTTTCATTTTTTCCTGATTACTTTTCTAAAAGATTAATATTAAGGGATTGGTGTTCAATATTTTGCATTCTGTCTTTTATTCATTCAGTTATATTTCTTTACCCTTTCAATTATCTATCTCTGAATTTTTAGTGCAAATCTTGTCAATTTTTATTTGTTCGTTTTGTGTAGTTTCTGATTGCCTATTTAGTTTGTTGATATGTTCTTGTATTGTTTTCCTCAAATGTTCTAGAGTTTTGTCTGTGCTTCCCATAATTTTCCCTATAATTTCTTTAGATTTGTCTTTGTCTTACTTGATCTCTTTCTTAATCTGTTGAAGGACCACAAATATTATTCCTTTTCATTTCTTATCAAGTAATTCTGATACTATTTCTTCAGCTATTTTATGGCTTTACATTTTGGTCACAATCTCAAGTCATGGTGTCATGTTATTTTGTGTGTGTGTGATCTGAAGTTGTGTGATGTCTGCAAGACATTGTGTTATTATGTTTATTTATTGATTGCATGTCACCTTACTTCGCCTTGATTTTGTGTTTTGTTTGTTTCGATACATCCAGGCAGGTGTGGTAGGCATGCTACTCTGGCCACTAGTTTGGGTGCACTTGAGTGCTTACCAACCGACCCCTTGAGAAGATTTGGTATTGATTGGGGTTGAGGGCATGTGTCCTGTTAATCACCTAACGGTGGGCTGGGGAATGGTGGCCACTCTCTGTTGTCAATCGTGTGTGATTGTAGCAGTTAGTGGCACTCTCCTAGTGTGGGGTGTAGCAGGGAAGAAAATTAAAATGGTGGAGGGAAGACAACATGTTAGAAAAACAGCAGCACAGCCCCAGGTGAAGATGCTATCTGGTAAACACTGTGGTGTCAAGATCACAGAACTCATAGCAAATGCAGAGGGTTAGTACACTGTCTATCACCGATATAGCAGGAGCTATATCAGCACTTATACTGATGGAGGGCTGGGCACCAACCATGAAGGCCGATGAAAGTGGTGCACAACCACCAACGCTGTGCCTTGCAGATGTCTAAAGCAGTGGATATATGGCACTGTACCCATGAACTGCATCATAGAACCACAGGGGAGTAGATAAATGGGTGTAGGGGCTTCATTTTCTGTCATGTAAAATGGGTTGGACCACATCTCTGATCACTAAGAAGTTGTGCAGTTATGGACCACCCGTGAGGTCACCAGTGTGGTTATCTGACTCGATGAAGGAGGCGGTGCTCAGAGCCTTTTCCCACCAGTTAGATCTTCCAACCAAATACCCAGGAATTAGCACTCAGTCAAATTCTTCAGCCTTGCTTTTGATGCTTCTGTATGATTCATAGAGAATTCTTCAAAGTGCATGTGTAAAACATTGGAAAAACAAGTCCCATTTTATTAGATTGGTTTTTAATGAGGATGGAGAGAGCATGTTTCTGTATTCATTCAACAAATGTTATGGCATTCCAAAAATAATCTGCCCTGCCCCTGGTACTATAATATGAATACATTGGTAAATGAAATAAAAGTGGAATAAAAGTTATAAGCTAATGCAGAAGAGTAATTTTTTTAAAAAACAAAACCTCTCTTCCCAATTCGATTATAATGAATATTTACTAAATTTTAATTGTAATGCAGCAACACGTTCATAAGCACATAAGAGAGAAATTTGAAACGTGCCACAAGGAGCATGGAAATTTTTCTGTATCATTTGGAGATAGGCCTGAAAGGCAAGCAGGAATTAGTCAGGTAAAGCAGAGGGAGCTTTTCATTTTGTGACTTTGAGACATATTTAGGTGATCTAGAGTGCCACTCCATCATATGTGTGTGAAAATTGGATAAAGAAGACCATAGAAGAACCAATGCTTTTACATTGTGGGGCTGAACAAGAATATTGAAAGTTCCATGGACTGCTACAAGGACAAACCAATGTGTCTTGGAAGAAGTAAGGCCAGAGTGCTTCTTAAAGACAAGGCTGTCAAGCCTTCATCTTACATACTTTGGACATGTCAGGAAAGACCGGTTCTTGGAGAAGGACATCATGCTTTATAAGGTAGAAGGGTAGCAAAAAGACTAAGCCCCTTAACAAGATGGATTGACACAGTGGCTGCATCAGTGGGCTCAGGCATAGGAACAGTTGGGAGGATGGCACAGGATCATCAGTTTTTCATTTTCTTAAGCATAGTGTCTCTCTAGGTTAGAGCTAATTCATTGACATCTAAAAACAAGGATTACAGGTCAGGAGAAAGAAGGGACTTTCTACTCCAGTAAAGTGTTACTGTCTTGGGGACTTACAGGAGTAATTCTTTTTATGCTTTATTCAATTGTTTATTGTGTTATTCTAAAAATAATTTTCATGGGGGCTCATACAACTCCTCACAATCAATCGAATCACTCACGTTTGTTCATATGCTGCCTTCATTCTTTTCTGGACATTGACTTTCTATTGAGCTCTTGCTATCAGATCCTCGCCCTCCCTTATAGCCCCCTGATAGATTGTACATTGTTGTTATTTTCATCTCTCACACCGACCGCTGTCTCCCTTCCCCCATGTTTTCAGTTGTTCTTCCCCCTGTAGAGGAGTGTATGGTTATGTGTCGATCATTGTGATCGGTTCCCCCACAGGAGTAATTCTATCCTGGCCTATTGGGTCATTATAAGTTAATATCAACTCTATGACAGTGAGGGTGTTTTGTTTTTGTTTTACGGTTGCAGAAGTGGAAGAAGAATGGGGCAATGGTTTCGTTGGGGGTGATAAAAATGGTCTAGGGTTAGATTGTGGTGATAGTTGCCTAACTCTGTGAATATAGTAATCTCTATACTTTATCCTATGGAGTGGGATACACAATGAACTGCAATCCACAAAGTCTGTGGTTCACAACTACCAGTGGCTTTGATGACACTGTCCACTCCCATAACAACTTTCTCTCAGATACACAAAGGGACAGTCTACCCTCTCCTGTAGGCTTGCTATGAATCAGAATAAACTCCACAGCAGTGAGATATACTTTAATACAACTCAAGATGACTGTTAGGGAAAGATCATTGTTGCCCATACACAGAAATGCAAAGAGAAAGAAAAGCCAAATGAATTTGCTTCCAGAACAGAACACACAGGAATTTGTAGGCTATGATAAGTGCTTTGGTCTTTATATTAAGTTGATTAAGATGAAGCATGCATAGGAATTCATTGTAATATTTTTGTAATGTTTCTGTAATCCAGAGGGTTTTTTAAATTTTTATTTTCTTTAAAATTTATCTCAAAGTAAAATAGTAAGTGGTAAAGAAAAACTGAACATTTATTGAGAGGTATAAGAAGAAGAGGCAAAGTCTGTGATTCAATTTGCATCTTTTAAAAAAGTCACTGTCTGTGGTTGCAGACTAGTACACCATGGAACAGAATAAGAGTGGATAACTACAGCCTCTCGAGGTGGTCCAGGTGAGAGTCGTTATGATAGAAACAGCCTATTACAGCGGTTTAGGTGAGAGATGCAGCTGATAAGCGCAGTAGAGACATATGTGGGAACAGAGATACTTGGAGACAGAATCAGCAAGAATTGTAGTTGAATGCAAAATGAAGGCTGAGGGCGAGGGAGTCGACAAAGATGACTGCTAGGTTTCTGATATAAGCGACTGCGACGCAAGGAAAAGTGACTCAACAGAATGCTTACAATGTAGAGCAATATCATTGATTTCACATTCAGTTAAATTTCTGTTGAAGATCATTCAGCAACAGTTGCAGCAATACATTGACAGGGAGCTGCCAGAGGTATAACTTGGATTCGGAAGAGGACATTGAATTAGGGATATCATTCCTTATGTCAGATGGATCTTTTCTGAAAACAGAGACTATCAGAAAGATGTCTACTTTTATTTTATTTTATGCAGGGTTGCATCCTCTCACCATATTTGTTTAATCTCTTTGCCATGCAAATAATCATGGAACCTGAATTAAATGAAGACAAGTGTGGTATCATGATAGAAAGAAGGCTTACCAACCTGTGATATGTAAATGACATAACCTGAATTGCTGAAAGTGAGGAGGACTTGAAGCACTTGTTGATGAAGGTCAAGAATTTTAGCCTTCAGTATGGATTACAACTCAATGCAAAGAAGATAAAAATCCTCACTACTGAACAGTAGGTAACATGATAAGAGGAGAAAGGATTGAAATTGTCAAGGATTGTGTCTTGCTTAAATTTACAGTCCATGCTCATGTGAATAGCAGTCAAGAGACCAGAGGACACATTGCATTGGGCAAATCAGTTGCACAAAATCTCTTTAAAGTGTTGAAAAGCAAGTATGTTACTTTGAGCACTAAGGTGTTAGGCAGGGTTCTCTAGATAAACAAAACCAGGACACTTACAAATTTATATTCATATATATGACTAGATTTTTATAGAAAGAAGGAATATAATAGCTAATTAGTCCACAGGGCTTAGTTCAAATTACTTCTTTGGAAAAGTTAATATGCTAGAATTCCCTCAACTCACATGGGCTTCTGGGTCCAAGGAGAGAGGAGTCCTCCCTTAGTCAAGTCTGCCTATAAGCAACAAACAGCAGGCTGGGTCAGCAGCAGGCATTAGCTTAGGAGCTTAGGGAAGCAGGCCCAGATATATCGAACTCAAGCAATGCAAGGCAACAGGCTTCATCAGTCTCACATTCAAACAATGTACATACCAGCAGTGTGGAAAAGCAGGTGTTGAAGGAGCTTCAAGCTCTAGGGACATGAACCATGTATTGGGTTGGCTCACTGGTAGTATGGTTCACAGGTTGAGACAGAGAACTAGCCAAAGCAGTATACTGGTCTGATCACGAAAGAGCAAGAGAGAGGAGGCCAGACCTTGCAGAGCCATTTATCTCTTTACTCTCCAATCAAATTGCAGTCTCATTAATTGCATATGTTGCTATTCGCCAGGTTGGCACCAATAAACCTATCATAATATCTAACCCAAAACATATTTTCAATTACATCATATGCACATGGAAGTTGAACATTGAATAAGGAATACCAAAGAAGTACTGACGTATTTGAATTTTGCTGCTGCAAAATAACATTGAAAGTCCATGGACTGCCACAAGAAGAAATAAATCTGCCTTGTAATAAGTACAGTCCAAATGCTTTTAGAGGAAAAGAGCATTCGTCTCACATACTTTGTACATGTTGTCAGGAGAGACCAGTCTCTGGAGAAGGGCATCACTCTGTGAAGTAGAGGGAGAGGGGAAAAAGAGGAACTTCTTTAACAAGACGGTTTGTCACAGTACCTGCATCAGTGGGCTCAAATGTAAGGACAATTGTGAGCATGACACAGGATCCAGCAGTGTTTCATTCTGTTGTACATAGGATCAATATGTACAGGACATTACTTGAGATCACCTAACAGCAATCCTTTGCTGTAGGATCCCTGGTTGTGTAGTGGTTACACACTGAACTGTCACTGAAGCGTCAGCGATTTGAAACCACCAGTGCAGATTTTCCGCTCTTATAAAGTGTTGCAGTCTTGGAAACCCACAGGGCCCCATCAAC
The DNA here is from genome assembly GCA_004026705.1 of Nesogale talazaci. NCBI lineage: Eukaryota > Metazoa > Chordata > Mammalia > Afrosoricida > Tenrecidae > Nesogale > Nesogale talazaci. The sequence continues at coordinate 139,220 of PVJH01001846.1, read as the reverse complement.
CTTGCCTACAGGGTCACTGAGTCACTGAGTTGGAATGGACTGATGGCAGTGAGTTTGGTTTTTGGTTGTCCCTTTACTGATGGTGAAATCTTTTACTGGATGAGGAAAATGTAAGAAATGGAGTGGTGTCATATGATGTCAGATGTGAGAATGTGTATAAAATTTCCTGATTCTGGGGCACCAATAAGTAAACTGACACAAAAAATGAAAAATAATGAAATTAAAAATTAGAACCGTTTGGGGAGAGAACAAATAAGTAAACTAAAGCAGAAGCAGAGGAGCAGATTTTTTTTTGCTTTATTATAGTTGTTTGAACTTGGTTTTTATTTTTTCACAAAACAAAATTAATTTACGGTATAAGTTCCAGACATCTGGTAAAGATTCGGGGATTTTTTTTTTTAGATTTTGGTGTTTTATAAGCAGAATAACTTCCAGAAAATGCTGTTTCTGTAAGCAGAGTAAAGGGAGTTAAATTATTTCTGTTTATCAAGAATGCATCTTGTGACATTGTCTTATCTTTCTGCTGAGGATAAAGTCTAACCACCTTAGCCTATCATAGAAAAATCTTCACCATCAGATCAAACTTTCTGCTATTTCCTTTTTCCCTCAAATTCATTCCATTTCCATAGGACTTCCTAAAATTCTCCAATTATAGAGAAATTTTTCATACCTGAATGTTTTTGTATTCTCCTTGAATGTTTGCTTCCTTTCCTGTAGAATGAATTCTTTATTTTTCTTTCAGACTTTGGGGAGAAAACAAAAAGGTCATGTTTTCCGGGAAGATTTGCCTGACTGGCAGTGAAGGAAATCTTGGTGATATGGACCCTTGAACTCCCACAGTCTTTTGTAAATCTCTCTAGTAGATCACTAATCACACAAATGTATTTTGCAATATTGTAATTTTCACTTTATATGTTAATTTATCTTATACATTGAAGGCTCTTCAAGGGACCAAGTAGTCATCTTTATAGTTATATTATCTGCAAGAAAGCTTAACATTTATTATTAGTTGTTCAGCACATGTCTTCATCTTTTAAGTCATATATGCAGCAAGAGGGAAGTTTATTGCCTGCTTATTCATCACTACATCCTCACTGCCTATCACAGAAAAGATGACTTACTGCTGTTTCTGATATTATATTTGGTGCACATGATTAATAGAACTTTCCTGCAAATTGAAGGTGAGGTGATAGATGATGGAGAAGATGAGGACAAGGTTGAGATTCCATTTTCTGGCATGGGTGATATAGTACATGGTGGTTTCGTTCACTGAGGTAGTGAACACTGGAAGAAGTCAAAGTGGAAGGGTGATTATTTACATTTTATCCCTTAAATATTGATTACTGACTAGGTGTTGTTTGCTGTAGTTCAACACAATAAAGCAACAATGCTTCATTGTACTTTCAGTTGAGGTTTGCACAGCAGTTTACGGTCCCATTTGAGTTTTTATAAAAGCTGTTCAGTCTCATTGGTTACATTTTTCATCAAGTGTCAACATTCTAATCATTTTTGTTCTGATTGTTCTTTTTTCAGTGATCTGGTTTCCCATCTTTGCCTAGATGTCATTGTTGATCATTTGGTCTGGGATAGAGGATTTTTTAAAGGATTACAATGCCCAGGGGTGCTATTCTTTCTTTTAAGGGCCCATCTGTTAATCAGCTAAAAGGTGACTGTAGGCAATAGTAATAGTTCAAATTTTAAAAGTTTTTTGGGGTGATTGATTCAGAGGGTCTTCAAGTCTCAACCATACCAAGATATCTTTACTTTTTTAAAGAAAGATTTTAAGTTGTTTTACATTTGTCTCCTAATGTTTCAAGATCCATATATTGTTGCTCTTTTAGCATAGTCAGTGGAGGTATCCAGGTTCTATCTTGTTCATCTGGTCTCATGATAGATAAGGCTGTGTGACTCCTCTAAACCACAGGTTCCCAACTTATTTGACTTACCCTCTTTTCAGGAAAATAAACTCAGTGGTACCCTGGCAATGAAAAACATTTGTACTATAGCCCAGAACCCATGGTATAGTGTTTATGTCTGCTTTTCCAGATCCCCTGGATCCTTCCACACCCTGCAGGAGATGGTGTTGCCCATGTTAGAAAACATTGTTATAGACTATTAGTCCTGTATCTGGCATTTGTTTTGAGTGCTTTATAAATATTAACTCATTTGATCTGCATAACAATCCTTTGTGGTAGATACTTGTATATTCCCCCCAGTACAGACAAAATTAAAACACAGAAAAATTCATATAGACTTCCAGCATCATCCAAATCTTAAGAATGTAGATAAGCTTCATTTCTACCTCATTTCAAGAATCTGTGCCATACTGTGAAAGGTACTGAATTCCATTTAGAAGTGTTAGGTTTAGACACATTGTCTTTGAGATACCTATGGAGAAATCCAGTAGCTATTAGATACTTATAGGTTTAATTCTAACAAGGATTGGAAGAGGAAGGAATGTGACAGTATCTGCATACAGTGTCATTTAAAGAATCACCATCGAATAGCCAAAATTAATTTATTCTCTCATTTTCAAGGTTTTTCTTTTCTTTTTTTTTTGTTTTTTTTGGGGGGGCATCACTGCCCTCTGATGGTCGTGGGAGCTACCCAGCACTGTGACTCCTGACAACCACCGCTGGATTTGAACCGCCAAGCCTGTGAGCCGCAGTCCTGTACTCAACCACTTACGCCACCAGGGCTCAGCCCTATTCTCTCATTTTTATACATGTTAGAAGAAATTCCAATATACAGAATATGCAATCTCCAGAGATTGCAATTCAAACCCTCTTTCCTCTATAATCAATCTTATGCCACAAAACCCTTAAGACATTAATCACTTGCAAACCATAAAAGGGGAAAACAGTTCCTCTTATTCCTCCAGGCATCTCACCTTTCTGTCTTTCTGTGTCTCTCCTTCCTTATATAGATAAATTTAGTCTCTCTTCCACCAGGCAGTTCTTGGTCTCTTTTAAGATGAGGGAAGCATTCAGGTGGTAAGTCAGGATTCTCTGTGGAGGACGAAGTAATGAGAGAAGTCTGTGAACACTTGATTCTCTGTTTGAATTTTTCTTCTGCCACATATGCACCTGGAGCTCAGAAAAGACATCTGGGCAATACAGTTTGGGAATCATTTGAATACAGGTAAAAATGAAACCATGCAAATGAGCTAGTCAGAGACAGTGTCTACATGGTGAAACAAATTTAAAAAGCCAGGAAAAAAATGTCTGCAAAGTTTTGAACATGATTTAACAAGCTTGAAGGCATGCCCTATTTTCTCTATTGCTTATATTTTCTTTGCTTTTATGATATAACTATAATGAATTTCATATTCTATGAAATAAATAATCGAAACAGTCTGAAGTGTAAACCTATATATGCTTTGAGGTCTTAGGTGTGTCTGTCCCAAGTCATGATATTTCAATTACTTCATATGCATGTGAAAGGTGGACAATGGCTAAGGAAGAATGAAGAACCCATGCCTTTGAATTATGGTGTCGGAGGAGAATAAGGAAATTGCCTTGGCTGGCCAAAAGAAGTAAGCAATCTGTCGTGGAAGAATACAGTCAGAGTGCTGCTGAGGACACCTCTCATACTTTGAACATGTTATTGGGAAAGACCAGTCCCTGGAAAAGGACATCGTGCTTGTAAAACAGAAGGTCAGTGAAAAAGAAGAATACCTTCCATGGAATGCGCTGGCACCATGGCTACAACAGTGGGCTTCATATAACAACCATTGTGAGGATGTTCATTCTGTTGTACATCGGGTTGCTACGAGTCATAATCTACTGGACAGCACCTAAGAACAACAATGCACAAGGTTCTTAAAGTGAAATACAACAAGATATTAAAAAGTTCATAGGAGCAAGTTGATTGTTCGTTTTACCAGAAATGAGAAATTCTATGCTTACTGGAATTAAACAATAAATTTTAACTTGCACTTCCTGGCATTCAAGGCCAAACATTAATCTCAGTTGGTTACATAGCTCTTATTCTTCATGTGAGTCTAGCTTTATCAGCCATTAAAATCTTGAAAGGGTTGTGAAATTTATTTTTCACACTAACCTCACATCGATTTATATTCTTGTTCCTATCTTCTTGTTATCTTACATTCGTTATGCCTAACCTCGATTCACAGACTATAAATAATTTGGAATCACTGAATTAAAAATATTTTGAACATTTAAAAAATTCTTCTATATTTTTAAGTGTTATGAGTATGTTTTGTTTAAATGAAAAGAGAGACCTCAAAAAAAAAACAGTAAGAAGTAAATAAATGGCTGCATATATCCAGTATTCCATAGATTTATGCCCATTTCAACAAAAGCAGAGGATATACTATAAATTTCCAGACTCCACCAATATTTCTAAACGGAATCAAGTTAACTGACAACCATCATTTTACTTCTTACTCTGCTTTCACCAAGATCTTAAATATTTATATTCTAATGAATAGTCCTGAAATCAACAACTACTCACTACTCACACATACAGGAATATCAGCTTCTATTCTCACTAAAAAGTTATCAGATGAATCATGTTTGCTGCAATCACTAACCAATTAAATAGATAATAATTAGAAAATAATGACAGCATCACAATTATTTTCACTGAAAGAGTCACGTCCTTTTTCATAATGGTTGCTAGTTATAAGAAAAGAAGCCTTAGTGGCATTGCGGATGATTATTTCTTAGACTGCTCTTAAGTAAACAGTTGTAAACTACCAACTGCTCAAAGAGAGCAAGATGAGGCTTTCTGCTCCCATAAAGACTTACGGCCTCACAGACACACAGGGGCCATTCTACTCTGTCATAAACAGTCTCTATATGTCAGAATGGACATAACAGCAGTGATTCATTCATTGTCCAGTAAAATACATATAATCTTTCAGTAAAACTTGGCATCATTGGCCACTTTTTTAATAAAAAATTTCTACTCCTTTGAATTCCATTAAACTACCCTCCCTCCCTGTGTTAGTCTGGGTAGACTAGAGAACCAAATTCATAGACACTTGTATGTGTATAAGAGCTTTATATATAAGAGCAATTGAATCTTGAAAAAGCATCCCAGCCCAGTCCAGATCAAATCCATAAATCTGGTATTAGGTCATATGCCCTGTACCAATCTATGAAATCCTCTTCAGACTCATGAAGCACGTGCAATTATGCCAAATGCAGAAAGATCACAGGCCCATGGGTGGGAAGTCTTATAGATCCCGTGGCAGTGTAAGCATCTCTGTGTTGGCAGGGGTCTTCATGTGGCTCCTTCAGCTCCTGGTTTCTAAAATAGCTTCATGTATCCTGTCCACATGGGTCTTTCCCAAGGAATGAGGTTGTGTCCTACCTCAAGCAAGCTATTTATCTCCTTAGTGTCTCCAAATGAGGACATCAAGCTGCGATCTGATTGACAGGCTACACTCCACCCCTTTACTCTCAAATCTCAAATAGACCACAGATTATGTAACTATCACATATGGTTAGGGAAAAATCCAACTCAAATTATTTGGAAGTGTCGGGTGAGGTATTGAGATGGAGATTCATCTTCCTCCAATATAAATACCCAGTAATTCCAGCATCATTTCATATGTGTGTTAAAAACATAATAACTTATATACCATTTCAAGATTCTTCACTATACAATCCAGTGGAATTAGTTTGTTTAAGAACATTGTTTCTTAAAACTACGTCCTTTCCCCCATTCATTGAGTTGGTACCCTGGCTAAAAATTAATTGATTGTAAAAATCTGGGTCTATTTCTGATATTTGTTTAACTGACACCAAAGCCACATATACTGATTGATGCAATTTTATCGTCAATCTGAAAAAGCATATAAGCCTGACAAATTTTCAAGGCTTTTTTTGTTGTTGTTGATCCTATAAATATACATTTTAGGCAGGAGCGGGGAGGAAGAGGAAATACAAGGAGCTAATACCAAGGGCATATGTATGGGTTGTGATCAGAGTTGTATGGCCCCCAATATTTTTTTAAAGAATAAAAATAAATACATTTTAAGAAAAACCTTGAGATTTTTATTTTGTTTTCATTGAATTGAGGGGAACATGGGACTAATAGGCTTAAACAATACTGAGACTTCCAATTAACAAGTATGGTATACATTTCCTTTTGGACTTGGACTTTGACTCAATATTGAGGTCTTGTATTTCTGTTCCTAGATTATTTCTATGCATCTTATGTCTTCTTTTGTGACTATAAATAATTTTATTTGAAATTTCATTTTTCAAATGGTATATTAACAGAATACACTATTAGTTCTCATATGGGCTTGTACATACACAATGTCATCTGTTAACCAAGGCAGTGCTATCTCTCTCAAATCACTATGCCTTTACTTAAATTATGACACTGGCTAGAATTTCTATTATGTTGTTTAATAGAAATACTACAAATTATATCCTTGATTTGTTTCCAATCTTAAGAGAAAGCTTCCAAAATGCTCTAGTAGTGCAATCAATTAGCACGCGGTACTTATAGGAGAACGCTTCCAATGTCTCAACATTCAGTAGGATGGTAGCTGTGGTTTTTCATAAGCATAATCAGATTGAGGAAATTCCCATTTATTCCCAGTTGACAAAGAATTTTTGAAATGAGTGAGTATGACTTTCAAATTATTTATGAAGCGGCCCTGGTCACACTGTGGAATAGATATTGAAAGTGGCAGTTTAAGGCCACTAGTTACTCCTTGAAAGAATGATAAGGCTGTCTACTCTCAAAAAGATTTACAGTCTTGTCCTCAAAAAGATTAAAGTCACTCTGAGTTAGAACCAACTCAATGGCAGTAGGCTTGATTTTTAAGTGCAAAGTTCTATAATTTTCCTATTCATTGCATGGAGAAATCCATTGATTTTTAAGGGATAGATACTGCATTGTCATCAATCAACCTAGTCATGATTAATTATTCATTTTCCATATTGATGAATTCTGTCAGATATTTTGTTAAAGTGCTTAGATTCTTAAGGGAGGGTATTGATTATGTCTCCACAGGAAAGGGAGAGAGAGAGAGAGAGAGAGAGAGAGAGAGAGAGAGAGAGAACCCATTCAGGTGGGCCAGGCCTTGATGCCAACCTTTCTACATAGAGCAGCTTTTTTCACAGAGAAAACTGTAGGACCAGCCTCAGCCAGGGACATGATATCCCCTCCATAGATGACAGCATTACCAAGGACAGCACTGAAGACACAGTTCAGGGAGTGTAGCAAGTCTCATCTGCCCACATGGGTACAGAACAAGAAGGGAGTGCAACAGACCAGCCATGGGAGAAGACAGAAAACCCCCAAGAAATCCCAACTATAGACTTCTGGCTGGAGGGGGGTGGGACACTTGTCACCCCATCTGAACTGGTTAGAGGTAACTCACAAGCAAGCCACATTGAAAGTCTAAAGGTGGATCTGGGGTGGGGAGACGGGGTGGGGCTCTAGACTTTGCCAGCCCTGACTGCAGGAATAGCAATGGGGACCTTTAGGATGTGCACATTTCAGACACGAATACTGAAGACTAAAAGGGTGTATGTGCTGTTAGGTAAGCCGGTCCCAGCATATGGAATCCTGAAAGTAAAGGGGACTGGACTGCTGGACTATAACATGTCCTTCTCACAATTTCGCAGAGAGATATTCATCTGCTCTGGGTCATGAGCCATGTCAGATTTGGAACTATTTGCATGCTCTTTCCATTTTATGTGTGTGCACACCTGTCTGTGTTTATCTATACAAGTTAGGCAGGATAGGTGATTCCCAAGGAGACAATGATGGGACTGATGGTTGCAGGTGGAGGCTGTTAAGCAGTGAGCCAATAATGATGGGAACAGGGTAATAATAATGATTCTAAAATTGATGGCGAACAGGATATAGCTTTCCTCATCGTGTTTGATCAATCGAATTGTATCTGAGAGCAATTACTGAGAGGCGAATGATGAGTAAACATGATAGTGGGGCAAGAAGAAAGAAGATATATATGTGTGATGTGTGTATATAGATAGATAGATAGATAGATAGATAGATAGATAGATAGATAGATAGATAGATAGATAGATCTGAAGGGGTACCACCACAAAAAAGAGTTTCTTACTCTATGTATTTAATTTTTATAGTCCTCTACATTAAACTTAATACATTTGTCAAATCTGTGATTTCATTCTTGGAAAAAAATTTTCAAACTCATATATTTAGATGACTGAATAAAACCCCCTTAATTTTCTTCACTTTTTCTACATTGTCAAATCACTGTCCTTACATCTCCCTCTGCATTCAAGGAAACAAAAAGAGTTGCATGGAGCAAGGTCAGGTGAGTGAAATGCATGGGGTAAAAGAGGCATATTACTTTTGCCCAAACCTGGTGCAGTAAGATGGCTACTTGAGCAAGTGCATTGCTGAGGTGGCATAAACAGTTCCCTGTCTGCCAGAGTCAGGCCTTTTTTTTTGCCACATCCTGTTACACAATCTTTTCAGAAGGTTCTGAATAGAAAGATTGATTTACAGTCTGACCTGACAAAAGGAACTCCAAATGTATCATCCCCCTCATATCACATCCAAGATTGTTTTTTTTTTCTTTCTTTTTGTTTTGGCAACCCCAATATGTATAAATATGGATTTGTTTAAACATTTATATATGTGTAAATGCAACAAGGAAGCAGATGAAATTTAGACCTGTACTTAAGTTTTACCCCAGTTCAAGAATGTTTTGTTTTAATAATGTGGCATTGTATGACACTCACTTTCCCAACACGAATGCTGAAGACAAAATGGGTGCATAAGTAAAGGTGTTGAAAATAGCTGATGGTGCCCAGCTATTAAAAAATAAGGCTTCGGGGCCCTTAAAGGCTTGAAATTAAACACGCACTCATCTAGCAGGGAAGCAACCAGCCTGTGTGATCATGTGGTGTCAACATGGAAAGATATCAGAAGTCCAAAAACAAGCAATCAAATTGATGTGAAGGAGTGCAGACCAAGTGGAGACCCAAGCCTATCTGTAAGATAATTAGACTCTTTCTCTCAGAAGGACCACATAAAAGGAATGCTATATTCAGGACACAGTATAGCACTGATGAAACACAAAATTCTCCTCTACTTCTTTAATATTTCCTCCCCTTACTATTATGGTCTTTGTATTACCTCATTAATCTTGGTAGACTTCCATGTGTTCATTTGCATAGTTAAGATCATGTGATGCATGAAAGCCAAGATACATAACTCTCCAGAAAGAGTAACAAGAGTAACAGTTCCCTGAGAGTACAGGAAGAGGGAGAAGGGGAAGCTGATAGCATTAATGACTGTATAATCCCACTCAAGGAGAGAAAACAACAAAATTGTATGCAAATGAATATATTGGATTGTGTAAGATACAGCATATATATTCAAATGTATGTATGTATGTATGTATGTATATATATATGTCCCCAGGTGAGGGAGGGAGAAAAGTGGAGCTGATATAAAGGAACTTAAGAATAAACAAGATGTTTTGAAAGTGATTCTGGGAGCAATTGTACAATATGGATTTCTGAGATTTAACTATGGACTGTTATCTGGAAGAGTTCACAATAAAATGATTATAAAAGTTGGTGGGAAATTTCCATGACCTTTTATCTTGATTTACCATTAATATTTTAAGTCATCTTATTAAAATGTCCCTATTAATAGATGGTATTAATATTAATAGATGGCAAAAAATAAGATGCCTTATTTCTTTAATAGTCAGATACCATCAGCTATTTTCAAAACTTTTGCTTATACACCCATTTTGTAGACATGATGGTCTACATAGAAAATCCCAAGGGATCTAAAAATAAAACTAGAATTAATACAGTAAGTAGATTCAGTCAAGTTGCAAAATACAAGAGACACAGACAAGCATGCAAAAATCTAACACATATCTATGTAGCAGCAACAAATATGTGGAAATCAAAATTAAAACATGTTTTGTATGATTGACAATTGAATGATTTACAATTGCACCTAAGAAAATGACAAAATTATAAATCTAGCAAAACATAAATAGGATGCATAATATGCTGATGTAAAAAAAATCAGAATCCTAAATGAGGAAATTGAAGTCATAAATGAATGAGAGACATAACATGTTTATGAATTAGAAGACTCAGCATAGTAAAGATATCAATCCCCACCCCCACAAAAAGTAAAATCTAAAGATTTGAAGCAATGTCTATCAAAATCTCAGCAAGTATTATTTTACAGACTTAGACAAGTTTATTTAAAAATTTATATGAAAATGTCAAGGCTTACAATGGCTGACACAATTTTGGAAAGGAAAAAGACAATGAAGGAACCTCTCTGTCCAATGTTTAAGTTGGAAATGTGCATATACAACTTTAGAAATGAATAAAGGTCTCAAAAATTGATCGATGCAAATATGTTCAACTTATTGTGGTCAGTCCCCTAGAGCTGGTGAGGATAAAGCTATAGGTGCAGCAGGTGTCCTTGCCAGATTTGGGCATGTCTGTACAGGCCTCAGTGGCTCCCAGCAGCTGACACTCCCTCTGTGCCCAGATGGATATGTCCTTCTCAGGCCTGTATTGGTTCAAATATAAGCTGTTAAGTGCCGGTTGCTTGAACACAGGCCAAAAGGCCAGATATCCATCCATGACCCTAGGCTTTGTGACTGGAGACCTCTCTGAGATGTTGGCAGCTACCCTGGACCTGCCCTTCAATGTGGAGAAATCTCAGCCTTGGGTCGATTGCACAGGACACAGTGGAGGCATTGAGAGTGAGGCCACCAAGAATGACTCCATCTGGCTGGTGCTGCTGATTCCCTGGAGAATCCGCACCAAGTTGGGCATCAAGGTGATTTTTGTAGGCTTCCTGCCCTGATCATCAAGGCGACCCATTTCTGAGCCATTACCATCCAGCTAGCTGCCAGGACCTTGAATGGGCAAGGGGTCTCCCATCTCCTCAGATGGGCTATGGGCTGAAGGAGACTGAGCTAAGTGCCTTTTCCTCAGCACTGAGGGGTGGGTGAGCCCTGCGGAACCCCATCTCCATCTCTCCTCACACACCACCCTTCCTTCCATCCCTGCACACCTTCAGAAACACACACGTACACATGCACACTGTTTTATTTTCACCCTCGTCACAGTGCCTTGTAGGTGTCAGATGTTGTCCCTACAAAAGTGACCATTTCCCAGTGACCAAAACTGATCTCGCTGGATTCCTTCTGCAATCATTCGCTGCACGGGACGTCCTGGAAACTAGAAGAGTCCTCTTCTGGCTCACCATCTTCGACTACCTGGCTTTGATTTCTTGCCTTTCTCCAGTACCAGGAGAATGGAGTGTGCTGCTTTCTTTCTTACAAGGACCCATCAGTTTCGGTGGTGTTTCTTCTGGAAGTCTCTCGAAGGATACTTGTCACCTTCCGCACTAGATTCATCACCTGTTTGGGAAACACAGTGGCACCGAAGGACATTGGTTTAGATTAAAGAAGTGTTTGGTGGATGAGAAAGGGGATTTCTTGAGAAGGGGTGTGCGGAGAGAGATGGATTTCAGAAATGAACAGAGGGAGTCCGGGTTGGGAAGGGGCTGTGGCGTAGAGTGGAGAGTTGGGGATCAGCCACCATACCTCCTTGCTCCTTTTGGACTTGGGCTGACAAGGGTCCTTCTTCTCAGTTTCTTCTTGTACGCTTGTGCTTTCCAATCATTCTGAGTTTCTGATCGGCTCATCCATAGCTGATCCGGTCTCTTCAGCCATCGCTAAACCTTTGAGGAGTCTACCCAGGGCTCTAGAGCTTTATGCACAAACCCTGCCCTTGAACAGTGGAGAGCCATGCCCGTTGACTATGATTGGTCACCATGATGTTTTCCCTCAGCCAATAGTGTCTTTCATTTTTAACATGTCATTTCCTCCCAGTTAGTAGGGGCTACAGAGGTTTGGGCATCAGAAAACTGCCACCTGACACCTCTGTAGGGGGAGAAGGATATTGGAAGACCAAGATGTTCTAGTTGGAAAAAAAGATCCTTCCCTAACACCCCTTCCAGAGTCTCCTGGAATAGATTTGTGACCCGCCCTTGTCTTCCTGTTTCAAATCTTCTATTGCTCATGGCAGGGATAGGGTGCTTCCCATGTCTGGGTCCCACAGCCACCCTCATTCAGTGGTCCATTTTGCCCTTTTTCCAGCTTCGACTATTGTCCAGTGTCTTGGATATCTCCTCAATACTATGATATATTTATTCCTAGGAAAAATTACTGATAAACATATGCCTAAAATCCTTCCAAGTGGATATGGCCATATTTATGTTTCTGTGGAAATATGAATCATCACTGTCCCCTCTGACGTATTGCCTTCATGTTCCTGAAAGACAATTCACTTTTCCATCATAATGCCTTGTCCCAAATGTCCAACTCTTTTTAGTTATCGAAACTGACAAGGCTCTCAAGATTCCAGTGAATGAACTTGATGCATTGAATATCCTAGTCTCGTTTTTAATCTAATGAGATGATGTAGATGAAGTACTCTGGGGTGGGTTATATCAGGGTGCGGCAGAAAGCATATATGTACCTTCCAGAATTTGTGCTTCCTATCTGCATGTTAAGAACTACCACTTATTAAAGGAGGGCATTCAAAGTTCCGTCTGGTCGATGTCATCAGTGAAAACAAACACACAAGCAAAAACAAATGACATTTATATCAGAAAGAGGAAGTAAAACTATATTCATAGACTACATTAAATAGTGTCTAAAACTAATCATTGAATTTATCAGGGCTGTATGATACAAGGTAATCATGCAAAAGTGACTTTAAAATCATGTACTAGCAATGCTAATGGAAAATTGAAAGTAAAAACACTGCAATTTTTGAAAAGATGAGATCCCGGGGGAGGAGGTTGGTAAAAATTACAAAAGATCTACCTGTAACTGAAAACCAGGAAGCATTTGGGGAGAGATTAAGTAAATGAATTGAGAAATATGCTCCTTCATGAGTTAGAATACTCAATTTTGCTAAGATGTCAATTCTTCCCAAATTCATTGACAGATTCTACACAATCCAATCAAATTCCCAAGTTTGTCTTATAGAAATGGGAAGGATCAGTTTCACATGCTACCACCAGAATTTCCATACCCTGAAAGCAGGAATTCTCCTAGACTCAGAACTTTATCATTGTCTCTTGTTTACCTTCATTTCACTGTCTCTTGACCCTCATCAAGTCTCTTGACTTTAAGGAACATCTAAATGCTGGTCTCTCTCAAGTATATATCTCTTGCCTAAACTTCAGATTTGTATTTACAACAGTTCTTAGTTGCAAATATAAACCATCTCAAATTTGGCACATCAAAAATAAAATTCCTTACTTGCACCCTAAAACCTGCTCTTCCCTGACAGTCTCCCCCTCAGTTAACAGGAATGTCATCTGTCTACTCACACAGATCAGAAACCTTGAAAGTTATTATGTTGTCCTAGTGCTCTCTCACATCACATTTCCCTTGTCACAATTTGCATTGCTGCCACCAAAGTTCAAATCATCATTAGCTCACATCTGGAGAACAGCAGAGCTAATTGATTAATTAATTAATTGATCTCCGTGGCTGCACTTCTGATTCCCTATCATTTTTCAACGTGGTAGCCAGAAGGTAGAGTAAGTCCCTACTGCCCTGCACAAACAAAATGCCCCCATAGGTTTCCTCCCCTTAATGTTTCTCAACCAGTGGGTTGCAACCCCTTTGGGGGGTCGAGTGACTGACCCTTTCACAGGGGTCACCTGATTCATAACAGTAGCAAAATTACAGTGATGAAGGAGCAATGAAAATAATCTTTATGGTTGCAGGGTTACTACAACATGAACTGTTTTAAAGGGTCGTGGCATTAGGCAGGTTGAAAACCACTGCTTTAGAACAAAGTTACTTAGATGACTAATGTGCCTGAACCAAGTCCTTGAAACTTCCTCAAGAAAATAAGGCATAAGAAAATTGATATATTTGAACTATGGCAATGGCAGAAATACTGAATGTACTGAATATTGCCAGAAGAATGAACAAATCACTCAGAATAAAGATGTACAAATAGAATGCTCCTTAAAAGCAAAAATGGTGAGCTTTTGGCGTGGTAACTTTGGACATGTCTTCAAGAAAGAGTGACATGTCAAGAGTGAAAGACGAAATCACAATGAAAATCTTCAAAGATTTCTATGGAATGAAACATTAAATTTTATGGATTGCAGCTAAAGCCGTGTTTGGTAGCTTGAAACATATATATTAGAAAAGAGAAAAGTTGATATCATGTACCTAAATTTTGATCTAAAAATAGCAATTAATTCCAAATAAAGCAATATCCAAGGAAATAGCAAGAATAAAAGTAGAAATACACTTTTTAATGAAAAATTTAATAAGACTAAAAATCAGTTTTTGCACAGATTATGAAAGCAGGTGTTTTATGATAACTGAGTGTTTTTAAGAAAAAAAATATCAATGACCAATAGCATAAATAAAACAGAACCATTATAGAACCTCAGATGTTACATGGTTAATAATACAATATTTTGAACAATTGCCTTTTTCCTTTTAAATTCTTATAAGCACAAAAATTTTATAATATTGCAAGAGTTGCTTTTCAACTTTTTGGATTTCAAATATATACATTTGTGTGCCATAAATTTATCTTTTCCTTCAACTTCATCAGAGTTTACTTAAGTTTTATTTCCCTAGATTCTAATGGTAGATGCTTACATAATGCTAGTTAAAATGCTTCTTTTCTATTACTTTTTTTTTGTGGGCATCACTGCCTCTGGTGGTCGTGGGCGCTACCCAGCCACCGCTGGATTTGAACCGCCAAGCTTGCGGGCTGCAGTTCCGCACTTAACCACTTACGCCATCGGGGCTCAGCCCTCTATTACTTATTTTTAAAGGAATTATTTTCTCTCCAAGCAGCTTTCTAGTTACATCCACAATCTTGATATAATGTGTTCTAACTTTCTGTAAATGTGAAATATTTTTGAAATTTCTCTCGGGCTTTTTCCATTGCCCCAAGTAATATAGAAGTGTGGTGCTTAATAACCAAATATTTGAAGATCGTTGATTTCTGCTAGATCCTTGAATTTAATATGATTCCAATATTCTAGCATTTGTTAAAATGTGACTTATGTCCCAGCATATGGTCCCTCTTGGTGAAAGTTCCCTATATACTTTTTAAAAATCTATAGTCTAGCCCCATTTGTGTAATGTTTGTCTGTTGGATGGCTAACGACCGCTCCAAAGCCATCAGGCAGCTCTGGGTGAGAAAGAGGAAGCTTTCTACTCCTGTCAAGTGTTATAAGCTCAGAAACCCATCAAGGTCTTTCTACCCTGTCCTATCGGGTTGCTATGAATCAGCATCAACTTGTTGGCAGCAAGTTTGGTTTCCGAGTAGAGAGTTTTAAAATGTTAGCTAGGTAAGGTGGTTGAGATAGCACATTCTTCTGATTTTCACTTCTCTAAAGAGTTCCAATATTTTCTCACACAATTAATACAGAAAATCTTTGAGAGGTGACCCAGATATAGAGAATTCAGCCCAACAAACAAAAGGTAACTCTTGTGACCCAATATCTTAGAGTCATTTCGTACTTGGAGTTCATGTTAGATTTTTTTAGTTTAGTTTAGTTTTGTTGTTTGTTTCAGATTTGAAAGGAAATTTTCAATTGAAGGAGTTCATTCTGGAATTGTGAAGAATTATGTAATACATGATAATCCTACTTGCAAACAATTTAAGAGTCTATGTTGCCCTTTCATAGATACCTAAGCATCACTTAATACTGCCTTCACATAAGTCTTGTGCACAAACACACGAGTTTCTGTGTGTGTAGCAGAACCTTGCCATAAGGAAATAGCATGTTCCTAAGATGACGAGAAATATATTCTGCTAATATATTCTTGAACAGTAATGCTGGTATCTTAAAAGTCTAACTGCAGTGTTTAATTCTGAAGGCTCTCTTAAGACATTATGGTATCTGAACTACTTCCAAACCTATCAACTCTTCAGGGAAATGTCTTACATGTTACTATACCTTTATTCATGGATTTACAACTATTGTAGGGGAAAAACATAAAATTGAACTACATAGAAGAAACAATGGTGCCCAGCTACCAAATGATTGAAGGTCTGGAGTCTCAAAGACTTGAAGATAAATGAGTCGCCATTCAGTGCAGAAACAGCAAAGTCCACATGGAAGAAGCACACCAGCCTGTGTGATCAAGAGGGGCCAAAGGGAGCAGGTATCGAGCATCAAAGAACAAGAATCACATCATCACGAATGAGGGGGAGAGCAGGGTGGGGACCTAAGGCCCACTTGTGGGTAATTGGTCACCCCTTTACAGGGGAGTCACGGGGAGGAGACAGAACAGTCAAGGGGCAGCCGGGCAGCAATGATGCATACAAGTTTCCTCTAGTTCCTGAAGCCTTCCTTCCCCCAACCATCATGGTCCCAACTCTACCTTACAAATCCAGATGGACTGGAGAAGGTACACTAGTAGAGAGGGGAGCTGGAGATATGGGTAAACCAAGATGGATGAGCCCCTTCGGGCCAGTGGTTAGAGTGGATTTGCTGGAAGAGTGGAGAGAAGGTGGGGTAGAGAGACGGAACCAATGGCAAGGATATACACACAAGCTCCTATTTGAAAGATGGGCATCAGAGGAGTGGGCTAGGGGAGAGGTCGGGCAGTGTAAGATATGACAGACCAATAATAATGTATAAAGTATTGAGGGTTGATGGGGGAGGGGAGAGCAGGGAAAGAGGGGAAGGGATGGAAAAGCCGATACCAGGGGCTCAAGGGAAAAGGTGGACAATTGGAGAACAATAACAGCAGCAAACATGTTAAGGTGCTTGGCACAGTATGTTTATTTATGTACTGTGAAAAATGATATACGAGCCCTCAATAAAATGATTTTTAATAAAAAATTTCCAAAAAATTGAACTATATAATACATTTTCAAGTTATTTTTTAAGTGTAAAAGAGAGGCTTTTAGTGCACATCAATTTAATATTTAATGAAGCTTTCCATTTCTTAGTCTTTAAGCAAACAGCATAAAATTTATACATATTATATCTATCACTTTCACAATCTGAAACCTATAGTCACTAATTAAAATCAGTAATCTTTCCCTTGGAATCAGACCTTTTCTTTGGTTTAAATTTCTCACCTACCTGAATAATACATGAATTAGTAGAAAACCATGATAAAAATAGGGATAATCAAAAGGAAACACAGATGGCAGGTCAAACTTTGACAAAGTATTTTAAGATATACAGATATTCATGACATTGGTCTTGAATTCCTTAAGATACAAGAGACTTTGATCCCTAGTAAAATTGGTTACTACTATCACAGTCCATTATCTTTATATAGTGTGTATACTCTATAGTGTGTGTATACACATTTAAGATTTGGATACTCAGAGAATGTAGCATTTCAGCTGAAGTTATCAGCACAAAGAAAACTGAATAAATTCCATTTCAGATCCTGAAAAAGGAACTTTATTTAGTCACTCTTCTAAATAGTACTTCCTTCCTATTCTGGGTTCTTTCATACATAAACACTGTTTGACAAGAGGGGAAGGGGAAGGTGGGGGTAGAAAAGGGGAACTGATCACAATGATCTACACATAACCTCTTCCTAGGGAGATGGACAACAGGAAAGTGGGTGTAGGGATATAGTGGTTGGTGTAAGACAGGGAATATTTTGTGTTATCAAGGGTTCATAAGGGAGGGAGGGTGGGGAAGGGAAATAATGAGGAGCTGATATCAGGGCTTAAGTAGAAGAAAATGTTTTGAAAATGATGATGACCACATAAGTATTGTGAAGGTCACCTAATCTGGTGTCAATTTGAGGATTAAGAGTATAGGGGTGCAAGCTAACCTATCAATCTGGAGGTAACTCATGAAACCTCTGTGTGGACATGGTCATCTCCTGAGAATTCTGGTAAATGTGGTAATTCCTTCTTGGAGGCAGGAGACACTATCTCCCTCAGTCCCTTGGAGACACTACTGACAAGGCATAAGGCTAAATTCCTGTGAGACAGTCCAGAGTGGAAGCCACATGTGCTTACCCTGATGGAACCAGACTTCTGAAGTTGGAGAAGCCACATGAAGATTCCTGCCAGTGCAGAGATACTTACGCCGCCACTGGATCCAGACTTTCTACCCACTGCCCCATGCCTGTCCTGCATTTGGCATTATTGCATGTGTTTTGTGAGTCTGAAGAGGACTTTACAGATTGGTGTCGGACATATGGGCTATTATTGGACTTATGACCTTGGACTGGACTGGGTTGGGATATACAGTATCTTAATGTACAGTTGCTTTTGAATATAAAACTTTCTTATATACATATGCATGCTTATGAATTTGTTTCTCTAGTCTATCCGGACTAACACATGTATAAATGTGCTTGCCACAATGTATGGATCGATGGATTATGATAAGAGCTGTAAGAGCCCCCAGTAAAATGATTTTTTAAAATGTTTGGCACAATCATTTTGCATCGAGTGCTATATAAATCAAATGCATATGGATAAAAGGTTGAGAATGAGAAGTCAATAATTGAATCGACATAAAGAGGAGGGTAGGCTACAGTGTCAGGTAGCAAAGCATGGTGTGGTATAGTCATCACTCAATATTTAATCAATTAATGACGTAGAAAAGCAAATGAAATGTGATCTGTATTCATTATGCAGCCCCAATGGATCAGCTGAATCATATGAGCCAAAGGTAAGCCACAAAAGAATATGCATATTCACAGCATTTTATTCTTTGAAAGCCTCTTCCACTTGTTAAAGGTGAATATGCTGTCTAGTGAGCTATACAATGAAAATAGGGGCCAGCACTGAAAAGAAATATGATGTTTCTGCTTCTTAAGGAACAAAGACATAGGAAAAGCCTGCATCGATATTCATGTGTTCCAGCTGGAGACCATCACAGGCATTGGGACCATGCCTATCCGACCCCTGGCATTCTCATGGAGAAGCCATATGACATCTCTATTTTTTCACTCATTTTATTGGGGGCTTATATAACTCTTATCACAATCCACACATACATTGTGTCAAGCTTATTTGTACATTTGTTGCCATCATAATTCTCAAAACATTTGCTTTCTACTTGAGTCCTTGGTATCAGCTGCTCATTTTCCCCCTCCCCATGTCCCACCTCCCTTATGAACCATTGATAATTTAGGAATTATTATTTTGTCATATTTTATACTGTCAAGCATCTCCCTTCATCCACTTTTCTGATGTCCTTTCCCCAGATAAAAGGTTCTAAAGTCTCTGAGTAGGTCATCAGCAGCAAATATTTAAATTCATCTGGCTTCCCCTAATTTTTTTGCTCACACATGAAGAACTATGCTCAGCTATCTCGTCTTTGTGTGACAGTAATTCAGGAGATCCAAGTTCTCTGTGCTGATTGGTCTAGACCAGTAGTTGCACAAAGTGTAGGAGGCACACCCTTAAGTATCACTAAAACACTTTCAAGCATTTCTAAGATAAAACCTCACATCATTTGCCTTTCTCAATCCTTCTGATAAGCGTACAGTGCAATTTTCTAGAGACTGGGTGACATATACTATCCCAACAGATTATATTGCAAAACCTGATATTAGAATCCAACTGTCTCCTTTTAAACCAGATATTAGAGAGCTTTGCAAAAGAAATGAAAGTCATAGTCTCATGGATACTTTTGTTCTGAAAGGGTAGTTTTTCAATGGGAACCTTATGTCTATTGAGATATTTGAAAGAATCAGCTTTAATATATTAAGTATGCGATATGATATCAATAGATGCAAACCACATAAACCAAAGCTCTTTGAGGTTCTCAATCAATGTGCTCATGATGACGTATCGTGGCTTGAGTCTGGAGCTCTGGACACCCAGTGGTCTGCAGTTCAAAACCACTGGCTGCTCCAAGGGAGAAAGAGCAGACTCTCTGTTCCAGGAAAGGGACATCGTCTCAGAAACACATGGGGCAGTTCTGTACTGCCCAATAGGGTTGCTCTGAGTCAGAATCGATTGGATGGCAGTGATTTTAGGTTTGTTGAGTGATTTCAGTGAAAATGTCGTCAGCAAAATAGATGCCTATGTTACAATTTCTGCACAAATATTTGGCTAGCTTTCAGGAGTCTTATTTTCCAGAATGTCAAGGATTCTGGGATTGTAAAGTCTGAGGACTGTCATTC
This sequence comes from Nesogale talazaci, assembly GCA_004026705.1. NCBI lineage: Eukaryota > Metazoa > Chordata > Mammalia > Afrosoricida > Tenrecidae > Nesogale > Nesogale talazaci. The sequence continues at coordinate 119,068 of PVJH01001846.1, read as the reverse complement.
AAGACAATTAACTCTAGGCAAATATTGTACCAGCCGAGTCTCAGTTTCCTGCTCTGTACATGGGAGATAATAAAGTCGACTCTTTCTCACATTTAATAGGATGGAAAGTCAGAGTGAAATCATTTGCTAACCTGCAGCAACCAAAGAAACATAATCCATGATCAGTGTTACTCAAAGAAAGCATGATTTGTTCCTTTTTAAAGCAAGCATCCCAGCGTCGAGGCTGTCCAGCTTCGTGGATTTTCAGCCTTTACTCTCTTCTATCAAAGGGAATCCATTCTTCTGCGAGGAACCAAAGTGGGAGGGTAGTCTAGGAGGGATATGTCCCACTCTCTAAACGGATGGCTCTCCTGAGGATTTATCCCCATCTCTCCTCACTCACTGGGGAGCTAACGGTTTCTTTCCAAAGCAGACTTCCTCTCAGCCTAAAACAATCTCCGGTAAGTCTCACAAGGACCTGCTGCAGCACAGTGTCATTAGTACATTCTCGGAGAGGCCGCTAAGACACATTTCCCCAAGATGTTTTCAAAACTAATTTTTAATATGTAACATGGATGGTTCTTATGATTACCAACCTGGAACCAAGATGGATTGTTTCTTTGTCTGTCTGTTTGTTAATAGTCTCAAGTTAACACCAGATTATGTAAAATGGATTATCTGTAGTGGACAGCATAGCATTGTTTTGGAGGTCAGATTAAATGATTACTGGCTCATCCTAAACCAAAACGGGTTGGTCTGATTTTCCTTGAAGTCTGTTCCTTTAAACAAATAGAATTCTTCAATAGAGAATTGAATATTAAATGGACAAAACTTTAGAGACAATATGTTATGACCATTTGTGAGTAAAGCACAAAGAGTAAAAGAAATATGTACAGAATCACACACGGCTAATTTATAGGCGCCACTAAACCTCCTAATTTTTGTAGTGGTGCCATTTGTACTATAACATATCCATTTGCTCCACAATACCATCTTTATTTTGCACAATTGTTAGGTATGGTGTACATTACAGTGGGCATTGAAGGGAACAGCATATCATTGGGGGAAAAAATGAAGGAGGAATGTATCTGAAATCTTAAGTTTCAATCTTTGAAAAGAAGCTCACTGAATATTTTCATAGATAGATGTAGAAAAATGCCCAAACTATTAAGCGCCTGGATAAGCAGACCTGGAATACATGAGTTTACTTACTCATTCAGCTGTATGTATACCTTGTGGCAAGTTATGGCACAGGTAAAATGTGACACATACCTATAATGTAATATTGTAGAAAAAAGGAGCAGGATTCTAATGCATGCTACAAAAATGGATGAACCTTGGGAATATTTTACTGGTTGGTATACTTGAGGCAGAGAAGGGTCCTCCTAGCATCATCCCCTCTGTACTAAACATCTAGCTAGTGTAAAGACAGAAAACAGATTAACATTTAACCATGGACTGCCATGCATCTTAATAGGCATTAAGTTTCTGTTTGGAGTGAAGAAAAAGTTCTGGAAACCAGTAGTAGTTATAGTGACACAACACAGGGTCTGTGATTAATGGCACTGGGTTGTACATTTGAAAATTATTGCAAGGGCAAAGTGTAGAAAGGTTAAAAACAGTTTAACTCATTTGGACCACTCAATGGGTTAAAGTCCCTTGAAAACCCTAGGAAACTAAACACCATTAAAATCAGCCTCTGTCTCCTTTGCTTTGTCTGCTGATGCGTTTGTACAGAAACCAGCAACCTCAGGCTCCACTGTCCCTGCAGAGTTGAGCTGCTATGCAAATGAAGAGCTACTCAGCAGGCTTACTTGCTTGTAAGCCAGGACATTTTATCATTTTATGTTCCTTAGTACAAGAAACTGCTTATGAAGCAAAAGGGTGTCAATGCTTCGATGCAAGGTTATGACTGAACAGTTCATTTAATCTATTTGTGTAATTGCTAATATGTAACACTCTGGGGTTTCCTGGAAATCAGAAATAGCAACCATGTGCCCAAAATTACTGGGGCTTTCCCACAGCTGCCAAATAGGAACGCAGTATGCTGAAGGGCCTGGCGAGCTTCCAGGCTGATCAAAGCGGAGTCCCCCATCCCTCCAAACATCCGCAGACTGGCCTGAGAATCCTCAGATGCAGTATTCTCTTAGGGGCGACCCACAATTTGGGGTGGGTAGGAAAGTGTAGTGGATGGATCCCTGAGAGATTTCTCTCTCAGATTCTCAAACGGGACTCGATCCCCATCAAACCATTCTGACTCTTGGTGATCCGCTGAGTCACAGAGCAGACTTGCTCCATTGTGTTGTGTTCTTGGCTGTAATCATTATGGAAATTGATAGTCAGGCCTTTCTTCTATGGCACCGCTGCGATTTGCATCTGCCTTCATTGGTGTTTGGGGGATTTTTATTTTATTTTATTTATTATTTCCTTTCTGTATATTTTCCATCTAATCACTCCTCTCTCAGTCATCTTACGGTGGTTCATGTGTTTCTGTGAGGCTGGAATAGTGTTATCAGCAGTCTTTCAAGTACCAGTAGGCTCACCCATTTTGCATACATAGGTTTCAGCAGAACTTCCAGATGAAGACAGACACGGCAGCCCCTGGCAATATACTTGTAAAACAAAATGGGTCCCTGGATAGCCTTGTGAATTGAAGTGGCTATAGTGCCAGAAGTTGAGTCCCTCATATTGGAAGGCATTCACAAGAATGCTGGGGAAAAGCTATCACATCAAAGAAGAGGTTTTTTTTCCGACAACAAATACTATGACTATATAATTGAGCCTCATCAGATATAATACTCCAGAACCAAATCAGCTATATGTGTAACAGGAAACAGTGGGAGACTTTCAATAACATCAGTCCAAACAAGGCTGGGGACAGCAGTAGGAGATGCTATTAATTACTTATGTGCAGGTTCAAGTTGAAACTGAAGAAAACGAAAGTAAGTTCTCCACCCTCTTTTAAATTATCAGCAGAATTTTACTTGCACATGATATTAGTGATGTTCTGAAATAATTGCCATCCTCAGTTGGGCCACTTTCCCACGGAATGGGTACAACAGATATTTAACTTTGCATATATCCCATTTGAAATTAAACACCAACTCAAAAAGAGATTAGACACATTAAATATGAATAACCAAAGATCAAACAAATTGCTTAATTTCAACTTCCTTTTTAAAGAATATAAAACTAGAAGTGTTCTTTTGTGTGTGAGAGTGACGGCTTCTAGGTCTATGTACAGGGAAGTTCCAAAAGAGGGCAGTTAAGTGTTTTGGAGACTCCATTCTTAACAATATTACCCATGATTTGTTGTGATCCACACAGTTGAATGCCTTTGCTTATTCAGTAAAGCACAGTGTTAGTCTGGGTTTATTACAGAAACAAGTCCAGGAATGCTCATAAGGAAGAGGTTTATATCAAAGAGAAATTTTATATTAGAAAACATACCAGTCCAGTCAAGCTCAAGTCCACAAGTCCAATATTAGCCCATAAGTCCAAAACTAGTCCAGAAATCCTTCTTTAGACTCATGCAGCAATGCAATAATGCAAAATGCAGAAAGATCGTAGGTCAGTGAGTGCAAAGTCTTGTGAATCCAGTGGTGGTGCAAGCATCTCCAGGGCTCTCACAGGTCTAAGCACAACGCCTCCATGTAGCTTATCAACAGGAAGATGAAGCTGAAAGAGTGTGTGGCCCATCTCCAGAGAGAAAGAGTTTCCAGAATCCCCATGAGAAGGCCATGGCCACAAGGAGGCATCATCAGGCTGTGACCTGATTGACAGGCTAGACTCCACCCCTATGCTTATTTATCAAGTCTGACATAAATTTACCATATAGTACCTAATTTTACCACAAAAGCTACATTAGAAATGTGCTGAAAAACCCTGCTTATACTCGAGTATATATGGTATCTAACTACCATAGCACATTTCCAGTATTCTCTGCTTTCAGTCAAGATCCATCTGTTGTCAGCAATGATATTCCTCAGCACATCCTCTTCTGAATCTTTGGCAGCTCACTGTCGGTGTACCACTACACCCTCTTTTAAATCATCAGCAGAATTTTACCTGCACATGCTATTAGTGATGTTCTGAAATAATTCCCATCCTCAGTTGGGCCACTTTCCCACGAAATGGGCAGAGATATATGTATCTCTTGCAGTTGATTGGTCAGGTAGCTCTCTTCCAAATTTCTTGGCATGAGTGAGTGCTTCTAGTGCTTCGTCAGCTTGTTGACGCATTTCAATTGGTATTCCATCAATTCCTGGAGGCTTATTTTTCTCTAATACCAAATATAGTATTCTTGAATGGCAGTTTTTTTCATTTGGGTCACCCTCTTGAAGTTGTTATTTATTTTTCTGTTTTTAAGTATATGAACCCCAGGATTGATAAACCTATAGGGACAGTAAGTAAATTAAGGGTTTGTTTGTGGGGTGGGGACTGGCTGCGAAGTATAGTAGGGGGAGGTAAAAGGGAGATGATCTCAAGGAGTCCAGGAAGTAAAAGAATGTTTGGAAACGGATTGCAGTAGCAATTTATAATACTGCTTGGCATGATCAAACTATGGAATGATATCATGTATACATTAACTCTCAATAATAATTTTTTTAAAGAATTTACTATTGAAGACTGGGCATTTTGAATATTATTTTATGGCAACTCTGGAAATTAGATTCTCCTCCATCTCCAAGTTTTGTTGTTTCTTCTTATTGTGGGTTATTCTCATTTACCTGTTGAGCAACTTTTCCAAACAATTTTCTAAGGTTCATATTCTTTGTTATATATGGTCACTAAAGTCTATGGTCCATTAGTTTAGTGACCAGCTAGTGTTTTGCGAGTTTACTTAAAATAGTGGAGACAAAAAAGGGGGGAGAAACTCTCTCCATCTTCAGAGATGGACTCTGTTGGACTGTCCTTCAACACTCAGGCTGTTTAGAATTCTGCATTAGTCTTCACTTTCTGCTGTTGCCTACCCTGAAGGTCAGTCACCGGTGAAAATCTAGTGTCTTCTCGAGCATATTCTGAGAGGGCATTCAGCACTGTGTATATGGTTCTCTGAGTTTCCTGTTGTATTGGGGATAGTTACAGACCTTCATTTCCCCATGTATCTCTTTTTCCAAATGCTTCCTTCCCACGCTTGCCCTGAATGGTTTATTCCCATTCCCTGAGCAAGTGTCTTCAAATGATTTCTCTAAAAGCTACCCAGGAAGTCACCCGAACCCTGGGGGGCACAATATAGAGTTCAGTAAAACAAATACAAGCTCTGGCACAGATCCTTGAGGGCACCACTAGACCAGCTCAAACCCACCACCACAATTCTTAGAAAATCACGTCCATATTGCTCTCTAGCACTAGCCATCTGCCCCAGGAGTGCAGGCTGCCAACCTCATGGAGTGTAGGGGGTGGTTGAATGTCAATTCAAAATGCCACTGTTCTCTCTAACTGCAAAGTGATAATTTGTTTCATCCCCAAGCCGTTCTCTGGTTGTAGTAACATTTTTTAATTAAAAATCATTTTATTGTGGGCTTGTACATCATTTTTCACAATATATAAATAAACATACTGTGCCAAACACTTTCACATGTCCGCTGCTGTTATCGTTCTCCAATCATCCGCCTTTCCCCTTGAGCCCCTGGTATCGGCTTTTCCATCCTTTCCCCTCTTCCCCTGCTCTCCCCTCCCCACCAACCCTCAATGCTTTATACATTATTATTGGTCTGTCATATCTTACACTGCCGACCTCTACCCCAACCCGCTCCTTTGATGCCCATCCTTCAAACAGGAGTTTATCTGTATATCCTTGCAGTTGGTTCTGTCTCTCTAATCACCTTCTCTCCACCCTTCAAGCAGCTCCAATCTAACCACTGGCCCGTCTTGGTTTACCCATATCTCCAGCTCCCCTCTCTACTAGTGTACCTTCTCCAGTCCAACTGGATTTGTAAGGTAGAGTTGGGACCATGATGGTTGGAGGGAGGAAGGCTTCAGGAACTAGAGGAAACATGTATGCATCATCATTGCCTGGCTGCTCCTTGACTGGTCTGTCTCCTCCCCTTGACTCCCCTGTTAAAGGGGTGACCAATTACCCACCAGTGGGCCTTAGGTCCCCACCCTGCTCTCCCCCTCATCCATGATGATGTGATTCTTGTTCTTTGATGCTGGACACCTGCTCCCTATGGCCCTCTTGATCACACAGGCTGGTGTGCTTCTTCCATGTGGACTTTGCTGTTTCAGCGCTGAATGGCGACTCATTTATTTTCAAGTCTTTGAGACTCCAGACATTCAATCATTTGGTAGCTGGGCACTATCATTTCTTCTACTCTGTTTGCCTCTGTATCCATTTGTCTTCAGCAATATCGGGAGTCAGTTGGTCCATTGTTCTTTGATGCCTGATGCCTGATTGTTTCCACAGCTCATGAATGCACAGACAAGTGAGTTTCTTTTGTGGTCGGTTTTGTTGCTCCTGAGCTAGATGGCTGCTCATTTATGCTCAAGCCTTTAAGACCCCAGATGCTATATCTTTTGATAGTTGGGCACCTTCAGCTTTCTTCACCACTCTTTCTTATGCTCCCACATGTCCTTAGTGAGTGCCTTGGGGATGTGTGCACACAATAATATGTGTTCCCCGCCCCCAGTTTGATGATTAATTGCCTAGACTTTTCACCACCTTGTGGCCACACTGGCTGTTGTGCTTCTTCTGTGTGGATGTGGTCGCTTCTTAGCTAAATGGTCTATTGTTTATCTTCAGGCTTTAAAGACCCCAGACGATATATCCTTTGATAGCTGGGCATCATCAGCTTTCTTCACCACATTTGCTTATGCACCCATTTTACTTCTGTGATCGTGTTGGGCCAGTGGGCTTCGTGGAATACCAGATTCATAGAACAAAGTGTTCTTGCATTGAGGAAGCGCCTGGATGAGGGCCCAAGGTCCACTTGCTACCCTAATATTTGACCTATGGAGATGTTCTTAAATTTATTCCTTCCTTGTAATATTTAATTGTATCTATGTAAGAACGTAGCTATGTTTAGACCTCTGTAAGTGCCCTTTGCCTTCTCTCTCTTTCCTTCCATCTCCCTCCTGTCCCACCATCATGGCCCACCTTTATTGGCGTTTCAGTGTTTCCTCACAGATTCATTGCCCTTGCTTAATCCCGACCAGGCCTCCCACACCCTCCTTTAAATCAATTTCAGAGCACTTGTTGCTCCCTCCACCCCCACCCAGGCCATGTTTTTGTCCACGCCCCTTTCTCCTCCCCTTTAGATTTGTGGTCCCACATAAATTTACATGGGCCGTTTCTGCTAGTTTATGACTTTCTTTCATGAAGGCACTGAGCCCTGGGGCTCCCTTCTCTACCATTTGTGGTGATGTCATTCTGAAATGTGTCTTTTATTCTCATCATTCTTGTTCACTGCTCTCATTCTGCCTCCTAACAAAAAAATCCTTGTTTTTCCCCAGAGTACTACCTGCCGCCAACATCATCCCTTCATAGCCTACACACTCCAAGCAAACCCTGTGAGATAGATGTTCCCTCTCCGCTCACTAAATAAAGATATATCTGCCCTGTAACTCATTGCTTTCTAGCCTAAGTAGGTAATGGTCTATTCCAATATGTTCATTTGATGCCCTCTTTTATTCAACATGAACAACAACCCTTGCCCTACATTCAAGTTCATTGTCAATCTTATTCAATTCTCTTTTATTCTCATTCTGTGCACGTTTTTATTTCAGAAAAAGTATTTTTCAGTTGTAAAATTGCTCTTTTTTAATTGTAAATTTCTATTTGGTTATTATATTGCTTCATTTTTTTCTTATGTAGGGTTTCCTACTTATTTATTTATTTATGGGGATATTTCTCTCTAGGTTCACTGGCATAGTTAAAACAAATGCTTTAAAATGTTTATCTAATAAATATATATGTCTACAAATGCCAACATCTGAGTCACTTTGAAGTTAGTTGCCATTTTTGCCTTTTCTGGTGAATACTGGTATTTTTACCTTTTATTTCTTTTCAGGTGCCTACTCATTTTTCATTGTTTGTAAGACATTATAAATGATGCATTGCAACTACTCTGGATTGTATTGTTTTTCTTGTAAGTAGCAATCTTCTACTTTAGAAGACATCTTATTTGGATTCAAAATGAAGTCTCCATTTCCTATAAGGCAAGACCACTTAAATTTCTGTTCAGTTCCATTAGTTTTCTCATCTACACTGCTTTGAGTCTGCCTTGCATATGAGTAGTTCAGAGAGCCAATCAGTGATGTGGGCACAGAGTTTATGATTCCTCTTCTCTAACTGAATCTTTCTAGAATTCCTTTCTCAATTTGCAGCTACTACAGACATAGTAAACTCTATACTTTGGTTCAGGTATTGAACTACAGCTAATGTTTAGAAAAGAACGATGGAATAGATGTACTAATATGTTGGATACAACTGATACATGTATTGTAACAAGAGTTGGAAAAGCCCCCAATAAAATGATTTTAAAAAAAGAGAAAGATAAAATATCATGAGTTTCAAAGCTCTTGTCAGAATCACATATTTTGTTGGATAAACACACTCTGACTTGATTCAAGTCTTTTGGTTAATTTATAGGACTTAAAAAAAAAGTTGATCTGCACTGAAGACAAATGTGTTCATAAGCAAAGGTGGTGAAGAAAGCTGATGGTGCCCGGCTATCAAAAGAGGTAGCATCTGGGGTCTTAAAGGTTTGAAAGTAAACAAGTAGCCATCTAGCTGAGAAGCAACAAAGCCCACATGGAAGAAGCACACCAGCTTGTGGGATCACGAGGAGTCAAAGGGATTAGATATCAGGCTTCATGAACTAAAAAGCATAACATTGCATGCTCACTTTCCTGATATGATCGCTGAGGACAAATGTGTGCATAAGCTAATGTGGTGAAGAAAGCTGACGGTGCCCGGCTAGCAAAAGATATAGTGACTCAGGTCTTAAAAGGCTTGAGTAAACATGCGGCCATTCAGCTCAGAAGCAATAAAGCCCACATGGAAGAAGCACACCAGCCTGTGTGATCATGAGGTGGTGAAGGAATCCGGTGTCAAGCATCAATGAGCTAAAGTTATATTATTATTAATGAGGGGGTACAGATTGGGGACCGAAAGCCCATAAATAGGTGAGGTGACATCCTCTTGCAGAGGGGTTACAAGGAAGAGATGAACCAGTTAAGATACAGGGTAGTAACCATGAAATAAGCAACCTTCCTCTAGTTCCCAAATGCTGCCTCCCACCTACTATCATGACTGCAATTCTACCACATAAAACCAGCTAGATCAGGAGATGTACAGTGAAGTTGGAAACATGGGAAACTTAGGATAGATGATCCCTCAAGACTAGTAATAGGAGTGGTAATATCAGGAGGGTGGAGGGATGGAGGAATAGAAAGGGAGAACCAACTTCAGGGATCTACACGTAACCTCCTCTCTGGGACATGGACAACAGGGAAGTGAGTGTTGGACACATTGGACAGTGTACAGTATGAAAAAATAACAATTTGTAAATTACTAAGGGTTCAAGGGGGAAGGGGGGAGGAAGGGTAATATAGGGAGCTGATACTGGGGGCCTGGAGGGAGGGAGGATGTTTCGAGAGTGATGATGGCAATAAGTGTGTAAATGTGGCCTGCATACAATTGATGTTTGTATGGATTGTGATGGGAGTTGTATGAGCCCCCAATAAAATGATTCATTTTTTAAAAAGTTGATCTGACTTTATTTTTCATCTTTATTTTTATGGAAGAAATAAATTTCAGAGATACCGCTCATCATTTTTATGGCATCACTTTGAAATAATACATTTTAAAACTCTCCCAGTCACTGTTCCTTTTTCTTCTATTTTAAATCTGTGGTATGAGTTGACTTGTGCCTTCTGTGAGCTATTTGTGTTCTTTTCATGACTCTTTATGCACTGTAAGCTGTCACATAGTTATCTAGTTACTTACCTCTGTTGGCCCCACTGGACTACCACGGAACATAGCCCAGAAAAGGCTCTAGGAATTATTATTTGAGTTGAATTTAATAGACTAAAATTGTTTCAAATGGGTAGTGGTGGAGCAGTTTTTAATAGAACAATGTTTGTACAGGTAGAAATCATAAACTCTAGAAAACACATGAAAAACTGTTACCTAAATGTACTGCAGAGTGAAAAGAAAAATACCATCATTGGAGGGGTTATTATATACATTAGAAGAAGATAATGACATTAGGTGAGTTTCCCAACTTCATTTCTTTGGGGGGGCATCACTGCCCTCTGGTGGTCATAGGAGCTACCCAGCGCTGCTCCTGAGAGCAGCGCTGGATTTAAACTGCCAAGCCTGCGGGCCGCAGTCCCGCACTCAACCACTTATGCCACCGGGGCTCAGCCCCGAGTTTCCCAACTTTATTCTTACTCTTCAACTGACATCACAAGTCAGTTTTTCATCCAGGGAAATGAAAAATCACAATCATCGAAGTCTCTAGTCATACTCTATTGAAGAACTAAAGTGGTGGTGTGGGTGAGCAATTAAGTGTACTAAGAGTGAAGGAGTGGAGTTTAGCTTGTTAATTAGATCACTGCTTGATGACCTCATTTTGGAGGTGCAATGGAGATATTCCTGATGACTAGACACATGGAGCTATGCTAGAGCCCTGGAGCTGTATGAACCATCTGGAGACCCCTGCCAGCACTGAGCTGCTTCCACCGCCACTGGATCCACAAGACTTTCCACCTACTCACCTGTGATCTTCCTGCATTCAGCGTCATTGTCTGTGTTTCATGAGTCTCAAGAGGAATTGATAGGCTGGTGTTGGACATATGGACTAATATCAGACTTAAGGACTTGATCAGAACTAGGCTGGGATGTTTTTTCAATATTCAGTTGCTCTTTATATAAAGTTCTTTCTTGACACATATTAATCTCCCTAGATTTGTTTCTCTAGTCTACCCAGATTAACACAAGTGTTCATCAAATTATTTCTGTAAAGGACCACATAGCAAGTATTTTGGCTTTGGGGGGGGGCACATGTAATCATCTTGGACTTGGTCGGTTGGTTGGTTTATGATCCTTTAAAAATATAAAATTTCTCAGATAGTGGAATTTATAAGAAGAACTTGTGAGTAATATATGGCTCAAGGGTACATCAAGGTAATGCCATAAAAATGATGAGAGGTATCTCTGAAATTTATTTCTTCCACAAAAAGCAAAGCTGAAAAAAAAAAGAGTCAGATCAACTTTTTTTATGTCCTATAAATTAACCAAAGACCTGAAGCAAGTCAGAGTGTGCTTATCCAACCAATGGTCTGATTCTGACAAGAGCTATGAAATTCATGGTATTTTAACTTTCTCTTCTTTTTTTTACATCATTTTATTGGGGACTCTTACAACTCTTGTTACAATCCATACATCAGTTGTATCCAGTATATTAGTACATATATTCCATCATTTTTTTGCTAGACATTAACTGCCCATTGAGCCCTTGCGATAAGGTCCTCTTCTCTCCCCCTGCCCAACCCCACCCTCCAAACCTCGTGGTCCCTTGATAGATTGTAGATTTTTAATTATTTTCTGGTCTCATTCCACTGCTGTTTTTATTTCCCTCTGGTTTCTGTTGTTTGCCCCCCCTGATTGGGAATGTGTGGTTATGTGCTATTCCTTGTGGTAGGTGACCCTCCCCACTTCTTCCCTCCCCCACACCCCCCTTTTGGTATCTCTAGTCCCATTCCTATTCTTGAGTTCCATGTGTTGTGCATTTTATCTCTTGACTATACCTATGTACAAACTTCCATCTAGTCTAGATTGGGAGGCCATACTGAGGTCCTGATAGCGATATGTGAGGAGGCCTCCAAGAAACAGAGATAAATTGTGTTACTCATTAATGCTCTACTGCACCTTGATTGACTTACCCCCTCCCCATGTCCCCTCTGTGTGTGGGGATGGGGGATGTTCCATTGTCCATAAATGGGCTTTGGGTCTCCGCTTCAACCCTCCTCCTTTCTCACCAATGCATTTTGTGTTTGCTTGTTCACTATTTTTGTGAATCTTCAGATGCCCATTGCCCAGTCTCAATGACACCTCATGATCACACTGGCTGGTGTGCTTCTTCCATGTGGGTTTCTTGCTTCATTCATGAATGGCCACTTGTCTAACTTCAAACTTTTAAAACTCCATACACTATATCTTTTAATATCCGGGCACCATCCTCTGTTTTTACCACATCTGCTTATGCACCCAATTTGTCTTCAGTGATCGTGTTGGGGGTGGGAAAGTGAGCATCACAAAATGCAAATTTCTTAGAACAGAGTGTTCTTGCATTGAGGTAAGGTGTGAGCCAAGGCCCTTCTGCAGCCTTATAAATACATGTACAAAGGCCAGTACCACTATTATTATGGATTAATGTATTTGCATAAGTGCCCACCTTTGTTAATTTCCCTATCTATACCTTTGCTTCCTAGAGCTTGCCTCTTTTTCCTTCTGCCTCCTCTTGCCCTGTCATCACTTTCCCCCCTTCTTCCACTTCTTAGCACTTCCTCTCCGCTAGCTTGGTGTTGCTCTAATACACACCAGATCTCTAACCTCTCCTAGATGCTGGTGTCGCTTTCCTAACTGTTCCCCTGTCCACCATCCACTCCCCATACCCTTCTCTGCACCTCCTTCCCCTCCCCTACCTTCCAGTGCCATTGACCCCATTGCCTTCTCCCCAGTCTTCCCTCCCATGTCCAACCAATATAATTAGACAAATCATCAATGTCCTAGACCAGACAATAAGAAAACATACTGTTGAAAAAAGAAAAGGAAAGAGAAATATATGAGAGGGACAAATAAAGAAATAAAAAAATCCCTACATAAATCTAGGTCATGCTTGTCCCTTGTGGGACCCTCCCTGCTGCTCCTGAGGCAGATCCAGGGGCCACACTTCTTGCCCGAAGTCCATTCTTGGGGCTCCTCAGGGGCTCTGTGACTTGGCTTACTCCAATTGCTGCTCTTTTATGCTACATTTCCATACTGTCTCCCCACCATGTGTCCCCATTATTGTCCCGTCTCTGTATGCTCCAGTTAGGGGACAACATGTATTAAGCTGTTGGTAGTCCCACAGTCAGCTTTGTGCCCCAGCAGCTCCATGCAGAGACTTCATCCTCTGAGCTTGGTGTGTCTATTTGGAGTCCAGGCCAACTGCCCCCTTTTCTTTTTCCTTCTTGGCTTGCTTCCAACTGGGTGTGGTAGGTTAGTTCCTTTCCCTACCAGAAAGTCTAGTGTGGTTCTCTGATGCACACACTTCCAGGGTGGGGGTCAGGCTGGTTCTGGTTGGGGCTGTAGTCCAGTCTTTTCATGCATTCCTCCACCTCTAACTCCTTGGTAGCTTTGAAAACAAATGTCCTGCAATCATGCAAAAACAGCAGCCTGGAAACCTCGGGAAAGACAAGCAGAATGGACTCCTGCAAGGCTCCATTCCCAGAAAACGATCATTATTTGATCGGTCTTGTAACTCAAAAGAAGGCACCAAATGAAAGGCTATATTTGAGCAGACTCGGAGCTCACCTGGTAAAAAATAGCCTTTTCAAGGGGAGGTGAGATCAGTGCTGTTGTGAGGTGCCTTTGAGTCGGTTCTGACTCTGTGTGGCCCTAGGTACAATAGAACGAAGCCCTGCCTGGCTCTGCACCACCCTCACAATGCTAGTTATATTTGAGCTCATCTTTGTAGTCTCTGTGTCAATCGACCAGCAGGATATCCTTTTCCAGGGACAGATCTCTTCCGACAATGCGTCCAAAGTATGTGTCCTGTTTCTTCATTTCACAGTCTAATATTCTTCGCCAGCACCATAAATCAAAGGCATTTATCCTTCTTCAGGTTTCCTTATTCAACGTCCAACTTTCACATGCATTATGTGGTTGTAATTGTTGTAGTTACGTGACATCGAGTTGGTTCCCACAGCTAGTGCCCTTATGCAGACCAGAAGGAAAGACTGCCTTGTCTTTCACCATCCTTGCAATGGCTCCTGTGCCTGAAGCCATTGTGGCAGCCACTGTATCGATCTAGCTCGTTGAAGACCTTCCTCTTTTTTGCTGCTTCTCCACTTGACCAAGCATATCCTTCAGGGACAGGTCTCCTGACAATATTGCCTCTGAGAAGCACTCTGGCCAAACGTCTGTGGAGACAGATTGACATCTCCATTTCAATATGTTCGATATTCTTCTCCAGCACCACAATCCAAGTGCATCAGTTCTCCTGCGGTCTTCTTTATGGAACGAACAACTTTCACATTCACATGAAGCACTGGAAACCAGGATTGTGGAGGGGGAACAAGGAGAGGAGAGGGATGGGGGATTGTACCAAGAAAAATCACATAGATGGAGAATTCAACAGGATATTGTTGGTGATTTCATTTCTTGATATGGACTGTATATATATGCATATGTGTGTTTATGTGTGTACATATATATAATGTTTCTTTAAAAAATAAAACCTTCTAGATTTTTTTATCCCTCAAATATAAATAGTTGTTTGAGTAGCTTAAAAATTTTGGACAGGAAAAGTAAAACTGAAGTGGCCTTGGGATCGTTAGTGAAAATTTCATCTCAAACAAGAAAACAAAACAAAACCAAAAAAACCCTATTCCAATCCTGAGACTGAGCTCCTCCTCATAGATTCCAGCTTTGATTTTCTTTGCTCAGCATCTAGATTGAATAGTGGTTGTCAAAAATTATCTAGTTTTTTCTAATACCATTTCTTAATAGTTACAATTTTTCTATTGTTTGTCTGTCAAATCAACTAATATTGTGTTACATGTATGCATTAATTTTGGTCAAAGACATTATAATACTATTAAGTCTTTCAACCTACAAACAAGCAATATCTTTATTTGTCTCAGTTTATTTTGGAAGGGTTATACTGATATATACTGAACTATAGCATAAATGAATTCATTTGTCAGATCAATGACTACCTATCATGTTATTGAGTCTCTGCTAATCCATTTTAGCAAGTATGCCATACAGACACACTAACTATAATTGAGGCTAACTTCTGCTTGGTTTAATAGTAAGGAGCATGCTGCCTTTCTCCAGAATTCATTTGCACTTTATAAGATAAATCTTATAAATTAATTGGAGAGTTGATAGAGACAATCTCTCCTGCATTCCTTAGGTGTTAAACATTATAATAAACTCTTCTATTCCTTTTGAGATGTAATACTGCTTTTAACTTAATATCTTTGTCATGGATGGAGGCAGTTTTATTGACTTACACTTAACCTTCTCCAATATCATGGTTGATATTCTTTAGCTAAGGAACAATATGGTTATTCTGCTAACTACCAACTATGTTGATTTTATTCATAATTGAAGTAATGGGAAAGCAACTACTGCCTAAGACCATGGACCCAGTGGCTCCACTCTGATTTGTCCCTAAACCAGGCCACTATTTGTTACCTAGATTTCATTTTTGAGCCCACGCTCCTTGACTCAGGAGCCTGGGGGCACAGTGGGTTAAAGTTTGGACTACTGACACAAAGCTTGGTGGTTTGCATCCACCAGCTGCTTGTCGAGAGAGAGAAAATGTAGCATACTTCCCTGAGGATTCACAGACTCAGAAGGCATAGGGAGCAATCTTTGCAGCCCTCTAGAGTTCCTGTGAGTTGGTATCAATCTGGTGGCAGTGAGTGCTCATTCGTTCAAAGGGCTCTGAGTCAGAAAGTTGTCTCCAGGGCTGAGCCCTGGTGGCGTAGTGGTTGTGAGCAGGACTGCGGCCCACTGGGATGGAGGTTCAATTCCAGCTCCACGGAGAAAAGGCTGGACCTTCTACTCCCACCACCTGAGGGCAGTGATGCCCCCTCCCCCCAAAAAAAAGAAAGTTGTCTCCAGTTTAGGAGCTGGTTAAAAGAGAATGACCTCAAAAGATTGGTGATCAATAAACAGGAGAACTCTCTCTCAGCTACCTCTCCTCCCCTAACTCCTGTCCCTCTCCTCCCTGCCCTTTCCCTACCATATGTCCTCCCCTCCCCTCACTCTCTCTCACTCGAGAACCACCAGGCGGGGCTGAGGTGAGCACTCTACCATGAAAAAAAAGAGAGAATGACTTTTTAGAGCAACAACTCTCAGCTTTCAGATCACCTCAATTTGATTTCTTTGGTATTTCAAAGTAGGGAATGCACTTACTGTCTAACCAACTAATTTGTTGCTAATGACATTCTGTTCTGTTCACTTTCTCTGTAGTTCTTTACAGGTTGATGCCCACCCCCACCCCAAGCCAGCTGCTTTTTCATCTCATTACCATAATATAGTGGTCCTCAACCTTCCTAATGCCATGAACTTGTAATATAGTTCCTCGTGTCGTGGTGACCTGTCCCTAACCATAAAATTGTTTCATTGCTATTTCATCAATTTAATCTTTCTACTTTTATGAATTTTGTGACCCCCATAGGGGTCACAACCCACAGGTGGAGAATCACTAATAGAGCCTACTTTGGTATAGTGTTGAATATCTGCCACCTAGCTTCTATTACTTTTGAATCCAATCATCTCCATTGCTATTGTGGAGGCCAGTTTCATAAAAACATGGTCTACAATTATTCCTGGCCTACAGAGGATGGTTATTGCAATTTGCTAATTCTGGTGCCTTTCTGGCCAGTGCATTCTTTATCACTTTGATAAATGGATTGACCTGAACATTTATTATTATGATCATTCCTTCTTCCATAATTTATTGCATAATGTAAGCCATTTTTACTTCACTTAACTGTGTCGTTTTCCTAAGCTTCCACAAGAAATCTTAATGACGCACTATTTCTCTGGGTCCTTGTGAAATTACATCCTGTCTCAGAGGAGTATTCCCAAACTGATAAAGTATCATTTAGCCAACCTTCTATTCTTCTCCTCTTGATGTAGCTGTATTAGAATTTATTCTTTTGTAAAAAAATCATTTTATTGGGGCTCGTGCAACTCCTATCACAATCCATTGTGTCATGCACATTTGTACATTTGTTGCCATCATCATTCTCTAAACATTTGCTTTTTACTTGAGCCCTTAGTATTGGTTCCTCATTTTTCCTCTCCCTCCCCATCTTCCCTCCCTCCCCCACCCTTATACCCCTTGATACTTTATAAGCTATTATTATTTTGTTTTGTCGTACACTGTCCATAGTCTCCCTCACCCACTTTTCTGTTGACCATTCCCCAGGGAGAAGGTTATATTTAGATCCTTGTAATTGGTTCCCCCTTTCTACCCCACCCTCCCTGTATCACTCCTCTTACCACTAGTCCTGAGGGGTTCATTTGCCCTGGATTCCCTGTGTATCCAGTTCCTATTTGTACCAGTGTACATCCTCTGGTCTAGCCGGATTGGTAAGGTAGAATTGGGATCATGATAGTGGGGGTATCATTTTCATCCTGCCAGATTACCATATTTACTTGTTTATAAACCAAGCTTTTCAGCACATTTTGAATGTAGTTTTTCTGGTAAATTAGGAGCCTCTGCTAATATTCGGGTTGGCTTATACTGGGGAATATAGTGTGGCAGTCATTTAATCTGGTGTCAATTTGAGGATTAAGAGTGTAGGGGTAGAGTCTAGCCTGTCAATCTGGAGATAGTCAATGAGACCTCTGTGTAGTCATGGCCTTCTGAGATTTCTGGGAAGTATGGAAATTCTTTCTTGGAAATGGAGACACTCTCTCTCTCGGTTCACTTTCTTGGAGACACTCAGCTGACAAGGTTGGCTCCCTGTGAGACATCCCTAAGGAAAAGCCACAGGGACCTACCCTGATGAAACCACAGGCCTGAAGCTGGAAAAACCACATGGATACTCCTGCCAGTGCTGAGATGTTTACAACACCAAAGACTTTCTACCCACTGGCCTGTGATTGTTCTGCAGCTGACAACATCTTTGCGTGTGTCTCGTGAGTCTGAAGAGGACTTCATAGATTGGTATCATATATGTGGGCTAATATTGGAATTATGAGATTGGATTGGACTGGGTTGGAATGTTTTCTTAATGTACAGTTGCTCTTGTATGTAAAGCTCTTTATTATATACATATGAGTGTCTACATGAATTTGTTTCTCTAGTCTACCCGGACTGACACATATAGTGTGTTAGTTCCTGCCACTTTTTTTTGAGGGCATCACTGCTCACTGGTGGTGGGAGTAGGAGGCCCAGCCCCACTGCTGGAATTGAACCTCCATCCCAGTGGGTCGCAGTCCCGCGCACAACCACTACGCCACTGGGGCTCAGCCCCCTGCCACTTTTTTATCACTACCTTTTTATCACTTAGTAGTCCCAACAGAGATAGATTTTATTTAATCCTGCTAATTTTGGGTGGTTATAAAGGAAGGTGATGGTAGATATTATGGGTTGCGGTGCATATTCTCTTGAAAGACTGAGGTTTCTCAAGTAAAGGTAGTCATCCAATCCTAGTAATGCAAGCCTTAAACAGGACAGAAAGGAACACTTCTGTAGAACACTAAGACTCATGGGAATCCTGCGAAATGGAAATTTTCAAAATGCATCAAGGTTGAGGCTTATGCATCATATATCTCATGATATTCATCTCTTACTAATCAGGACTCAGGCTTTAACATAGCAGATCTTTTGGCTTTGAGGATCCAACCTCTTCCGGATCTCAGGTGTTTGGGGAGTGGATCTTAACTTTTTTGAGTCATTTTCAGTAAATAAGTCTTGACTAATGATTAATAACCATCAGCCTTTAGCTGTCTTTCTCCTAGCAACAGTAATCCAATTCCATGGTCCATTTATATCTATTCCTCTGTACTTCAACTTTTAAGACATTTCTTTCATATTGGTGTCACATCTAAGTTCACTGACAGTGAAAGTAAGATAGTTAATGTTTATTGTGCCAACTGGGCTGATAAACACATGTGGGGTTAATAGAAGGGCAGAGAGCTAAATGGCTCAGTGAGCCTCGCTTTTCTACTTCTTGGGTCTCTTGCTTTCGGATGGTCAGACCAGGGTGAGGCTGCCTTGGCCAGGCCCCTGCTTCAGCTGGCAGGGATCACTTCCTGCAAGACATCCCCAGGAGATGCCACATGGATTTACCCAGATGCACCCCTGGGTGCTGGAGATGCCACGTGGAGACCCCTGACAACTCTGAGATGCAAACACATTCACTGATTTGGATTTCCCCTTGCAGTTGGCGTTATTGCGTGTGTTTGTGAGATGAAGGAGGACTTTGTGGATTGATGTTGGACATATGGGCTGATGTTGGACTGATGGGTTGGGCAGCACTGGGTTAGGATGTTTTCTTGATGCACACTTACCCTTCATATAAAACTCACTCTTGGCTGAGCCCCGGTGGCGTAGTGGTTGTGTATGGGACTGCGGCCCACTGGGTTGGAGGTTCAAATCCAGCAGCAAGGCTGGGCCTCCTACTCCCACACCCAGGGGCAGTGGTGCCAGAAAGAAAAAACTCCTTCTTAAAAGATGAGTTTTCACGGATTTGTTTCTCTAATGTACCTAGACTAACACTGAAAGCCATGGCATTGTAAAATGTTCAGCATGTCAAGAATTATCGATGTTCCACTTAACACCAAAGCAAGTGCCCTCATAGCCATCCAGACAGCAGGGAATCTATTTCAGAATTGGCTCTAAAGTCTCATTTTAGAGACAATTTCCTCAGACCTGTCACAGGATGAGTTACCCAGGAAGCAAACTCTGAGATAAGAGGATGGCATTTGTTATGGAGGTCTGTTCAGGCTGATACCGATGGGAAAGAGATGGGGCTGCATCTGGCATGGGAAAAATTGCCTGGGATATAGTCCTAAAAAAGGCTCATACTCATTCCATAAAGAGCTGAGATGGTGCTTCAGTGTGCATTGTTCAGTCCTTGGGTGTAAGGGGCATTCTTGGAGAGGGCCTCAACTGAAAACTGATATCTCCCAATACTTCCAGTATCGCAGAAAATAAGGGTTCTTATTCTAAAGCAGTAAGTGAATGAGGTCAAGAGGTGGTGTGGTAGTTCTACACAGTGCATCACAGCACACTCAACATTCCTGTAACTCTGATTCCATCTCCCAGATGTGACAACCCCCCCCCTTTATGAGTCTCCATAGAAATCATAATCATTTCCTACTATCCAAGATTATCAGCCTAGGCACTACTCACCAGACATTTTGTCCTAGAGTTGTTAGGCAGAGGAAATTTCCCCCTGGGAGTGGTGACATATATAGGCACCTGAAGTTTCTGACATGAGTAGCTATATTGTGGAAGCAAACTCGCATAGTTTCATTCTTTACAAGGTACAATATGATCAGCACTGATGCCAGGAATATCCATAGGTTTCATCTTTCCCTGAAGTACAGGTTTAATCAAAGTAGAATTCAATTATTGGGTGGTCACTCAGGTGTGAGGCTAGTTCAGAGCTTGACCACTGTCCTGGTTTTATGGAATTCTCCAGGAAAATGGTTGCCTCCAAGAAGTTTTTAGCCTTCAGCTACTTAAGGAGCTGTGCTATGCCAGTAAGGCATCCATATCTTGAGCTCGTGTCATAGGGATGGTTGTCACCCAAAGGGCACACATGAAGCTTTGTACCAATCCCTTAAGTCAAATATTCCAGTCTTACAGTTTCAGGGTAGTTAAAAGCCATCTACTAGGCAAGGCCCAGTGTGGGCATATAATAAGTGGCTTTTTACAACATCCCTCGGTGGGGCTATCCCTAGAAGAGACAAAAAGATAGGTTTTGAGGTCTGGTGGCCCGTGAATGTGGCTGTGCTAAGCATTCATTATAGGGTCTGTGGTAGTTACATAATTTCATGTCAACTTGAAGATACATACAAGCGCAGGTGTGAAGATTCGCCTGTAAATAAGGTCACAGTCTGATGGTGACTCTTATAGGCATGGCCTTAGGCAGAAGGAGGGGCTTAGGAACTTCCTTTTATCTCTCTGTCTTCAGCTTCCTGATGGCTGGCCCTAATTGCTGCTAGAGCCCTGTCACTACCTTTGGATCCATAGGGCTCTGCCCTCAGCAACCTGTGATGTTCCTGTATTCTGCATCATTGCTTGTGACTGAAGGAGTCTGAAGAGAGACTTATAGACTAGTGCCAGACTTATGAACTGAGCTGGGATGCTTTCTTGATATACTCCTTGATATAAAATTTTTTCTTACACATATGGGACTGTCACTGGAATTGTTTCTATAGTCAACCTGGCCAGCACAGGGTCCCTTTAAATACTACACCAAATTCATCTCATCTATGACTGAAGGAGACACTGAAAGAATTATGAATAGCCTATTACTCGGTCCAAGCTAGAGCTCAGATGGCTTGCTAAATAAATGATGACCCAATTCCCAGTCTTTTTTTTTTTTTGCTTCTAATCTTTGCTCAGAATGGAACCCCTAAGAGAAGATGGTAGGGAATGGTTGAAGAACAAGTGCAGTGAAGAATAGAGAGACTAGATGTGGAGTTGTGCAGGCCTGAGGTGCATTTCTAACTTCTCTATTTACAAGCAAGCTTTGGGCACATGATCTTTTCATCTTGAATTTTAAATTTGCTCTCTGCAACAAGGGCACAGTGCTATTTTACTAGCATTGTTGCAGATATATCATAAAATATGTGAAATGACTAACAATTTTTTCAATAAATGTTATTTTTCTGACCCATTTCATCCCCACCCAAGTGACAGGTCCAACTTCTTAGAAAAGAAAGATCTTGTGTTAGTCTGGATTGACTAGAAAAACAAATTAATAGACTCTCATGTGTGTATAAGAAAGAGCGTTATATAAAAGAGCAATTGTATATTGAGAAAACACCCCAGCCCAGTCCAAATCAAGTCCATTGGTCTGATTTACGCCCATATGTCCAATAATGGTTCACAAATTCTTCTTTAGATTCACACATCACATGCAATGATGCTGAATGCAGGGAGATCATAGGCCAGTGGGTAGAAGGTCTTATGAATCCATTGGCAGTGTAAGCAACTCAGTGCTGGTGTGTGGGTCTCCACGTGTCTCCTCCAGCTCTCTGAGTGTCTCAAGAGCAGAAAAGGGAAGGCCGAGAGAGTGGGTCTGACTCCAGTGAGCTTTTTATCTTCATTGTGCCTCCAAATGAGGTCATCCAGCTACAACCTGATTGATAGGCTAGATTCCACCCTTTTGCTCAAGTGGACAGGAGCTTATGTAAGAGATGAAAGCAACATCTATGAAACTTTCCCTTAAATACAATTTGCTCAAACAGAAGTTGCATCTTCACCAAGTGTTCATTTTACAATATCTTCACCATTCCTCTCTACTTACCCCCCACCTTCCCAATGCTCTGTTAAACGAATCTGATATATCATTTCCTCATGCAGGTCCCCAACAGGAAAATTTCTAAGGAAAATCATTGGAAGGAACTTTAAAATTCCTTAAATTCAGTTTCCCATCAACTGTAGGAATTACTTCTGCTTTTGCTTCAATATGATACCCACTGAAGCAGCCCCTCCCATCTTGCCATAGTTTCCACTATTTTATAGTCCCTGTACAGAAGGGAATCGATGGAATCTGCTTGATGACTACCTTTTATAAACTCCAGGTGGGCACACACAGACAAATAACGAAATGAAACATTCGAGATGGACAAACAGGGAAGATCCAGACTATCTGGTTAGCAAGTAATTGAAGGAGCTTGCAAAGGGAGGGTTCTGAACAAACCAAATGAAAATGACAGAGGCAATGATCCAGAACTCGGATGATTCACTGAAGAAGGAGAAGGGGAGTGGAAGAGAAGTATGTGCACATGCACACATGAATTTGGTTCCCCAAGCATGGAACTGGAACAGAAGCTGAGAGAAGTTTCTCACAAAGAGTTCACCTTTGGGCTTCACCATTAGCGTCTAGACTCCTAGCCAGTTTACCAATAGTGACCATGTCCAAATGCCTTGCTTTATGGTTCCAGGGCCATTTGATCTCTACCTGCCCCAATAGCATGACCAAGCACTTGGGCATAGCTAGAGGATGCATGTGGTGCAGTGATTGAAACTGGAAGCTCATCAATTTCTAGTCTCATAGCTAGCTAATGACTGCATCTGACCTAGACATGACCTGAAGATTTAGCTCTTGCTAAGACAATCTTCATTCTAGCTAAAAGGAAATCTGCTCATAGGGATGGACCTGGGACTTGGGGCTATTAGACTTTGTGCCCCTTTGGTAACCCCCACCCCTCCCAGCTTGACACTCTTCTGCATAACGTCTTTTAGGGTAATCAGTACCAGGATTCCAGAAGGAACCAATTTCATCTTTCCTTACAATTTCCATTTGTACCAGTATTGAAGTTTACTTTTCCAGACATTGTTTTGCGATTTCAAAACTATCCCCAAATAGGTGTTTATGGGAGCAGACTGAACTTTTTTCCCCCAAGAAACACTGAGAGTATAAACACTCTATATGAAACACATGTGGTTTGAAAGTGCTTATGCCAGCATTCCCCAGTTTGGAAAAAATCAATAAATTCGCATTAAATATTGATGCTGAATTGTTTCCTTCTTTGCGGACTCTAACTGGGCTTCTGAAAGGATTTTATAGATCGGTCCTTGTTGACCCCAATCTGGATAACAAGCAAACATTGTAGACCTGCTCGCCCAAACCCATGAGCACGGCGCAGATGGGGTGGGCTGTGTATGCCTAGATAGAGTGAGCTCCCAGCAGCGCATCAAAATGGACACGGTCTCCATGGCGATTGTTGCTGCTTGGCTATAGTAGCGCTTCTCAACTGTGGGGCGCAACTTCTTTCGCGGTTGAATGACCCTTTCCCAGGGGCCGCCTGATTCATAACGGTAGCAAAATGAGAGTGATGAAGTAGCGATGAGAATCATTTTATGGTTGGGGGGTCATCACCACAGGAGGAACTGTTTGAAACGGCCACGGCATGAGCACGGTTGAGACCCGCTGGCCTGTAGGGACTGCTTTCTCGCATTCCGAGCTGAAGTGCATGGAGCTCCCTTCCCCAGCAGGGTGCTTGATTTCACATTCTGGACCCTAAAGATCAGGTAGCACAAGGGATACTCAAAGAGCACATGGGATGTTATATAAAAAAATCAAACTGAAAAGACACCCTCGTTTAGATTTGTTATTCTAACAGGAATTACTTAACCTTGAGGACCCTTCTCCATTCTCACTTTGTGAAAGATTTAGCACACCAAATATAGAGACTTAAGTCCCAGCTATGTTCCAACTAGCTGGGAGGTATTAAGTAGTTCACACTCTCTCTTTTGGCATGAGTTGTGGCTTTCTCATGTAAGAAATGGAGAAAGCCTTGCACACATTTTACAAGTTATCATGAAGAGTGAAAGCAATAAAATTCATAAAATATCTAGCATATAGTACTTGGCACTTAGTAGGGGATCAATAACACTAATTTTTTTCATATTTGTACACTTTCTTAGAATGTGTTTTAGTAAGTATAAAACAAGTCACAATATAGTATGACCACTCACTTAAAGCTATGAGAGAAACTGGTTTGTATTTATTTTATTTATTTTATTTTCTTCTTCTACAGGATCTATTTTTTTAATCATATCCTTAGGGGTTCAGAAATTCCTTTGATGAAATGATTCTTATTTTCTACTGATCTCTATTTGATGCAGTTTATTTTGGGAACTTACTCTTAATATGTCGTTCAACTTTGTTTTGTTTTAGCATGTAATACAAAGGAATACAATCCGTGCTTCTATGTTCAAGGTGCTGTCCTTTAAAATGTTTCTGAGAAATATTTTAATTTCTTATTTTATTTATTAATCTTGGTAAGCTTAGCTTTTCATACATAGATTACAAAACGAAATGATGAAACTATGTTTCAGGGCAATTTGCTATGATGTTAAAAACAGATAAGAAGACGATTAATTCAAGATGGGTTTAATGTGTTCAATGAGCTCACATCTAACCTCAAGTCCAAAGGCATCCAAGATAATGGAATCAGGGCAAGATTCAGGGGACCATATAATCAAGGACAAGAAACAGTTTCTGGAACCAGTCAGGGAAGAGAAATTCAATGCAGACAAAAATGTTAGGATATCTTTTAGTAGGAGTTATTGTTGTTGTTGTTGTTGTTGTTGTTAGGTACCTTTGAGTTGGTTCTAACCCATAGCAATGCTATGCACAACAGAACAAAACCCTGCCCGGTTCTGCACCACCCTCACAAAGGTTCCTCTGCCCGAGCTCATGGCTGCATTCGCTGTGCTAATCCAGTTCCTTGAGGGCCTTCCTATTTCTCACTGCCCCTCCGCTTTACCAAGCAAGATGTGCTTCTCCAGAGACTGGTTTCTCCTGGCAATATGTTCAAAGTGTGTGAGACGAAGTCTTGCTATCCTTGCCCCTAAGAAGCACTCTGCCTAATTTCTTCCAAGGCAGATCAGTTTGTCCTTTTAGCAGTCCATGTTATTTTCAATATTCAAATGCATTGTTTTTTCTTCAGTCTTCCTTCTTCAGTGTCCAATGTTCACAGGCATATGAAGCAATGGGAAATATGTCTTGATTCAGGCACACCTTGATCTTCAAAGTAACATCTTTGTGTTTCGTTACTGCTAAAAGGTCTTGTGCAGCAGACTCACCTCGTGTAACACATTTCTTGATCTCTTGACTGCTACTTCCGTGAACATTGATTCAAGCAAGACAAAATCTTTGACAACTTCAACCTTTGCTCCACTTAGGATGTTACCTATTGGTACAGTTGTGGAGATTGTGGTCTTCTTCCCATTGTGTCGTAATTCAATTAGGAATCGGGAGTCTAGAAAGGGAGGCAGGTTAACAAAGTGGATGTTTGTTAAGACAACCCGGGCTCAAGACTCTTTTGGAAGGTCAATCAATGCAGGTGATATCAAAAAGTGGGATGGGTGGGACACAAGCTAGCCAAGATCCTGTTTTTCACACACTGATTATGTATAGACAAGTCAAAGAATCCTGAACAAGGAATGAGGATCTCTGGGGTCTCCTCTCAGTTCTGCAACTTATCAATGGTGAGATTGCCGTTGTCCTTTGTGGGTATTTGTTTTCCTATGTCTAAAATGAGAGAGTTGAAAGAAATTATCTTTAGGGTGTCTTCCACCTTCATTACCATCCTTTTCATTTCAACCCCAGGAGACAGAGACATGAACTTGTGAAAGTCAGCTTTTTATTATTTTGTTTGTTTTCCTCCATCTCCTGGAGTAACGATCTAGTATTTTTTTACATTGGAACCCTGGACAAACACTGATCATGTAGAATTTAGTAAATAGCTACATTTAAATGCTTCCCATCACTACTTTGATTTCTACATAAATTATAATCATGGTATACTATCCTGGGCCTGAAAAGTGTGAGCTTTATAGGTCTATCCAAATCAATTATAAGTACTTGAATTTGGAAATGTTTTTAAAAGGCTTGTCCCTAGGCAAAGAAAGGTGTGTTCACTGCCTTTTGTTTGAGAAGGTTCGTCTCACAGTATTTTACCCTGTGCAACTGCAGCTCTTGCTTGGCTCTGATTGCAATCACAGAGGTGCTGGGGAATCTCCCACTGGTTTCAGCACTTCTCTGAAGAAGCAGGCAAATGTTCAAGTGTGAAACTTCCCATGGAATCCTGATCTGTTTAGCAGATTTGTGTTTTCAAAGCTAGCTCAAGACCACAGGGGTGGTTTAGTGTGAAGAGTTAAATTCCAAGTCAATAGTCTTATCCCTGCCACTCACTCCCATTGCCATTTCTCCCTCTGTCAACACTTTCATTTGGGAACTACTCTTTTATTTGGTTTGGGGACCCCCTTCTGAGCCTGAACCCTTTGTTTTGGTCAGAGTACACCCCAGATATGTGAAAGCCTATATTAACTTTGCTGTTTGTCATTGCCAAGGTGTTATTTGAAGTTGAAAATTCTCTCTTTGGTAGGTATGGTAAATGTAGGTGGAATGAAAAAGATGATCATTTTTTCCTAATTTTTCCACAAGGTGAAGTCAAAGAGTCACACTCCTTTATGGATGACAGGAGACAGGAAGCAGCTGTAGCACTGTACTTGTAACTCTGCTCTCATCTGGCTTGGGTCTCGTTGTCAAGTTCAAATGCTGCAGTCAGAATTCTGCAGTTCTGTCCTATACAAAGAGAAGAAAATGTATCCTGAATTTTCTAGAGTCATTTTTGTTCAAATATTCTGCTACATTGTCTCAGTGGCCTACTCATACTTGTGTACTGTATTTAGATTGGAAAATGTATTCTTTATATCCATTCTATAAATGGTGTGACTGAAAATCTCATTGGACAGGGTGTTCTGATTTGAGGATAATCCTACATTGGGGGTCACAGATGTTTTAAATAGAAAGAATAGCAGCTTCCTTTCAGGGGACACATTTGGTGTACATAGGAGATGGATAGCGAATCAATGGAAGAGTTTATATCTCCATGCTAAAATCCCCTTCCCAAATAGTTAGATTATGATGGAACACAGTCCTCCAACTGTCTTCTAGAAATGCTATCCTTTGCATCGATGTCTGAGATATAGTGCACAGAGCTAAAAGGAACTTTAGAAATCATTTGGCTTTCTCTTTTACAGATAAAAATATTGGGATCCAAAGGGAGAAGTAATGTGTCTAAGACCAAACACTGCGTCAGTACTCGAGTTGGAGCACAAGGCTAAAACTCCCGGCTAGAGGTTCCTGACTGTAATCTGCAAATATTAATCAAATGAAAGAGACAAAGTCCAGGATATAAGAAGAACATAGAGATGTAAACTAAGTAGGGACTTGGCGTGTAGAAACTAAAGGAGAAAGGCTGTTAAGCCTTCAACAATAGATGTTACTAATGATTCACTACAGAAAGCTGTGCTCAGAGATGAGACACGTGCAGGTAGATATGCTGGACAGTGCTGTCCTACTGTTCAGTGAAATTGATTAGAAACCTGGGAACAAGATTTGTTTTCCCAGATACAAAACAATGCTAAATGTCATGGCTCTGCCTCTAAGCTAACCATGAAACACATAGACTGCAATAGCGAGGAAGCTCATAATGATGCAGCAGATGGAAAAGAGGAACCAAGGAGGAAATGGAGAGGAACTGGGGGAATGTGTATTGAAGTGAAAACTTTCGATTGAATAACTGACAAGGAACAGTATAGGAACATTTCTGGAGACAGCTTCTGGGCCTGCCCACTGTGTTACCACATGGGTCAAGTAGAATAGTGGATTTGAGTGGGAAGTCTAGAATCAGACAGACTTAACTATTAATGGTAATCATGTCACTTACCTCTTAAGTCACGTAGGAGCCATTGCTGAACCTGTTGATTGCATTGTCTTTAAAATGCAGCAAACCTAAAAGGATTATTGTCAAGAGTCAATAAAATGCCAATTGTAAGAATACCAGAGGCATCCTATGCACTGATACAGGATAGCTATTATTAATAAAGATCAACTGAGAGAGAAAAGACCCAGAAAATTGAGACAGAAAGTGACTTGACTCACTAATGCACCTGGTTATCCTTGATTAATTATGTGAGTACTTTCACTCTCTGAGTGGCACTCTCCAGATCCATAAAGTAAATGTAAGAATCAAACTAACACTTCAAGGTTGTTATGAGAGCTCATTTAAATGTTATATGTATCGTGTGTGATTAATTAGGATGGTTATTATTAAATTAGGGTTAGAGATTTCATAGATGAAGTGAAAGAAGGGCCGAAAGATTTGATCATTAGAAGACAATGTGTCAGATTTTCTGAGCCTGTGGTGGTGTAAGGATAGGCATGTAAATACAAAAAGAAGAAAAGGGCTGAATGATGCTTATGAAATGGCTTTCCCAGGATAATTCATCCAGAAAACTATAACATTATCAGAAATGGTACCCTTCTTCTTAGAGTTCACCATATTCCTAGAGGAACTTCTGTCAAGTCTTACAGTCTCCCTGACAATCCAAGGTTCCTCACACCAAAGTCACACGAAAGTGGTCACAACAACACTTAGTCTGTGGTCCTATCAGTCTTGTTGACTTTGAGGACATGAATTACCCCGATCTCTTGTATCAAAGAGACTACTTCTACTCCCAAAGACTGTGTTTTGACTCTATAAACATAGATAGAGTCCCTACTGTGTGTGGGACTTTGTGCCTGGCTCAAAGTAGACTCTCAATAAATATTTGGTGATGGACTGATTAATTAGAAGGGTGACCAAGGTTAGTAAAATATTTTCTACCTTCAAGGTTCTGACATCCAGCCGGGAAGACTGATTGATGAAAAGCAAGGTTTTCCTCCAAGAACCCCATGCCAAAGACAATTTTAAAAGTACACATAGCTCTATTTGAAGTCATTTCAACTGCAAGTATCTGAGGAAACTTCTGGAAGGAGAAGAAATTTGATATAGCTTTTAAAAGCTAATTGAGTTTTTGATAGATGGGAGGAAGAGTATTTTGGTTAAGAGATAACAGAAAGCAAGGAACACTGGATATTTTATTGGCAAATGATAAATTGTGTATATGCATGTGCATGTATACTGGGGTCATTGCATAGAAAGTCATGATGGCCATGCAAATAATTTTGGACTTTGTTTTTGTAAGTAATGAAGATATGGGGAAGATGTTGAGTATGGAAATTATGAGATTAATTAGGTATGTTGGGGGTTGCTATTACTTATATATACGTTTTCCACAATCACTAAAGCTGCTCTGATCAGGAAAACAATTAGACCGCCA
This sequence comes from Nesogale talazaci, assembly GCA_004026705.1. Lineage (NCBI taxonomy): Eukaryota > Metazoa > Chordata > Mammalia > Afrosoricida > Tenrecidae > Nesogale > Nesogale talazaci. Next base: position 89,486 of record PVJH01001846.1, on the reverse strand, counting down.
AGAAAGTTTTTTTCAAATGAATAAGAAATTGATGAGAACAGCTTTACCGAGAAAGTCTGGGAGCTATGCTAGGCTGATGACCGACACCTACCTTGCGACATCACTAACATCCTTTATTTAAAAAAAATTAGTTGACACCAGCTGTCAACATCAGCATGAATACTTACTGCAGCAAAGGTCGCTTTTCGCAGCTATCCACTACACATGGGAATTCAAGTCTCTCTGAGGTGAATCTAGAAGGACCAGCTCTCTACAGTCCAGCAGTAATATATTACAGCTACAGATGGTGACACTTGTGTCCCAAAAAACAACTTCTGCCAGGTGTTACTAGGTGTTCACATATAAAAAGGGATTCTGAGACTGCTAACTGCAAGGTCATTATTTCAAACTCACCAGCCCATCCACAGGAAAAAGAGGAAGCTCTCTGTTCCTGTAAAGATTTACAGCCTCAGAAACCCTCCAGGATATAGAAAGCCTCAGTGAGCCCACTGACTCAGAAGCAATGTGTTTGGTTTGGATTTGTGGCCAAATTAGTGTGAGAAGTGAACAGGTAAGAAAAGTGAAAGAATGCTTCTTGCTTCAGGAATCCTCAGAGCCTTTCTTATGTTGGCATGCTTTGTAGTGGTCCAAGAAAAGGCTAAAATGCACAGTGTTTGCACATTTCTTTTATCTCAGAAACCACTCTTTCCCCCGTCCCTCTGCCACTCTTTTGATCATTGTAGGAATGACGGGTTATTGGAGTTCACATTGTGAAATGCAGTTCAGAGAGAATAGAGTTCGATTCAAAAGGTTTTCTTGAGTCTGGGTCTTACAGAGGGTGGTGTCCTGGAGATAGAGACATAGGGCTATCTCTATCTCCCCATCTACTCTTTGCTTTCTGGCACAATCTGAATCAACCAGACAAATTTCCATTTTACTCATTTCAATGCATTTATTTTGAAGACTAACTTCCTCCATGATTTTTCCCAAGGATCAGACACATTATCCTCCTTTCGATTGTACCTCCAGTCTTCTTTTGGGGTCTATCGCAATGGTCCCCTTGGAAATCCCAGTGCCAGTTTTCTCTCCTCTCAAATTCATCCTGTATGATTACTTAAGTGTCAGTCTGTTCATGTTACAACTCTATTTTGAGTTACAAAAACTTTCTTGTCCCTAAAAACACCTACCCATTCCTTCTATATGGCATTCAAAATCTACATTGCCAGATTTCCCCCTTCCCTGCATGATTTCCATGAAAACAAACATCCACTTGTTAATCTCTATTAATCTCTATTTTTAGAACATATTGCCTCCATGGCCCTGCTAATTCTATTCTTTGTTCAAGAGGACTCAGGTCAAAGATCTCCTTCTCCCTCTGATCAAATCAGAGTGAATACCTTGGAGCTAATACCTTCGTTTGCTCAGAGGCCTATTTTATTATTAAGTATTTATGCTAGCAAATACTATTGTCATTTGCATGCATATTCAGATTCTGGCCTTCTCAGTTATTAACAGTGTGGTCTTGGGCAAGTTCCTTAAACTCTCTTAGCTTCATTTTTCTCATTGAAAAAAAGGGACCATCATAGAGTCTACTCACAATGTTGTGGTGAAAAGTAAATGAAACAGGTAAAGCAGCTAGCTAGCTTAAGCAAAGCCTATTCCCAACTGTGGCAGTTACATGACCTATTGTCACCTTGGGCACAGGGTGGAGTCTAGCCTGTGAATCAGGTCAAAGCCAATGAAAACTCTATATGGGCATGACCTTCTCCTGAGGATTCTGAGAACTCCTATCTTCCTCCTTGGAGGCAGGACACACACTCTCCCTGTTAGACAGTCCTGTTGACAAGCCAGATAGAGTCAGAACCCTTGCGATGGAGGAGTCATGTGGAAACCCACACTAGCTGTGAGATGCTTCCACCTCCACTGAAAGCAAAAGACTTTCCACCAGTCATCTTTCAGCATTTGATGTCTTGGCATGTGTTGTGTGAAGAATCTATGGACTGCTATCGGATAGGTGGCTAATATTGGACTTATGAACTTAGCTGGTATGTTTTCTTAATATACTGTTACTTTTTGTTATAAAGCACTCTCTTGCAAATATGTGAGTGTCCTGGATTTGTTTCTCTAGTTAACCTAGACTAACACACTAACGCTATGAATTTCATGAGGAAAGCAACTGAGCCTGAATCTTCTCTTCATCCCAGGTCTCTATTTCAATGTCTCTGTACTGCCATCGAGTGATGTTGATGCACAGCAACCCTGTCAATTACATGTTTGGTCAAGTTTGCTCTCCTCTGCCACTCTCCCTTTGTGAAGCCAGGATGAAATCACCTTACCAGACCAAGCACACATTATTTCTGCTGTTGATGGCTCTTCATTGTCCTGCAGTTTTAAGGGCTTGAAAGTTCAAGAAGAAAGTTGGTTCTCATTTTAAAAATAACTCAGAGAACGGAAAAACAACTCGTTAAAGCACAAATGAAATGCCCTTCTTGTGCTATGTGTCAATCCTGAGTCATATCAAAATTAATCCAAATGCTTTCTTTTTTATCCAGATAGCCTCACGGCTTTTTTCTTTACAGGCACTGATTTCTTCCCAATGAGGAAATGCTATTCCTTTTGATAAATTGATCAAGACTGCCACCTATTCACCACTTGGCTGAAATGCCTGGCAAGTGGTAGCTTTCCCATACCCACTGAAATGTAGCAAGTGCCTTCGGAGAGACTGCCATTCAGAGAGCATATCCTGTGATATATAGACAAATGCAATTCCACTCTTGATGAAACAACGGAAGTGTTTACCATAACAGTGACATAGTTTAGTCACAAGCCCCCAAACGAAAAGCACTTTTGCCATTCAGTATTATCAGGATTTCAAAGAATCGGAATTGTGAGGAAAACTTGATTACCAGAGAAGCAGAAATATTTTTCAGTATAAGTACCAAATATTACCCACTTTGTTCCTTATTTTCTCGCATCCTTCTTGAGCCCACACTGGGTCCTAGTAGGTGGCTCATAGATGACAGAATTCGGGCTACCATACTCTCTGGCTTTCATTTGAGCTTGATCAATGGGGAGAACTGGCATGAGATTAAAGAAGAAAACACAGCAAGGTGAATGGTTTGTGCAAGTTCACATAGGTATCACCTGGTGTGGCTGGCATTCAAACCCAGACATCCAAGACACACATTCTAAGCCATTATGAGTTGAAATCTACTCCAGGACAAAGAACAACAAAAACATGTTGCTAACACATACCTAAAACTGAGAAGACAAAGATAAAATTCTTGGCCTCAAGAATCTTAAAGTCAAGGGAAAGACAGACCTAGCACAACTCTCTATAATATGTTTAAACCATAGAATTGCATGATATGCAAATAACACGTCAATAGAGCTGTTATTTTTTTTTTAAGAATGAAGCCGAACAAACATTTAAGTGAGGTTAAGAGGGAGAGAGATCCAGAAGCATGTACTTGTAAGACATACACCTGACTTGCTTTAGACATTTTCCTACAGGAAAATCCTTGTTCCATCCTCTCTCCCCTCCTCAATTTGTAACAGGCCTGCTGACAGCCTCCTCTTCTGTTCACCCTCTGGCATCTGCCACTTAGAACAGAAGACTTTGCATCCCTTCTCTGGGGGACCGGTTATCAATTCTTCTTCATGTGCTTTGGCTGGGTACTAACAGCTGACTCTCCCTGCCCCAGACTCTAATTGGGCACTCCCACTGCCACTCCTGGCCCAGAACCTCTGATTGGCCAACCAGCTGCATCCCCTGTGAGAGAAGGCTCTGGACATTTTCCATGAATAGCGGATCCCACAGGAGCTCCTGTTACCGTGGCAACACAGATAAGCGGGCAGCTCCCTTTTAATCCCTGGGCAATATGGCAGTGACCGGTAAAAATACAGAACCCTGGAGCAGGTGCTGAGCTTCCTCCCATGTTTGGATGAGCGGGCGCATCTCTGCGAGTACAGGCTGAATGCAGCAGCCTTGGCTCTGCCCCTTACTTCCATGCAGAAAGAAAAAGAGAAATGACCATGTGCACCAGTCACTATTATTTTGGGGGAGCCTTGTTTCTTGATTCAGGAGAAAGAGGAGGTTTTCTCCTCCCATAAAGTTACAGTCTCATTAACCCACCAGCACAGTTCTGCTCTGTCCTACAGGGTTTCTAAGATAGTGACCAGACGTCCCGCTTTTAAACAATTTTCCCTGTGCCCCATGGTGTTTTTAAAAAGTCCAGATTGTTGGCAAGAATGCACGACAAGCTAGAGAATGGCAGGAAAATGGGAAGGGAGTATAATCACTCTTACCCACCCCCACCCCCGCCCCGCTTCGTCAATGGTGTCCCACTTTGACAATGTTAAAATGTGGTCACTTTATCTGAGAGTCAGAATTCTCTCAGTGGTAACAAGTTTGGTTTGTTTGGGGTTACCTCTTATGGCTACCTACAATACATGATTTGGTTGTGGGGTGGGGAGCTAAAAAGGAAGTATTTTGCGTTTTAGTCAACAGATCAAAGAATATATTGTTAATAACATTCTAATTTATGTTTATCTTGCTAAAGGAAGCCACCTCTAAATAGCTATTCTTAGATAACATAACAACGCTCTTGTTTTCGTTAGATTTCTGACTCTTCATAACTGCATGTGCCACAGAAAGGAACACTGCCCAGTCCTGTGCCACCCGGCAATTTTTCTTATGTTGGAGCCCATTGCTGCAGCCACTCTGCCGGTCCATCTCCGTGAAGGTCTGCCTCTTTCTCCCTGACTCTCTGTTTTCTCAAACATGATGTTCTCTTCCAGGGACCGGTCCCTCTTGATGACATGTCCAAAGTATGAGAGACCAAGTCGTGCCACCTCTTCTAAGCAGTATTGGGGTAGTGGTTTTTTCACAGACAGATTTGTTTGTTCTTCTAGCAATTCATTTAATATTCTTCACCAACACTATCATTCCAAGAGAGCAATTTCTCCGTCCTCCTTATTCATTGTCCACTTTCCACATGCATGTGAGGTGATTGAAAATACCACAGCATGGGCCAGGCACCTCTCAGTCTTCAAACTAACACCTTTTTGCTTTTGTTACTTTCAAAAGATCTTTTTTCAGCAGGTTGGCCCCACACAACTTGTAGTTTTAATTTCCTGCCTGCTGCTTTCATTACTAAAGTTGCTGATATTTGTTGAGTGTTTTACATTCATTATCTCATTTTATATTCACAGCTTTACAACATTATGATTATTATCACCATTACTAATCTTACATAGGTTGGGAAACTCAGATGAATCACACAACCAGCAAGTGATGAAACAAGACTCCAGCCAGGACTCAGAAGCCTTACCCACTATGTTTCAATGCCTCCCATGGTTTGCAATGTGTGAGGGCTAGACCTGATTATGGTTGTAGGAAGCTGATTTGGGAGGACCTTGGGGGGCAAAGATCCCAATTTGTGAACATGTTAATGATCGTAACATGACAGTTTGTAAGCATAGCACAGAACTGAGTAATGGCTTTCACCCGCTGTTACTCATGGGGTGGCCAACTTGACAGCAACGCATAATCACAGCAGCAGACTTGGAGGAAGTGAATGTCCTTGTTTGAAAACATCACTGTCTCTCTAGAAAAAGTGCCCGTGCCCTTGTAGAAATACCGAGGGAAGTGAAACAGACATTCCCGAAAATCTCCGATGCCAGCCCTGGCCTGAGAAAAGGCATGGTGATCACTCAGGGATGGAGGTTCGCATCATGCTGCTAATACACCATCTGGCCTGGCAAAGGAAGATCTTAGCAGTGGTGAAGGAGCCTCGACAATGGATAGGAAAACCGAGGGACGATGGCCATCCCTCTGTGGCCGCGAGTCCCGCTGCATCAGCCCCGGTTCATCCGATTAGCCTGTTCCTCAGAAGTTTGCTGAGGAATGAGCGAGACACCATCGAGGTTTCTCTCCGAGCCGAGGCACCCATCTCCCTCTCAGCAACCAGGGGTGCTACTCAGCAGTCAGTTCCCACTAGACATTTCCCTAGGGGAAGAAGAGTTGACCTCCAATGTTACCCCACATCCAATGCCTGCTCAGGGCCAGGATTAGAAGACCTTGCACCTTCGTCCCACTTAGAAGCAACTCTACAGGTTCAATATGCTTCCAGACATTCCCAAGGGATGCACTGATCTTTCTGAACTTGTCTCACAGTCCACTTTCTCTCTCCGTTCCAGGCTGCCTTCTTTGCTTCATAGCCCCTTAGGTTTTGATCCCAAGAGTATATATATATACTCTCTCTCTCTCTCTCTCTATATATATATATATATACACACACTATATATATACTATATATATATATATATATATATACTTCATATATATATGAAGTTAGCAGATAGGAAGTTGAGGACTGCTGCCTGGGACAACAGAGCAAGGCCCCAGGGATGTCCATCATCTCTGCATTCTGCTACCCATTCTAGTCTCCTCAGCCACAATGAACAAGTCCCCTGCTACTCCAGATGGTGGGTTGGTGGCATGCACCCAAACCCCAATCCTGAGTGCTCACAATGATTTTGACTCCTGATGGCCCCATGGGTGTGGAGTACCATTTCTCCGTACAATTTGCAAGGCTGTTAACTTTTGGAAACAGATTGTCAGGCCATTCTTTTTCAAAAAATCATTTTATTTGATACCCATATGACTCTTATTTTAATCCATGCACCCATCCATTGTATGCAAGGCACATTTCTACATTTTTTTGCCATCATCATTCTCAAAACATTTCCTTTCTATATGACCCCTTGGTATCAGCTCCTCATGTTCCCCTCGCTCCCCACCCCACCCCCATTAATCCTCGATAATTTATACATTATTATTCTGTCATATCTTATACTATCCAATATCTCCCTTCACCCACTTCCCTGTTGTCCATCCCCCAGGGAGGAGGTTATATGTAGATCCTTATAATTTGTTCCCCCTTTCTACCCCACCTTCCCTCCACCCTCCCAGTATTGCTACTCTAACCAATGGTCCTGAACGGATCATCTGTTCTGGGTTCCCCATGTTTCCGGTTCCTATCTGTACCAGTGTACATCCTCTGCTCTAGCCAGATTTGTAAGGTAGAATTGGTATCATGATAGAAGTGGTGGGGGGTGGGGGAGTTGCATATTTATGTGTTGCTACACTTTACACTGACTGGCTCATCTCCTCCCCAAGACCCTTCTGTAAGGGGCTGTTGCTTCACCTACATATGGACTCTGCATCTTCAGTCTGCACAGTGTTATGATATTTTGTTCTGGGGACAGGCTTGTCTTTTGAGGTGCCTCTGGGTACATGCAAACTACCAACTTTTTGGCTACTAGTGGAGCACTTAACATTTATAGCACCCAGGGACTGGGGTCTCACACATACTCCACCCCTACCCACCATAGTAGTTTCTTTCCTAATAAGCAGAATCTGTGTCCCCTGACTCTTTGTCAACAATTCGTTGATGCAGCCCCTGTGAGGTGCAGTTGTCTAAGTGCTGGACTACTAAACCAAAGGTTGGTTGTTGTGCCCGGCTATCAAAAGATATATAGTGTCCAGGGTCTTAAAGGTTTGAAGGCAAACAAGTGGCCATCTAGCTCAGAAGGAACAAAGTCCACATGGAATAAGCACACCAGCCTATGTGACCATGAGGTGTCAAAGGGATCAGATACCAGACATCAAAGAACTAAAAAATATATCATTATAAATGCGGGGGAGTACTTATTGGGGACTCAAAGCCCATCTGTAGGTTAAGTGACATCTCCTTACAGAAGGGTTGTTGGGAGAAGATGAGCCAGTCAAGGTACAGTGTAGCAATGATGAAATATGCAACTTTCCTCTAGCTCTTAAGTGCTCCCCCACCTACTATCATGATCACAAATCAACTTTACAAATCCAGCTGGACCAGAGGATGTACACTGTTCCAGATAGGAGCTGGAAACATGGGAAATCCAGGGCAGATGATCCCTCGAGGAGCAATGGCGAAAGTGGCAATACCAGGAGAGTCGAGGGAAGGTGGTGTAGAAAGGGGAAAAGGACCTACATATGGTCTCCTCCCTGGGGGATGGACAGCAGGGAAGTGGGTGAAGGGAGACATTGGACAGTATAGGATATGAAAAAATAGTTATAAATTATTGAGGATTGATTGGGGAGGAGGGAGCGGGGCGGGAGAGGAAATATGAGGAGCTGATAACAGGCTTAAGTGGCAAGAAGATGTTTTTGAGAATGATGGTGTGGCAAGAAGATGTTTTGAGTAGCAGTATGAATACTGACTCCTAGCGAACCTAAAGTTTCGAGTAGGACAAGTAGAGTGGTACCTATGGTTTTCCCAAGCAGTAAATCTTTACTGGCCAAGAAAGCCTCAGCTTTCTCCCTTGGAGTTGCTGGTGGATTCAAACTTCTAACCCTGCAATTATCATTCCAATATGTAACCTCTCCAGGGAACTTGAATTTGACATGGCCCTTCAGCAATTTGTCCAGTTAAAGCACAGAGCCCCACCTTGAATTACTCCTTGGATGTCAGCTGAAGTCAAGCAAATGATATTATGTCATTTGCTGAGGTGGGATTCTTCCAACTCAGAGAAAATGCTAGAAAGCACTGGCAGCTAAGAGTTGACAGTGAAGAGAACTTTCAGATTATGGAGAAATAAGTCCATCGGTCCTGAAGGACAATCCTCCAGCAGCCCAGAAGTCTTTACGTCCACAATTGAACAAAGCAAACCCTGAGGTGATTCTGACACTTATTCAAGTTTCAGAACCACTGACTTGGGTGACCAAGATTATGTTTTGAGCTTGATAATGGCAACAAGTGTACAGATGTGCTTTGCATACGATCGATGAATGTATGGATTGTGATGGGAGTTGTATGAGCCCCTAATAAAATGATTTTTAAAAAGAAAAAGAAATGTGGTGGTGGTATTCCAAACAGAGGAACGTTGTAATGACCTCCCCACTATCTATCTATCTATATCTATATATCTATATATAGCTATAGATATAGATATATATACTCACTCTGTTCAGATGAATAGGGAGGCTCTTATGAGTTTTTAAAAATCAGTTTTTGACTTTCAAATAGCCTTCAAGTTTTGAGGATTTTAGAACTTGGATTCTGTGTGGGATTAGGATTCCTTCATTAAGCAAACATAGAAGGATCTTTTTTCCCCAAAAAATTCTTATTCTCTAGTCTGCTACAAACTAGGTACTCTCTGGCAATGTCATTTTGATAATATATGTAGTAAGTAGTCTTTCAAAAAGTCTCCCCACATTTAAATTCAACAAGTTTTCCTATATAATCCCATAGTTATGCTTTCATTTGGCCACTAGTGGACACTGTTGAGCTTCCAAAGGTAAAGCTTTTCCTGATAGGATAAGGAAAACTCAAAGGAGACATGCAAAGAGAGTATGAAAATAGAAATTAAGACAACAACAATATTTCTACAGTCTTACTAACTTATTCAGCGAGTAGCAGGCTAATAAATGTTTATGTCAATCACCTGGTGAATAATAAAAATGGTAGAATCATCTAAGCCTACACTTCGTACAGAAGATAGTTTTACAGCAGGGGAGTACTACTTGTTGACTGGTGCCATAATTCAACTCCCACAACAGTGTTCTATTCCTCAGCAAAATGACATGCTTTCTTTTTGTGAGAAATTATTTTCCATGCCTCCCATCTCCTGTTCTTCAAAACCCTTTAATTTAAGAATGTTATCAACCTTTTCAAAACATGTCCTTCTCATGTTTAGTATCTGTTATTGCTTATTTGGGTATGATTTTGATCACGACCAAATGACTAGTCTTGCTCTAATTATCTAGGCACAATGATCATATTTTAACTATTATGCCTCTGCTGGATATGTTAGCCTGCATCAATTTCACTTTGATAAGGTAATACAGTGACTGCTTTATCTTTTGTTTGCAAAATTGCACCAAAACTACAATTGACTGAACAGCTGTGTACAAAGGAGAGTTCCCCCAATCACAATCATCTACGTACACACCCCTCTATGAGGGGGATGAAGAAAATAAATGGGGCGATGAAAATAATAATAATTTATAATTTATCAAGGGGTCACCAGGGTGGAAAGGGAGGGGAAAGAAGAGGAGCTGATACAAGGGCTCAAATATAAAGAACATGTTTTGAAAAGGACGGTGGCAACCTATGTAAAAATTTTCTTCATACAATGGATGTGTGGATTGTTCTAAGAGCTGTCAGAGCCTCACTAAAATGATTTATATTAAAAAGAAGAAAAGAGCAAAGGAAGGGGGAGGGAGACAGAGTGGAGCTCTCCCTGACCCAACAAGCCTGGAGGACGATATCCCCACTCAGAACAGCTAATGCACAGAGAGGACCATAGGGCCGGCCCCACTGTGAGACATGCTCACTGACCTGACCCAAGGCTCTTCGAGGACAAAACTGGAGACACCAGGTCAGGCTTGCACCCCGTCTGACCCCACCACAGTGAGGCAAAACACTAAGGGTGTGCAGCAGAGCAGTGGGGTGAGGCAGAGCTTGGGGGTCCCCAAGGAGTGCCAGGGATAGACTTTAGGGCCAAGGTGTGACACCCCATCCGACTTAATCGGAGGACACTTTTATAGAGCAGCAAATAGACCTTGAACTGGTTACAGAATTTTCTTTTATTCTTATTTTCTTTTTTACTTCTTTATAATTTTTTCTGGACATTTTTTTTGTTGTATTATAATTTTTCTTTTGTTTTATTTTGCTGTGTCTTGTTTTTGGTGTATATTGTTATCACTGCAGGTCTATCTAGATAAGATAGACTGGATGAACAGTCTGGGGGAGAAAACATTGGGACTGATGGATTCCAGAGGGGACATGGGAGAGGGGCAGGTGGAGGAAAGGAGGTGGTGTTGACCAAGCCAGGGACAAGGAAACAACAAAACATCCAAAATGAGTGGCAAGGCAGTTGTGAGAGGTCTGATAGGGATAGCTCAAGGGTTCTGTAACTAAGAGAAGTTACTGAAATCCAAGTTAAGGCTGAGCATGATCGTGGGAAAGAGGAAAGTAAAAGAAAATAAAGGGGAAAAATAGGAGGCACAGGGCATTTATAGAGGTCTAAATACAGGAATGTACATAGGTAAATATTTTATATATGATTATGGGGATATAGATTTATGTGCATATACTTATAGAGTTAGTATTATGGCAGCAGATGGACATTGGACCTCTACTCAAGTACTTCTTCAATGGAAAAACATTTTGTTCTATTAAATTGGTATTCCATGATGCTCACCTTCCCAATACAATTGCTCAAGACAAATGTATGCATAAGCAAAAGTGGTGAAGAAAGCTGGTGGTGTTCAACTATCAAAAAATATAGCATCTGGGGTCTTAAAGGCTTGAAAGTAAACAAGCAGCCATCTAGCTCAGAAGCAAGAAAGCTCGCATGGAAGAAGAACACCAGCCTGTGTGACCACGATGTGTCAAAGGAATCAGTTATCAGGCATCAAAGAACAAAATATCATATGATTGAGGGCCCATTGTCCTGATATGATCACTGAAGACAAATGTATACATAAGCAAATGTGGTGAAGAAAGCTGATGGTGCCAGCTATAAAAAGTATAGCATCTGGGTTTTTAAAAGCTTGAAAGCAAGCAAGTGGCCATCTCTCTCAGTAGCAACAAAGTCCACATGGAGGAAGCACACCAGCCTGTGTGACCAAGAGGCGTAGAAGCGATCACGTATCGGAGATCGAAGAACTAACAAATTATATCATTATAAATGAGGGGAAGTACTGATTGGGGACACAAAGCTCATCTGTAGGTAATTCTAAATCCCACTACAGAAGGATCACAGGGAAGAGATGACGCAGTCAGGGTACAGTGTGTAGCAGCAATGAAACATACAACTTTCCTCTAGTTCTTAAAAGCTCCCTGCCATCATGAGCCCAGTTCTACCTTACAAATCCAGCTAGACCAGAGGATGTACTCTGGTACAGATAGGAACTGGAAACATGGGGAATTGAGGGCAGATGATCCCTTGAGGACCAGTGGAGAGAGTGGCAGTACCGGAAGGGTGGAAGGAAGGTGGGGTGGAAAGGTGGAACCAAGGTTCTACATAAAACCTCCTCCCTGGGTATGGACAATAGGGAAGTGGGTGATGGGTGACATTAGACAGTGTAAGATATTATGAAATAATAATAATTTATAAATTATCAAGGGTTCATGAGGGAGGCTGGAATAAGGAGAGATGCTTAAGTAGGAAACAAATGTTTTCTGAATGATTGTGGCAACAAATGTACAATTGTGCTTGGCCTATAATGGATGGATGCATTAGTTGTGATAAAAGTTGTATGACGTCCCAACAAAATGATTTTAAAAAGAGAGAGAAGAAAAGAAATAAAAGAAGTAAAATTCCTAGGTGGCATAAGCCATTTGGATACAAATTGAAAGATTAGTGATTTTGGTCCACTCAGATGTGCCTCAGAAGAAAGGTCTGGTGAGGCCTTTGACAAATCACAGCTGTTGAAAACTATGAAGTGCAGTGCTACTTCTGAAACACAGGGGGTTTCCATCACTCAGAATCAGTTCAATAGCAATTGTTTTAGTTTTCTGGCAGGAAAACAAATTATCCACTCAGCATAATTGAAGAAAGTTTAATACAAAGATGTGGGCAGAGTATAGGGGTACAAATTAGGGACAGTGAAGTACCCATAGCTGGAGAGAGCTGGACACAAAGCAAAGGCACTGACTGATAGTAGTTCAAACTTTATGTAGAGGGATACGGTCATTAAGAAGAAGAAAAAATAGGGAGGGAAGCAGAAGAACTACTATGCTGGACTCTCTTCTTTTGATTTTATGATATTACCTCCCCATTGGTCAAACCCAATCAGAAGTCATAGGGTAAGAAAGCCCATTGATGGAGTCCATATTGACCAGCCTTTAAGCACACAAAAAAGGGCAGAGAATATTTGTTGTTGTTAGATGCAGAGAATGATGGAGAGGGGAAGTGGAAATATCAAGCACAGGTTGATATGTGCCAGAATTCTTTCACTTTCACTATCTCAATCTCTACCACCACCCAAACAGCAGGTAAGAGTTTGAGTTCCCCTGGAACAGATAAGATAACTGAGATTCGCAGCAAATAATGATTAAGTGACTTGTGAAAAATCATATAACTGGTAAATAGTATAACCACACTATCATTGAATCTATTCCAACTCATAAGAACCATTATTTAGGGCAGAGGTGGCAATCTGGTAGCCTGTAGACTGAACTGCAGCCCCGAAGTAAATTTTTGTGGCCTATAATGCTCTGAAATGAAATCAAAATAGAAAAAAAATTGATGGAAAAGCTTAGTCTTAGGTTAAGCGCTATTTTATTCATGATAATTTTTTTCTATTTTTATTTTATTTCAGAGCATTGTGAGTCACAAAAATTTACCCGGGGTCTACATGCGGCCCACGTGCCACCAGTTTCACACCTCTGATCTAGGGTTTCCAAGAGTTTTGTGGGAGGAGACAGTTTGTCCTTGGTCTTGTGAAGTGGAGGATTTAGACATCAACCTTGGGGTTGACAGCTCAACAAATGATCCACAGTGCCATCAGTGCTCCAGATAAATAGCGTAGTCAAGATATAAACCTATATCTCTTTATACCGAACCATGCAGCTCACCACTATGCAATAATGTCTCGCCCCTTCCAATGATTGCTAGACGCCAACAATGAAATTGGAAAGAAGATTGTACAGAAGACACATTGATGTGAAGTTACTTATGCTGATCCATTTCTTCATTTAACAACCAACAAGTTGATGTTGAATCAATAGACTTAGGATTTTCATGGGATTAAAGCCCAACATCCACCCATATTTAGCTTGAGAAGTATCATGAGCCCTAAAGCCAACACATGGCTGCAGACATAGTCTTTCCTTGTTGGTGGGATCAATACTTCCTCAAACTTACAGTCCAAGGTGCCTCAACCAGAAAAGAACTGTTTACAGTCATATTCCTAAGTTGATTGTATTAGACATGTTTTGCTGGAATCCCATGAAATTGCCATTTTATAGGTGAAAACTTGGGTCAGCATCAGTAACTTCATAAGTTTCAAGCTCCTAAAAATGGCAGTAAGCTCCATGATGGCAGAGTTTGAGTTTAGCACTGATACAATGCTAAAAATATTACTATTAATTGGCTTTCCTTAAACATCCCTTGAATAAATAAGTAACCCCTTCAATGGTCTTGGTTGGAGACCTCTCCATGTCATGTAGTGCATGTTAGTCAGATAAGAAGATTGGAGGGCAAAAAAAGATTAGAAGACTGAAGACTAGCTAGTGGAGGAAGACTAACTAGTGGGGAAAAGAATCCCTTTCATGCTTAATTATGCTTGCCCTTTGTTCATTTTGTAGCTAAGAGAGAGAGGGATGGAAAACAAGGATCCACACCTCACAGTTTTCTCTAGGCAGTTACTAGCAGAGTCACCCAACAAGGGTCAAACAGTCAAATTCATATTGTTCAGACAAGGAAGACATAGCATGAAGCTACTGCCGGAGGCCCCAAGGGGTGCTTTTTGCAAACCATACAGTCTGTCCAGCTTTGCCTAAGTGGACCCAGTGATCAGTGATGACTTCACTAAAGAGGGAAATAAGTGGTATCACTGTTATCTTTCTTCTTTTCTTGTTCCTCTTTTCCTCCTTCATGCTGGTGACCTTTCGGCCTGGAGGTTTAGCATATGGCAAAGTTTGAATATGTGCACAAGCTAAACAAAAACCTACATCTGCAGAAGAATGGAGTAAATGAGGGTGTCGGTTACTTGTATTAGGAATTAGGTTATTGCTTTATTATGTCCCACCAAAATAAAAAGCAAGCTATTGGGAAAAAATAAAAAAAATAAAATAAACTATTGGGATTTGGGAAAAGTTGACTGTATCTATATTAACTTGTATTTCTCCCAGCCATTGTATAACATGAAGCCCACATGTATGGTTGTCAATAGCACTGTGCTCCAAATATTTCTACTTTTCCTTCTAAGCAAAAGGGAGGAAGATTATTAATATATCTGGCCTCAAGTGTGGCAAAGTGACTTGTTAATAAAATAGTTATGGTAGCAAGATGTGTCGCTTCCTGTCCGAAAAGTTAAGTGACCATTTTCCTTTTCTCAGCTTCTGCAATTGGCAATGTTGACCACTGCATCACTCTATGTTCTGGAGTGGGATGACAGAGAGCAAGGCCCCCAGCTGTAATGTGACATGTAGTGTTAGCCATAAATGAATCTTGGTTGTTCCGAGCCACTACAATTTGGGGGTTGTTGGACTAGATTTTTCATCACAACATAACCCAGTTTATCATTACTGATGCTTTTTGAGTTTGGGGACTTGGCTTTCTTTCTTTGTTTTTGAGAGTGTTCTCAACTCAATGTTTAATAACTTATAGAATATAACTTCTATTTTTAAATGATAGTAGGTGTTCTTTAAGTATCCGTTGATTGGATTTGTTCATAATAACAATGCTACTAGGAATTGAATAATGGTTTAAAATGAATTTGAGTTTTGTGAATTTTATGAATACAAGTATATGTTGCTTAACACCCACAATACCGTCTGTGAAATAGAGTAATGTGATTTGGACGCAGTGTGCATAGCGTCTTATATATAGGCAGTTCTATACAATCCATAGTTAAATCCCTATACAGCCTATTAAAACCTTACAGGCAGCTGCCTCACAAAGCCTGAGAGCTGCACCTAGTATATTCAGGAGGTCAGCCTTGCTCAGGGTTTGTGGACAGTAATATTGGGACTTCGTACACATCCAGACGTGGGAATGGGTAGAAGGATGCACTTCTGGGGACACAGCAAGCAGTGGCAATCCAGGCTATTGCCACTCTTATCGTTGTATTTGGGCTTTTTTTTCAAAGTGTGATTTATATCCACATACTATCCATCTGTGATAGCAATTTGGCAATGTCTCATATGAACCTCTTACTGCCTTTGGGTTGATACTGACTCACAGTGGCCCCTGTGGATTTAAGAGACTATAACTATTTATGGGAATAGAACATCCTTCTTTTTCCTATGGCGCTGCTGGTGGTTTCGAATGACCATCCATGAGGATCACAGCCCAGGAAGCCTATAATCATCCCACATGGGTCTGAAAAGATCCCTGGTAGATAGTGAAAACCCACTAGTCATTCCATGGGCTATTTAAACATAGTGAGAAAAAATTAGAATTTGTGTTTTGTATGTCTTCAGGGCATTTTTTATCTTAATAATGATTTGTTTTTTTTATAATTTATTTCTAAGAGTTTCAGTGACATATACAATTCATATATCATACATTTCCCGGCTTCACCCACATTCTTAAGACTTGTGTTACCATCCCCGTCCTCAGTCAATTCCAGGTTACTTCTTCCTTGTACTCATTGTTAGCCCCCCGCCCATTTTCCACCAGCCTCTCCTGCCATGTCCTTGTGAATCTATTGGTCTAGTTGGTGAGTCTACTTGTTTATTACACTGGGATTCATATACAGAAAAACATACAAAATCAAAACAAGGCTATGCAGTCACTTTCTGATCAGCATTGGGCACCAAAGGCTACCTAGCTGTTGGGCAGATAAGTAAAGCCAAGAAGAGGCATTACATATTGGGATGGGTCCTGGAGCCCAATGCTATTTTACTCTGGAGGGTTATGATCTTAAAAACCAGTATGCACAAATGATAAACATAATGGGTATTTTCCCAATAAGTAACAAACAAAAAACCTTTTGAGACCATTGACATATACCATAGTACAGACCCAAAAGTCAGCTGAGGCACCTAATTTTACCACAAAAACTGCATTAAAAATGTACTGACACCAGCCTGTGTGATCACAGGGTGTCAAAGGGATCAGGTATCAGGTATCAAAGAACAAAACAATCATATCATTGTGTGCTCACCTTCACGATATGATCACTGAAGACAAATAGGTGCATAAGCAAAAGTGATGAGGAAAGCTGATGGTGCCTCGCTATCAAAAGATAAAACATCTTGGGTCTTAAAAGGCTTGAACAACGGCAGTCCAGCTCACAAGCAACAAAGTCCACATGGAAGATGAACACCAACCTGTGTGATCACGAGGTGTCAAAGGGATCAGGTATCAGGCATCAAGAACAGAATTCAAATCATTGTGAGTGAGGGGGAGTGCAGATTGAGGATCCAAGACCCAACTATAAGCAACTAGACACACCCTTATAGAAGGGTTGCCAGGGGAGGAGATGAGCCAGCCAGGGTGCAATATAGCATCATTGAAACATACTGATTTCCTCTAGTTCTTCATTGCTTTCCCCCACTCCCACCCAACTATCATGATCCCAGTTCTACCTTACAAATATACCTAGACCAGAGGAGGTACGCTGGTCCAAATAGGAACTGGAAACAGGAAATCCAGGACAAATGATCCCTTCAGGACGAGTGCTGAGAGTGGCAATACTGGAAGGGTGGAGTAGGAAGGCGGAACTGATTATAAAAATCTATATATAACCTCCTTTCTGGGGAATGGACAATAGAAAAGTGAGTGAAGGGAGACATCAAAGAGTATGATATGACAAAATAATAATAGTTTATAAATTACTAAGGGTTCATGAGGGAAAGGGAGCAGGAAGGGAGGGAAAAACATGAGCTCAATAGAAAGAAAAATATTTAGAGAATGATGATGGCAACAAATGTACAATTGTGCTTAACACAATGGACCAATGTATGGATTGTGATGAGAGTTGCATGAGCCCCCAATTTTAAAAAAAAATGGAAAGAAGGAAAAAGAAAATGATGATGGCAACAAATGTACAAAAGTGTTTGTCACAATGTATGGATGTATGGATTGTGATAAGAACTGTAAGAGTCCCCAATAAAATGTTTTTTTTAATGTGCTGAAAACCCTGACTTATAAAGGAGTATGGACATTGCCTTGATAGATGTTAAGAGGTACATACCTGTAACGAGATTTTCATACCTATAAAAGCTACAATATGTAAAGCCCACATGGAAGAAGCACACCAGTCTGTGTGATCATGATATGTCAATGAGATCAAGGATCAGGTATCTAAGACCGAGAATAAACCCATGCCAAGGTGATTTGGGGTGGGGCGTGGAGTAGAGACGCCATACCCATCTGTAGACAATTGAACATGCCTTCAGAGAGGGGTCTCAGGGAAGAGATGAGACAGTTAGGGTACAGTGTAGCACTGATGAAACACACAACTTTCCTCTAGCTCTTTGGTGCTTCCTTCCCCCTACTATCATGACCTCAATTTTACATTACAAATTGGATTAGACCAAGGCACACACAGTGTTACACATAAGAGCCTACCACATATGGAATCCAGGACATATAAACCCCTCAGGGCCAACAAGGAAAGTAGAGATACCTGGAGGACATGGGGAGGGTGGGGTGAGAAAGGGGAAATCGATCACAAGGATCAAACTAGAACCCCCTCTGAGGAGGATGAATAACAGAAAAAGTGCATGACGGGTGACAGAGGATGATGTAAGAGACAGAAAAAATAATCTCTAACTTATCATGGGCAGCAGGAGGGAGAGGGAGGAAGAAATGGGGAGCTGCTATCAGGAGCTCAAGCGGGAGGAGAATGCTTTGAAAATGATGGTGCCGAATGTGCAAATGTGCTTCACATGTTGGAGGAATCTATGGATTGTGATAAGAGATGTAAGAGCCTACAATAAAAAGGATGTTTAATGACAGTATGTGTCAATTGATAGCCCTGCTTATTTTATCACCAGCCAATGCTCACACTTTTATGGGGTCACAGGACATTTATAATTACTCCATAGCTGCTCAGTGGCTCTATGACTAGGCTACTCATTCAATCAGTATTTGATATGGGACTGCTAAATGCACATAGCACTGTGCTAAATCCAGTGGGGAACCTAAAGGTTATATGAGCATTCATTTCTGATCTTATGGTTAAAAAATACTCTCAATCAATGAGACAGAATGTCCCAGTGGTGAAGTGTAGCAGTAATGTATACCATTGAAGAGGACAGACCCTGAAGACAGATTATCTGGTTTTGAATCTCAGTTATGTCATTTCCTATCTTAATATCTTAAATTCAATTGCTCAACATCTCTGCACTACAGTTTCCCATCTATAAAATAGTTGTTGTGAAATAAAAGTTCTTCTTAAAGGTTTAGAATACTGTTATCTAATTATATTCTTCTATCCATCTTATTTGTGCTCTCCCAGGGATCCTTCATTGGCTTTCTGCTTCTTACTATCTGTTACCTAAGTTACCACTTCACATTCATTGGCTTCAGCTACAACCTATATTCCTGTTGGTAGCATCATCAAGATTTCAAAGTAACAAAATCCAAAAATCCCTGGCCTGTGGTGTAACCAGTTACTCATACTGTAAAGTTCTCAAGACACAGGTTTAATATCTTTTAGGAAACCCCACGTCATCTAGTGATCCATCCCATCTTTGGAAGTTTACTTCTTGGTTCCTGTACAATAGTAATTCCTGACAGTGTGGAAACAAATGAACAGATTCATTCTTTTTCATCACCTAAGGAAATACATACATAGGTTCAAGGTTCTCTAACCCCTTGAAACCCATCCATTGACAGTGAAGGGGGTCTATAGATTGGCGCAGCAGTATCTCTCTAGATTCGTTTTTAATCTCTTAAACCTATTCAGCTCATCTTGTCCAGCTGTCTTATCCTTCTTTTTGAAATCTTTACTTTTTAAAACCACTATTTATTGAACATTTACTATGCACCTGGTACTACTCCAAGTGCTTTATATACATCAAGCTTTATTGAGGCTTTACACGGATTGAATTGTTTCGTTCCCTGCCCCCTTGCCAAAAAAATGTCCACTTGGTTGGCCTGTGATTCTCAGTGGATTTTGTTTTGTTTTATTTTTTTCAGTTAAATAATGTGGAATCATTCCTCCACAAGTGATCTGATGGGATCAATCAGTTGTGTGGAGTCACAGCTCAAATCCATTGTAAGAGGAGTTTTCCCGAGGGGGTGACCTGATGCACCTATTATCTTACAAGAGAGGGAAGCAAGTACAGCCAAGAAGAGTCAGGAATAGAGTGCATCCTTTGAACAAAGATTCCTTTCTTTGGAACCTGCCAGACCTAGGGGATGATTAGTGGCAAGGACCTTTTTTCTAGACCCAACAGAGAGAAAAAGCCTTCCCTTGTGGCTGCATCTTGAATTCAGAGTACAAGTATCTTAAATTTGAAAGAATGAACTTCTGTGTATGAAATCCATGTACTTGTAGTAGTTATGTTATAGAAGAACTACAGGACTAAGCGGTACTCCCAACATTTCCGTTTGGTCAGTGATAGAATTCTACTCTCCTCAGCTTCTGACTTCTTACCTCGACTCTTCACTATAGGTCAGTGATTGGCAAACTGCAGCTCACCAGCCATATGCAACTCTTTTAGTGTTACTCTGAAGTAAAATTGAAAACATTTGAAGGTTACGATTCCAGATCACGGTGATTTCAATTGTTTGGAAACACATATTTAGGCTCTTGGTTGATTTTGAAGTTGTTAGGAGGGACAGAATTGTCTCTTTGATACCAAGAGTTTGCTGACCCCTGCTATAGGCTATCACTTGACTGTGCTTCGAAATGGTCTTCAGGGTCCTGCTCCAGACAAATCTCACATCCAACACATCTCCAAAATCTCCATCATCCCCTGGCCATTACCCAAGTATTTTTATCAAGGGTGGCACCAGTGGACTACACCATGCCCAAGCCTTCCCTGTTAGAACTCTAAATCTCAGCTCGCATTTACCAAATTAACTGTTCCCAGGGGTCCTCAAACTTTTTAAACAGAGGCTCAGTTCACTGTCCCTCAGACCATAGGAGGGCCAGACTATAGTTGGGTTTTTTGGTTGTTTTTTTTTTTTTCAGAAAAACTATGAACAAATTCACTGCAGGCCCAGGATGAGTCGGCTGCTAAGCAGGACAGGCAGCAACAGCAAAAACACCTGGCGACCGGATAAATGTCCTCAGAGGGCTACATGTGGCCAGCGGGCCATAGTTTGAGGACTCCTGATTCAGACAAAAAGTTTTTTTTTAAATGTAAGCATTTGCAACGAGGAGTCTTAGAATAACCCATAACTTTAAAACTCTTTAAATAGAATCAAAACAAATCAGAGTTAAAATTCCTTTTTAGTAGCCCTGTTGTAACCAGAGAAGTGTCTAGGATGGAAAGAAGTTAGCCCTTTAACAAGGACCAGTTCCTAAGTACGCTGCCTCCAGGAATGCTGAGGCATGGTCTGTATTCAACAGTGCTGCCGAAGCCTGGCAGTGGGCCCTTTGTCATCTAATAAAGTGGTAAGAGCATCATTTTTGCTTAGGCTCTCCAGAGGCTCTGAATGCTCAACGTTTGGAGTCAGTATTGCAGAACAGAGAAGGGATTGTTAATTATGTCGTGGGCCTTCTCTTGCACAGAACAATAGATCAGGCTGGACATTTATTGAGTGGTGGGAGAGAGCAGGGAGCAGGGGGGAGCAGTTGTTTCAGGATGGCTTCTAGGTCACAAGGTCAGGTTTCTAAAAGTTATTGTACCGACGGCCATTGGTAGCTCTGCTTATTAGAGAGAATTAGATCCTTTGTGTTGTTTGTAAAAGCGAGAAAGTCCTGGCCAGACTCTGGCTTAAGTGAAACTTTTATTGCTGTCAGTCACATGGCCTCTCCAGGCTGAACCCTCTGTGGGAGTTCTTCTTGAAAGGCCAACTACCTCACCTCATTCACAGATCAGTCTAGGCAGACCCCAAACACTTCAGAAAGCAGTGAATTCCTGGTTATGGCTATACAGGTGTTTTCATGACATGACATGTTTAGACAGTTCTGAAAACTGGGGGTTGCGGGAATTGGGAGATTTCCTCATCCTTTATTGTGATGACTTCCTTATAGTTCCACCCCCCTCCCAAACCAGATACCAACTTAGTGAGAGCAGGGATCATGTTGATTTTGTTCACTGCTCTATACTCACAGCCAAAGACTTGACATAGGTGGACAATACGTATTTATTGAATAAAAGTAAACATGGATAGAGTGTCTAATATGTGCCCTCCCTAATGCTTTAACTGACACACACATAGACATGCATGTACACATGTAAGCACTTTTACCACAGAGTCTGTTCCAACTCGAGGCGACCCCATGTATGGAATAGAATTGTGCTCAAGGATTTTGATGACTAATTTTTCAGACGCAGATCACCACACCTTTTTCCCAAAGAGCTTTATGTTGAAACCTTCAACTGGACAGTCAGCAGCTGAATGTGATAGTTTGAACCACATAGGGATTCCAAATGTACACATGTGCGTATGTGTGTGTTCCCCACCCAAAACTCAATGGAGTAGGCACAATAAGTAATCCTCACTTACAGATGAGGAAACTAAAGTTAACAGACATTAAAGATGCTCCTTAAGATGACACAGTGACATGGATGGGATTTGAACACAGGCACTCTGGATCCTTTTTCCATCCCATGTTGTTAGTCACTGTGCTCTCAAAGATGATGTGAGGCACTACAAATGGAAATAGGATGTACAGATCTCCTCATAGAGATGTCATAAGGAGGCAGAAAGTTTTCTCCATGACTTATTAATATCAATGGTTTTAAACAAAAGAAACAAGCACCCTCATCCATGCAAATATTGAGTGAAAGCAGGAGGGTTCCTAACACAGTGAGCCTGCAAATCTTGGAGTGAATATTATGAGCCCCTGCGGGGGGAGATCATGCAACTTAAGGGAAGAGAAGCAGAAAGGGTGGGCAGGGGTTGGGGGATTTGCAACAGGAACGACCGCTTCTTCAATTGGTTGAATAAAGGACAATCATCTTGGTTAGTGAATTCAACACTTAGAGGACCAAAACGAGGCCAAGGGTGGCATTTATATCATCAGCCTCAGTGAAAGTCTCGGGAGGCCCACTTCCAAAAAGAAACAGGAATGGGACTCAGACAAAAGCTCCGGGCCAGTCCTATCTCCCCGTCACCTTCATAATTAACGCATCCATCTCTTTATTATGAACTTAACAGAATCTCATTCTGGTACTGAGAGAGAAAAAAAATGACAAGACGACATTTGCATTCTGGAGACACACAGAGGCCTAGCGAAATGGCCCATATTACTTAGTCAGGTGATACTACATATTACACTAACTGTGATCACTTAGTTCCCAAGTGGTCCATGGGGTATGCACTCCAAACTCTTTTAGAATATTCATTTCTTTTAAATCTGGTTATCTGTATTTCCATTTTGATACACCATATATTCAAGAATGCATTTAAATATTCTATTAAAATGGATTCATTGTCAAATAACATAGAATCCGCCAAAGTAATAGCTAACATCTCAGCCCTAAGCCTTCATCACAGCTACGTCAAAACCTTCATACCCCCTTCATTTCTTTCCAATTCTGGCACCTGTAACCATAGCAACATACACTGAAACCTTTCAAGCAGAACAGAACTGACAATCACACAAGCAGCACAAATACCTGCGCTGAGAAAAGAAGAGGGGTGGCCCAAGTAGGTCGCTGTTGAAATTAAAAGCTAATGACAAGAAAACAGCTGGAAACGAGTACTGGCTCACACTGCTACCTCCTTCTAGCACATGACTGGTACGGAGCGTCCAATTTGATTTATGTTCTATTAGTGACGCTGCCATCAATGAATACTTCATTGAGCATTACCTTAACAAACAAGCCGAGTGGAAAGAAAAACTAAGTTGTTTTTGGGAAAAAAAAATCAAGAGATGCATCTGCTTGCCAAGGCTTTGAGCTCTGTTTTCTGTTCTTCCATGTAGCAGGAGACAGAGAAGTGAATGCCACTTACTGAATTCTTTCGAAATGTAAACACATGTCCATAAACTGCAAAGAATTGTCTGCTATTGAGAAAAGACTCCCATTAGCCAATTAGAGTAATTACATGGATTAAGATTTCTTGCTTTTTGTAGTTCCTTACCAGCACCACCACCCCCCCTTTTCAAATCCCGAATTCTTTCTTGCCAAGGAAAGGAAGAGCTACACAGCTGATACAGCTGGAAAATTAGACGGGGGCAAGTGAGGGCATTCTCACATTCTGATCCTAAAATGTAATTGAAATTTTATGCTTACTTCAACATAACAACATGTGACAAGTTCGGTGCAAGGAAAGACATAAAAGGTCACATTCTCCCCCCCCCCCAAGACTTCAATTACAGTAGCTTCTGTCTCCCCAAAACAGTATTGGGTCTCAGCAAATTGCCTTTAATGGTGCAGGTGTTTGTCGAGCAAATCCATCATATTTAGGCCCAAGCAATCCATATTAATTCACCAGTTTCATTAGCAGCAGTCTTTTCTTCCTGATGACAATGAAAAGAAAATGCCTTTTCAAACAGATGTGCTCTTTTTCTGTGAATAAAAAAAAGAAAAACGAAGCTGACACTGCTTGGAACTCTGGTATGGGGGGCTGCAGTCCCCCAGCCCTCTAATGCACACTGTGTGTGTGTGTTTAGCAGATTCTGAACAGGATTTGTGTGCTTACACTTTTCTGGCAATGCATGGGAGTGTCCCTAGACCCAAACAGTCACTTACTCCAGCACCACTGCTGCCTACCAAGCAGACAATTTCCCAACCCAATTCAAATGATGGCCATTATTTCTATTCAGAAAAGTGGCCTGTATTGCTGCTGAAAACAACTTAACCAGATTCAATTTACACAATGTTATCTGGTCATGTTTCTCTAGTCCTTTGGAAAACCACAGTCATGAATTTCTGGGTGTTGATGTCAGAATTTCCATGTGCATGCACACATAATGCCACATTTAGAGAGCAGATCTCTGAAAGCTTCATTTACCCAGGATATAGCCCTAAATGAGAGACTATGAACATTAGGACCTGTCTGCTTACAATTATTTCAATTATACATTTAACAAGCACTGCTTCATTGGCATCAACCAACAGCAGTGTTGGACATTTAACTCACACTGGTAAGAGCAGCCAATGTCTGTTTCCAAAGCAAGGAAGGACCTATCTGTGTACTGATTGGCAAGACTTCATTTGCTAATAGACAGGCCCTCTCAGCTAATCTCTTGCAAAAACCAGTCCTTTTCAGCGACGGAATTGGTGGCTAGCAGTCATTCCCTTTATAAGATACCTAGGAGAACCTGCCTTCAAAGAATTGATAAGAGTCTCCATACAGGAGAGTAGTGAGCCTCCTTATGTGGGCAGCATTAGTTCTAGAGCTTGAGATTAGGAATCATGACTCATCTATGGCCATACCACCCTGAACGCACCCGATTCTTCTGATCTAGGAATGATGCCTGCCGATAAATTGCTCTTAGATGAGAAGGGACATGGGAAGTCAGTTAGTCTACTCACTGCAGTTTACAAATAATGAAAAGAAAGATCAGAGAAACCAGATAATCTGAATTCCTGGCACACCATATTTCTCATGTATCTTCCTAGTCAAACCCCCTTTTCAGCTAGAGAGTTCTCCAGGATTGAGACCACGCTCCTTGCTAGGAATTATAAAGTCAGGATGGCTTGACAGCATTTCTAGCTTCTCCTCTTTGCTCCTCATCCTCTAGGCTCCAGCAGTGGCTGTCACCTATTAAAATCAGCACACTTTGAAACCCAGGTTTCATCAGACTGAGAGCTTATGATTTAATAGATTGACTTTAGGATCCCAACACTTTACCGGTCTGTTTGTCAGACGCTGATGAATTGAGTGTTAATATGATGCTGAAATTTATGCCATTGGTGTTTCAAATAGCAGTGCAGTCACCCATGGTAGACAGGTTTCAACAGATAGTGTAAAAAGGAGGAAAAGATGGCCCATCTCTGAAAATTTGGCCACTAAAATAAAACAAAATGAAATAAAGAAAAGTTTGTATCAGGGCTTTCTCTTTTTCCCAAACTTATTCTGCTGAGTAAATAATCATAGAAAGTGAGTGATATGAAGAACTCAGCATTAAGATCAAAGGAAGGTTTATTAACAACCTGTAATATGCATATGACATAACCTTGCATGATCAAAATGAGGAGGACTTGAAGCACTCACTGATTAAGATCAGAAGTACAGCCTTAACTATGGATTACACCTCAACATAAAAACAACAAAAATCCTCAAAAGTACTCCAATAAATAACATCATGATAAATGGAGAAATGTTTAAAGTTGTCAAGAATTTCATTGACAGTTTTATTGGCATATAATTCATGTACTAGACAACTCAATTATTTAAGTATACATGAAAGAGCTGCCATCATCTCCACAATCAATTTTAGAACATTTCATCAGTCTTGTACCCTTTATTATTAGATTCCCAGTACTACCAATTTCCCCTGCCCTAACCTTGAGGTACAATTAGCCTAGCTATTACCTTGATGAATTAGCTATCTTGAATGTCATATAAAGAATATCATATCAATCATATTTAAAAACCAACAACAACAATAAAAATAAAATACAGAAACACCTCAATCCAAAAGGAAGAAAAGATAATAGAAACTAGAACAAATAAAAACTGGGTCAAGGGCTGAGCCCCAGTGGTGTAGTGGTTAAGTGCGGGACTGCTACTCACTGGCTTGGCGGTTCAAATCCAGCAGCAGCTCTTCAGGAGCAAGGCTGGGCCTTCCACTCCCACCAGAGGGCAGTCATACCCCCCAAAAAAAACTGGTTCAAAGGGGAAAACAGGTTATATTAAAATTTAACTGCTGAGCCCCGGTGGCGTAGTGGTTGAGTGTGGGACTGCGGCCCACAGGCTTGGCGGTTCAAAACCAGCAGCAGCTCTCCAGGAGCATGGCTGGGTAGCTCCCACGACCACCAGAGGGCAGTGATGTCAAAAATAAATAAATAAAAATTAACCTAACTATATCTGCAGTAATTCACTTTCAAATGTGCTCTGTCAGGGGACAATTACATTCTGGGCCAATGGTCAGAAGGGATTCAATGAAGGTTTAATTCATGTGCGAAGTCTGCAAACAGCCTTTTGAGCTTTCACAGTCATCCTGAATCTTCTGCAAATCAGGTGTCAGAATTGAAATTCAAACATGATTTCTCCTTCTGGTCTTGCATCTTATTATTTGCAGCCCTTAGATCACACAGGTTGTTGTGTTTCTTCTGGGTAGACTTAGTTGAGACCTCACTTTGATGGATATTTGTTTTAAGAAAATTCTCTTAGACCCCTTAAACTATTCATAAAGATTTCATTTTGCATGGATCCACCATTGATGGTTATGGGAGCAGCAGTCAAGAAATTAAACAATGCATTGGGCAAGTCTGCTATATAAGACCTGCTATATAAAATGTTAAAGAGCAAGGACATCATTTTGAGAAATAAAGTGGGCCTGACCCAAGCCATGATATTTGCAATCACCTCATAAACATGTGAAATCTGGACAATGAGTAAGGAAGACCAAAGAAGAATCAATGCATCTGTATAATGGTATGAGTAAATGTGCCATAAATATAGTGGTCTTGGAAGAGAGTACACCCAGATTGCTCCATAGAAGCAAAATATTCAAGACTTAATCTCATGTATTTTGGACATATTATCAGGAGGAACCAGGTCCAGACAGCACACTTGGTTAAGTGGTGAATCAGCAAAATAAAGAAAGACTCACAACAAGATGAATTGGAAGAATGACTACAACAATTGACTCAAATGCAGCAAAGACTTTGAAGATAGCCCAGGAACAGATAGTGTTTTTGCAGTTTTATTGTTGTACATAGTTAGAAATAACTTAATGGTAAAATAATAGTTTAGGATCTGGTACTCCACTCATCCAAACTGCACGATTTAGCTCTAACATGTTGTCAAATTCATACCAAATTTCATGGTATGAATTAGGTGATCTCAGAATTTCTTTCAGTAATTTTGTCATCATTTGAGAGTGTGAAGTGACATTGTCGAGAGGGAGACATTTGAATCGAACTTTAAAAGATGCCTAGAATCTCAATAGGTAAATATGAGAGGTAAGAAGCATAAAAAGACAGGCATGTGTTCCAAGTGAGCAAGCAATGATTTAGAAACACAGATATTCTTAGCTTACTCCCTATGTGGAATGATTTAAATGAGTGATATGTATCTAGTTAAGAATTCATATTTTTCTCCATTTCTGTTTTAATTTTGACTAATAGCTGTTACTACCGGTGTCAATATGCAGAATCACTGATTCTGAAAGCAGTGATTGGATAGACAGAGACTTCATTAGATCTGGAAGCACAAGTTCTGTGTGCGCTTTCATACTAGAAAGCCAGTAAGAGTTAACACGTAAGAAACAAAGTGAACAGCATGTAAATCTTCATCTACGTGTAGATACAAACACATTTACACACCTCAGAGGGAAGGTTGGAGAATTCCATATTCACCATTCCAGTGGGGAAATATATGCATACATAATACATGGCATTTGGTGGTTAATTACTAATGATTTCCTATAACTCAATATTGGAATCCAACAAGAGCAGTCCAATAGGACCAAACAGTTGAAGTCTCTAAAACCCTCTCTTAAGAAACTGGAAAACACTGAACAATGTTCTGCAACTTAAGTTCTGGGCCTCTTCTGAGGAAAGAACACTTCTGCTAATTACATCTTAGCCTCTCAAAGGGAAGAATTAACACAGAGCATCCTACTAGAAGACACAGATTCTGTGCGGCCTGGCAGGAAACCTACAGAGCCACCCATCACCCCAGCTCTCCAGAATTTCACAGTGAACTGACAGGGTCCTTCTTCTCTCTCACCTCTACCTAACACTACATCCCCTGCATAAGTGGGGGAAGGCGGTTTGAGTCCAAATTCTGGTGGGAAGTCACAAGTTCCTGCACCCTGAGACCTAGAAAGTGTCTGACTCACTCATTGCTATTCAGATTGGGGGTGGGGGTGGGAAAGTCCCAGCTGGACCTTACTCTGATTTACTGAGTTGGTGAAAATAGCTGCAGTGGGCTTTGGGGGGATGTTCCAGACACTCTCTTTGTTCCCTCTGATGTTGGTTTTGTCAGTTGCTGCCTGGTGCTCCCTGGGCAATCTGGAGCCAGTCTCAAAAGTGGGATAATGACAGAGGCAATATTTACTTCTCTCTGCTTCTGCTGGGGGTAGATTCACCACCTTTGACTATTCAGGCTCTACCGTAAGAGCATGGGGATTGTTTTTTGCCCACAGACAAATATTTATTTTAAAACAACAGTGCTATGCCTCAAAAGCAAAAGTCAATCTGTGTGCACACTGGGAACAACCCTGGTCACTGGGATGTATACAGATATAGACCCAGAGGAGGTCTTCAAGGAAGAAAATGTTTTGCAGCCTCCAATGAGGAAGATGAGAACAATTATATCTAGTTACTTTGAAGGACTGGAGAAAAAAAATTGATAGAAATACTGAAGAAGAAAAGAACCAGAGGAGTTTATACTGAAAGGTAGGCTCTATAAGACTAATCCAAAAAATAAATTTAAAAATAGGAATAATTCAAAAACTTAAAATAGAAATTCAAAATTCAAATCTTAGAACTGAACAACACTTTGAAAGAAATAAAACAGGATTTAAACAATGGAATAAAGGATCTGTGATCTCAAAGACAAATTCTGAAGACCAAATATAAGAACAACAAGATATAAAAAGGACTAATCAGGGTACAGTATAGCACCAAATGAAATATACAACTTCCCTCTAGGTTTTTAATGCCTCCTCCCCCTTTCTATCATAATCCCAATTCTATCTTACAAATCTGGCTAGACCAGAGGATGTACACAATGACAAATAAGAACTGGAAACACAAGGAATCCAGGACAGATGAACCTTTCAGGACC
Source organism: Nesogale talazaci (assembly GCA_004026705.1). Classification (NCBI taxonomy): domain Eukaryota; kingdom Metazoa; phylum Chordata; class Mammalia; order Afrosoricida; family Tenrecidae; genus Nesogale; species Nesogale talazaci. Next base: position 59,744 of record PVJH01001846.1, on the reverse strand, counting down.
AGTGGTGAGAATAGTGATAACAGGAAGGGAAGAGGAAGGTGGGGGAGAAAGGAAGGGGAACCAATCACAATGATCTACGTATAACCCCTCTCCCTTGGGGATGGACAACAGAAAAGTGGGTGAAGGGAGACATCGGACAGTGTAAGACATGACAAAATAATAATTTATACATTATCAAGTATTCATTGGGAAGGTAAGGTGGGGGAAGGAGGGGGAAAAACGAGGACCTGATACCAAGGGCTCAAGTAGAAAGTAAAGGTTTTGAGAATGATGATGGCAACAAATGCACAAATGTGTCGACACAATGGATGTATGTATGGATTGTGATAAGAGTTCTATGAGTCCCCAATAAAATGATTTAAAAAATGAAGACTAAAAAAGTTAAGAAAACCTGCAAATTCCAATAGACACAGTCAAAAGAATCAATTTATGTTTGAGAAGTATCACAAAACAAAAAGGAGACATTAACTACTGAGAAAATATTGATGGAATATTAAAGGATAGTTTCCATAATATGACAAGACAAAAGAACTATTCAATAATCCCAGAGCACTGCAAACAGAATAGACTCCAAATGAAAGTGACCCCAACACATTATAGTCAAACTTTCTAACATCAAAGAAAAGGAAAGTAGCATGAGAGCAGCACAGGAAAAAAAAACAACAATTACATAGAAAGGGCAACCAATCAGGATAAGTGCATATTTCTCTATCAAAATCATGCAGGTAAAAGGTAATGGACTGATATGTTCAATTTTTTTAAAGAAGAAAATGGTCAACCAGTAACCTATATTCAAAAAATTATCCTTCAAGTATGAGGGAGAAATAAGTCATTTCCAGATAAAGAAAAACTAAAGGAATGTGTGAAAACAAAACCAACATTACCAAAAACATTAGAAAGAGTGCCTTGGACAGAGAATCCAAAACAACAACAGGCAGTGTTTTCGGCAAGGTTCTCTAGAGAAACAAAATCAGGACACTTATGATTTTATATATAAATATATGTATCATATGATATAATCTAACATAACATAACATAATATAATATAAAAGTTTACACAGCAAGAAGGAATATAACAGCTAATTAACCTACACAGCAGTACAGAAGACTCAAAATACTCAGTTCAAGTCAATTTTGTGCAACAGTTAATATACTGAAGGTCCTTCAACTCACACAGGTGCTGGTCCAAGGTCAAGGAAGCAGATAGTGGAATCTTCCCTCAGGCAAGATAGGCAGAGTCACCTGCAGGCAGCAGTCATTGAGGTAGGACAGCAACAGTCTGTGCGGGAGGGTAGCAGAGCAGGTCCGGATGGAATCTGGAACTAAAAGGATGTATGGCAACATGATTCACCAGCCTCAAATTGGTGAAGCAGGTCTCAAAGGAGCCTCAAGTTCTAACGAAATGATCCACGGATTGGCTCAGCCCATGGGTAGTAGAGCACAAGGTTGCTGTGAAGAAATAGTTCAAGCTGCAGCATGCTGATCTAATCACCAGGGAGAAAGCGAGATGGGATGCTAGCCACAGACTTGGTCACCCTCCAATCAAGCTGCAGCCAGGTTAAACTCTTACTACATGTTCTATAGAGGCCTAGTTGGCACAATAAACTTATGACAGACAGCAACCTAAAATTACTATGGAATGCATTATTATGGGGAGGGGGAAAAGGAGAAGCCAATGCCAAGGGCTCGATTTGAAAGAAAACATTTTCAAAGTACAAGTGTGCTTAATGCAATTGAACGATGGATTGTTATAAGATTTGTAAGTACCCTCGAGTAAAGTTATTACTAATACCTAATAAGAATTAAATAAACAAAAATTGAATTATTATGGAGGCAACATAAAGTGAAACAGAACTATTGACCAAATAGTAATACATAAAGTGAAACAGAACTGTATGATCTAAAATAAAGTATCACAGAAATCATTTCTGCAGTGGAAATGCAAATATTTAATAGAGAGAACTGAGTAGACCACAGAGAAAGTAGTGAGTCATTCTCAAAAGGCAAAGAATTGTTTTGAATTTGGAAAGAAAGTCACAACATGATCCTCAGAGGAAAAGTTAAAATTTCAACAAAACAAAAAAGGAAAATCATAAAAGAAAGCCAAGCAGTAAAATAAAAACAAAAGAGAAAAGAAAGTATTTTCAAGAAAATCTATAGACAAAGGGAATACAAAAGAAAACTTGTTATGAAAATTGAAACCAATATCAGCATAAAATATACAATAAAATAGTGGCAATAAAACCATTTTAATCAATAACAATATTGAATAAAAATAGATCGAACTCAGCACTTAAGACACAAAGATGAACAAAATGGATAAGAAAACATGAGGCTTTAAAACTCTGCCAACAAGAACTGCAACTTAGATATAGAGACAAACACAAAAATCAAAGGATGGAAAAAAATATATCAAGCTAAACAATCAAAAGAAAGCAGGAGCAGCAATATTAATTTCTGACAAAACAGATATCAAAATAAAATACATAATGAGAATCAAGTACTATTATATAACAATGAAAGCAATTCATCAAGAAATCATTGCCATAATTAATATAAGCAACAGTAAGATTTCTGTAAAATACACGAATCAAATTATTTTAGAAATGAACAGACACATAGATCATAATATAATACTAGAAAACTTCAACATATCACTTTTGAGGCAAGATCAATCAACTAGAAATAAAATAAAATAAATAAATAAATAGAAAATCAATAAAGACACAGCAAAATAAACAACACAATCAACTTGTCTTAGACATATATAAAACATTTCACCTAAAAAAGCAGATTTTGCTTTCTTTTCTAGTGCACATGGAAGCTACTCTTGATCACATTTTAAGCCATAAATGAAGCATTAATAAATTCAAAAATATTGAGATACTACAAACCATTTTTTCAGATCTCAGTGGTATAAAATTAGAAATCAACCACAGGGAACTGCGCCCCGGTGGCGTAAGTGGTTGAGTGCAGGACTGCGACTCACGGGCTTGGCGGTTCAGATCCAGCAGCAGCAAGGCTGGGTAGCTCCCATGACCACCAGAGGGCAGTGATGCCTAAAACTAAAAAAATTTAAAAAATAAAAATAGATAAATCAATCACAGGATGATCAACCTGAAAAAATCAAATGTGGGTCTGAGCCTCGGTGGCGTATTGGTTGTGTGCGGGACTGTGGCCCACTGGGTTGACAGTTCAAATCTAGCAGCAGTTCTCCAGGAGCAAGACTAGGCCTCCTACTCCCACCAGAGGGCAGTGATGCCCCCCCCCAAATAAAAACCCAAATGCATGTAAATTGTACACTTCAATTTTTAAAACACATTGTGTGGAAGAGATCACCTTTTTGATCAATTCTGCTGGAAAAATTGGATCTCCATTTGTACACCATGTACCTCACACCATGTACAAAAACAAACTTAAAACCCTAAATAAAAACCCTAGAACATAAAGATTATCAATGAAAAAACATGGGGGCACTTTAAGGGCCCTAATACAATGCATACACTACTAAACATAATGAATAATAATACCTAAACTATAGAAGACAAGATAGAATATTGGGACCTTCTAAAAATACAATATTCACATACATTAAAAGACTTCATCATAAGAGTAAATATAAAACCTAAAGATTAGGAAAATATTTAGCAAAGATATATCTGATAAAGGATTAGTTTTTAATCTATAGAAAGCTATAATATCTTAATGAAAGATACAGATAATCAAAAAATCCTGTACCCAATAAAAATATGGGCACAAGGCATGAATAGACAATTTATTAAAGATACCATCCAGGCGGCCAACAAGTATATGAAGAGAAATCAAAGAAATACAAAATAGAAACAATGAAATATCATCTCACAATGAAATTCTTAGCAATTTTTTTAAAGAACATAATAAATGCTGGAGCAGATGTGCTGAAGAGATTGGAATGCTCATACCTTGCTCGTAGGACTGTAGGATTGTATCACCCTCTAGAAATCATTATGGCACTTCCTTAAACAAAAATAAATATATGATACTGCAATTTTGGTATATAGCCTAAAGATATAAAGAACAAAATAGACATGAATAGACAGAGACACACCTATGTTTATTGCAGTAATTTTTATAATAGATAGAAGATGGAAACAATAAAAAAAACTCTGACCACAGAAGAATGGATTTGTTTAAATGCTTATTAATCACACAATACAATGACAAGTCTGTTGAACACATGGACATAGATAAAATTAGAGAACATTATGCTTTGCAAAGTTAATCAATCTCATAAAGATAAATATTCTTTGATGCCTTTATTATCAACAAAAATTGCTTTCACACAAAAGGATAAAACTTTAAAGACTATGAGGAGAAAAGTGGGGAAGTGGCAGGGAGAGAGAATTAACAGGGAATTAAGGAGGGAGGGAGGGAGGGAGACAGGATGGGTGGAAAGCAGAAAATTACATATGGGGGAGGTTTTAATGGGATACTATTACTGATTTGATTTGAAGAGATGGGTTGTGAAACTAGATAGAATGTTTTCCTTATTTTAGAAAAATCATTTTATTGGGGACTCTTAAAAATCTTATAACAAATCATCATTCAATTTTATTAAGTACACTTATACATATATTGCCATCATCATTTCTGAAACAATTTTTTCTACTTTAGCTTTTGGTATCAGCTCTTTTTTCCCCACCTCCCTTCTCCACCCTCCCACCCTTGTGAATCCTTGATCAATCACCATATATATTATTGCTGTTATTTTATTTCTTATACCATTTATTGTCTCCTTTCACCAAGTTTCTGTTATTCATCCCCTGGTTGGGGGGGAGGGGGTGTCATCTATATATCCAATCTTGTGCTCATTTCCCCTTTCTCCCCCTCCTCTCCATCCCCTCCCTTCCTGTTATCGCTCCTCCCACTACTGTTCCTGAGGTGTTTATCTGTCCTGAAATCCATGTATCTGTACCAATGTATGTTCTCTGGTCTAGCCAGATTTGTAAGGTAAAAATGAGTCATTGTAGTGTGGGGAGGAGGGGAGGAAGCATTCAGGACTGTTGTTTGTTTCATTGTTGCTATACTGTACCTTGGTTGAATGGCCCCTTCTCTGTGACCCTTCTGTTGGGGGATGTCCAATTGTCTATAGATGGGCTTCGATCCTCCGCTTTGACTTCCCTCATTCACTATAATTGTTTGTTTTGGATCTTCTGATATCTGATCCCTGATTTCATGCACATCTCATGATCACATAGGCTGGCATGCTTCCATGTGGGCTTGGTTGTTTCCACGCTAGTTGACTGCTTGTTTAACTTCAAGACTTTAAGATCCCAGACACTACATCTTTTGATAACCAGACACCACCCACTTCCTTCACCACATTTGCTTATGCACCCATTTTGTCATCAGCAATCGTGTTGGGAAAGTGAGAGAAGATGTTTTTCATTGTAACTATTAAACAAAAGGGGGAAATTAAATAAATAAAGAATACAATAAAGTTACAATTCAAATGAAAGAGAGAAGAGTCACAGCCTTAAAAATCCTCCAGATTCCTTAATCATCAGATCTAGGCTGAGCCCCAGTGGCGTAGTGGTTGTGCGCGGGACTGTGGCCTATTGGGTTGGCAATTCAAATCGAGTAGCAGCTTTCCAGGAGCAAGGCTGAGCCTCCTACTCCCACCAAAGGGCAGTGATACAAGCAACAACAACAACAAGACATCAGATCTAAACATAGACCTAAATGGCTATAAATTGAAGAAAAGTAAAACTGAAGTAAACTTAGATTCTTTAGAGACAAATGTGGAATTCAAATTATATATATAGTCATTGGTGTCATTTAGGTAACACAACAAAATGCACACGTTATTGAACAATATCATTACTGTCAAAAACATGTAAAATGTTTTCAAGGTAATTTAAGAATGCAAGAATTAGTACATTGGCAAGCCAGATTCAGGAGAAGATGTGCAATGAGGGACATCATTGCTCATGTCAGATGGATTTGAGCTGAAAGAATATCTGTGTTTTATTGACTACTCAAGGGTATTTTCAACATGTAGCATATGAACAAGAGCCAATTGTACTGAAGGAAGAAGTGTAAGTTACACTGAAAGCATTAGCCATAAACAAGGCTCCAGGAATTGATGGAATATCAACTGAAATGTTTCAAAAAGCTGACTTGTCTATGCCAGGAAATTTGGAAGATAGCTGCTTGGCCAACAGGCTGGAAGAGGTTCATATTTATACCCATTCCAAAGAGAGGTGACAACCCCAAAATGTTCAGATTATAGAACTATATCACTGATGTCACTTGCAAGTAAAGTTTGCTTACAATTATCCAACAATGGTTGCAGCAGTGCTCTGCGAGGGAACTGCCAGAGCTTCAGACCAGTTTCAGAAGATGATGCGAAACTAGAGAAATCGTTGTTGATGTCATATGGATGTTGACTGAAAGCAGAGAATGCCAGAGAGATGTTTAATTGTGTTTTGTTGAGTGTATAAAAGCATTTGATTCAGTGATGCCCACACAAAAAAACATTTGACTAAGTGGATCAGAACCAACTATGGATAGTCTTGAGAAAACTGGGAATTCCAGAACACTATGTTGTACTCAAGCAGAACTAGTATGTGGATCATGAAGCAGTTGAGTGAACAGAATAAGGGAATACTGTATGCTTTAAAATCAAGAAAGGTGTGCCTCCCAGTTCTATCCTCACACCATACCCATTGAATGTATATGCTGTGTAAATAAACTGGATTAACTGGATTACATGAAGGACAATGCATCATTAGGATGGGAGGAAGTCTGTGTTAGTCCAGGTAGACTAGAGGAACAAATTTCATAGACACGCATATGGATATAAGGAAAGGGTTTATATACAAAAAAATAGAACACTGAAAAAGCATCCCAACCCAGTCCAGTGCAAAGTCATAAGTCCAATATTAGCCCATATGCCCGATACAAGCCTATAATGTCTCCTTTTGACTCATGAAGTCACAGGTCAGTGAGTGCAGAATCCCGGTGCTGGCAGGGGTCTTCCCATGGGTCCTCGCTTCCAGGGCTCAGGGTCCATCAACAGCATCCAGTGGTGGCAGAAGCAGATCAGCGCTAACAGGGGTCTCCACATGGTCTCTCCAGCTTCAGTGGTCTGGCTCTATCAGGGCCAAGCCGTGTGGCTTCTCCGGATCCTTGTCTCGTGTATGATTCATCATCTCTGAGACTAACTCCCAACAACTGGGGAGATAGCTTCTCATCTTCACGAGGGAAATACCGCGAGATTTCCCAGAAGTCTCAGGAGAACGTCATGCCTCAGAAAGTCAGAGGCCTCAGTGGCTACTCAATGGCTATCTCCAGATTAACAGGCTAGACTCCACCCCTACATCTCAATCATGAAAATGTTTTTTGGGGGGATTCACTGCCTCTGGTGGTCAATCATGAAATTAACATACGCACATGACCACCACAAAGTCTTATTGACAACCTTCAATATGCAGGTGACACAACCTTGCTTCCGGAAAGTAATGAAGTCTTGAAGCACTTGATGATGAAGATCAAGGGATGCAGCCTAATCATGGATTACAAATCAGGTGTAACCAGGACCCAAGTCCTCACAATTGGATCAATAGGTAGCACCATGGTAAATGTAGAAGAGGTTGAAATTGTCAAGGATTTTGTCTTCCTTGAATCTATAATTCATGGTCACGGTGAAGCAGCAGTCAAGAGATCAAAGGCATGATGCAGTTGGTAAATGTTTTGTGCAACACTACTTTAGAGTATTGATAAGCAAGGATGTTACATTGAGAAGTAAGGAGAAGCTATGTGTTTGACATATGGTGCACCATATATTAATAAAGTACTCTTCAGACTCACAAAACACATACAATGATGCCATCCACTCCAAATCCGTAAGTCATTGATATTAGCTCATATGTCTGATGCCAATCTGTAACATCCTCTTCAGACTGACAAAATAGATGTAATGACACCATATCCAGGACAATCACAGGCCAATGGGTAGCAAGTCTTTGAATCTAGTGATGGTGGATGCATCTCAGGGCTGGTAGGGTTCTCCCTGTGATTTCCCCACTTCCCAGGACACGGGGTCTATCAGTATAGAGCCATGTGCCTTGTCAGTAGAGCATCTCTCAGGAATTAGGCATTATCAGTAGAGAGTCTCCAAGGGAGTGAGACCACACACACACAGAGAGAGAGACAGAGATAGAGAGACAGAGATTGAGTCTGCCTCCTGCCTCCAAGGAGGAAATGCAAGAATTCCCAGAATCTTTAGGGGAAGGCCATGCTCACACCAAGTCCTCATCCTGATAGACTATATCTTGATTGACAGCCTAGACTCCACCCCAATACTCTTAATCCTCAAATTGACTCCAGATTGTGTACCTACCACAGACATCATGCTTGGTAAAGTAGAAGGTCGAAGAAAAAGAAGACATTGAATTAGATGATTTGACACAGTGGCTACTACATTGGGCTCAAAAATTACAATTGTATGGGTAGCCCAGAACCAAGCAGTGTTTCATTCTATTTTACAGATGATCGATATTAGCTGTAACTAACTTAAGGGCATCTAACAGTAAGTGTCTTTGCAATTGCACTTGACTGTATGTGTCACTTTTGAAGTAAAAGAGAATAAAAAGATAGAAATGTTTGTATGACAACCTAAAGTTGATATAAATATCATATAAGGGCCAAAAAGATCAAGATTATATAGGTAAGGTTTATAAAAAGCATCAGTTAAATACTCCTGGGTGTTTATTTAAAGTTGGCTTTGCTATTTAATGAGACTAGAAATGAAATGGCACATCCACAATTGGAATTAAAATATCCTAGGATATGAACTTTGTTAATTTGAGTCACAATAAGAGAAGTAGGAATGGTAAGCCTTGTGAGGTCATTTGACTGCTACATACATACGTTTATAGCAACCTTGGTTTGGACTGGGAGCAGCTTTGAGAGAGGAAAAAAAACTAATTCAGTGAATACAGATGTATGCACAAGATATGACTTGAGAACTGGCTTGAAATTAGGATGTCCTGTGATCTTCCCTCTCTAAGTGTGACCACTAAATTGCCTTCTTTCATTGGGTGAGCCTATTGGAATAGCACTGTGTGGACATAGACTAAATTATGAAAGGGAAAATGACTCTTTCGTCAGATCATAGAGACTCTTAATTTTCAGGCCAAATAAACACTGGCCCACCCTGATTCTGGCAGGTAGAGAAATGTCAATCAAATAGGTTCCTCCTCATGTCCAAAGCTCTTTGCCTCAGACTTCCTAGACTCTAAGATCAAACATCAAGTCACATGACAATGGAGAGATAAGTCTGATTTGGAAAGTGACCTTTTGGTTAGTAGGGAAAACTAGCTAACTTGAGTCATGGCTGACATGGTGACTGCTACTTGGGAAAGAAATTCTTCTGTGGTCCAGTAAAATTTCAGGATATCTGTAAAGTATTTTGTGTTTCTAATATTAAAAGTGTAAGAAAAATATACAAGTTTTGTAACAAGCACTAAAATGCTTCTGTGAACACTATAGGTTTAACCAGTTCACGGATATTTTCAACAGTAATTGCAAAATGCTTGATCTTTCCTTTTTATTTTTTTCATCTTCAATGTCTTTGCTTGTAAAAAAGAGAAGCATAGCTGAATAAACCCTAGAATTAAGATCTTTTCTGAGTAACAATTGTTTTAGTTCTGCACTGTTAAAAGAACCCCTATGGGGTTAATAGAAGATTTGGCCTCCTCAGCAGTTACATATTCCACTTAAAGCTCTGGGCAAAGTTACGCTAGCAGCACTGAGAGGGACATTCAAAGTCATCTCATACAATGCCTCTTACTGTACAGACAGAGCTGTTCTGGGAGCTGCCCAAGTGCCATTCCCAAAGGCAGGACTACCACCTAGGTATCATTTTCATTTGTATGTTATGTTAAGTCAAGGATGAAGACTGATAAAAGCTGGCATTTGATGAGCACGTAGGATACCTAATTACATAGTGGTTACGAGTTGGGCTGCTAAGTAGCAAGGTCAGCAGTTTGAAGCCGCCAGCCACTCCTCAGGAGAAAGATGAGGCTTTCTATTCCTGTAAAGAGTTACAGTCTTTGGGGCTGAGCCCCGGTGGCGTAAGTGGTCGAGTGTGGGACTGCGGCCCATGGGCTTGGCAGTTCAAATCCAGCGGTGACTCTCAGGAGCAGCGCTGGGTAGTGCCCATGACCACCAGAGGGCAGTGATGCCCCCCCCCAAAAAAAGAGTTACAGTCTTGGAAGCCCACAGGGGCAGTTCTACCCTAATAAGGTAAGTGTGGGTCAGAATGGACTCAATGGTAGTCAGTCTTTAAAGATGCCTCAAGTACAATGCTAAGCTCTCTATATGAGAGTATTGTCTCACAATAGCCTGGATGGTATTTTTAATGTTATCTGCTGTTGAGTAGGCCTGGCTCATGGTGAATCCATGCACAATGGTCCCTTTATGATTCATAGAACCTTGATACAGATGTAGATGTAGACATAGATATAGATGTAGATATGGGGGGTTGCTCAGATTTGGAAATCAATAGCCAGCCCTCTCTTCCTATGGGTACATTCACTAGTTGTTGGCTGCAAATCTTCTTTCCTTGTAAGAAGGGGCTATTATTCACATTCTACTGAGTCGGGCTGGGCAACTAGCAAGAATCAGAATCAAAATTTGAATTTGGGTCTGGTTGAATCTAAAGCCCTTTGCCACAAGTTTCTAAAATGAGGTCTTTTGAAGAACAGGAAAGCTCCAAAGGGAGAGACCGTCCTTTCATGTTCTAAACGTTGTCTAACAGAAAGCACCTTGCTCAACCTGGAGTCTCATGAAGATCTCATGAAGATTATGATTTGCACCTCTTGAGGTGCAAATCATAATCATATTTGCATGGGGAAGAAAGTTGCTTCACCTAGCCTGAGGGTGACCTGAAGCTTGTTAACTTTGTTACTCAGAGATTTCCATTTCAAGGACACGGGTTGGAAAGGATTTTGATGTGCAATTGTCTCAAACTGGTGTGGGCACCCTGGACAGTTTGTGCATCCCTCCCGATTCTGACGCATAATGACCCTGTAAGCTAAGGTAGAACTGCCCTTGTGGGTTTCCAAGACAAATTCCACTGCCGTAGACACCCTCATCTGTCTGCTGTGAAGGGACTAGTGGTTTGGAAATGCTGACCTTGTGATTATCAGCACAAGATATAACCAAATCTCTATTTGAGCACTTGGCACTGTCCAGAGTCCTTATTCATAAACCTTTCCTTTCAGGTAGAACCTAAACTCCCTAAAAAGCAGGACCTTGTATCTGCTCCTCTTTATCCTTGGTGTAGAATCCCTAGTGATGGAATGAGCCAAGCATCTAGTACCACAGGCTTCCTGTGCTGACAAATAGTGCCATTAAAGAACACAGTTTGTTTACGAACACAGTTTTAAACAGAAACCTGACCGACCTCTTAACCTAAAGCACCTATGTTTGGATTGTTTTATTTTTAGAGTTTTCCTAAGAATAATGGTGGATCATTACTTTATATGCCCAGACCACAAAAGGTCCATTAAAGTGTTTAGCTTATCTCAAATAGACCTGTGTTTGTCAAAGATAGTATCCAGACTCTCTCAAAGAAAGTAGAAGCTGTTGCTGATGTTGGCAGTTTTAATCTTTCCAAGTTCAAAGAAGGTGAATGTCAGTGTGTTCGACCAGGTTAACTAGAAAACTAAATCAGAGGCACTCATGTGTGTAAGACAGATTTATATCAAAGAACAACTGTATATTAAGAACCTATCCCAGCCCAGTCCAGATTAAGTCCATAAGTTTGAAATTAGCTCATATGTCTGGTATTAACCAATGAATTCCTCTTCAAATTCACAGCACAAGCAGTGATGCCAAATGCAGGAAGGTCATGGTCCTGTGGGTCCAGTGGTGGTGGAAGCATCTCCTGGGCTCTGGCTCCATCTGACTCTTGAATAGGAAGGTGAACCATAGAGAGTGTGTTTTCTGACTGCAGGGAGTAAAACAGGAGTTCCCAGAGTCCTCAGTAGAAAGCCGTGCCCACACAGAGGTCTCATTGGCTGTGTCCTGATTGTCAGGCTAGACTCCACCCCTTCGCTCAAGTTGGCAGGAAACGACGTAACTGCCACAGTCAGGTTTTCCCCTAGCACCTGTTACTGACACCAGGAGAGTCACTGACCAGTGTCCTTAGTAAAAAAAACAAATACTGCTGAAATTGGGATTATAAGCAATCACTCTGCCCTGGGACAGCAATCCTGCTGTCTTCTAATTTACAGAGAATAGCTGCCCATCCTCCCCAACTTGAACATAGGAAAAGGCATAATTAAGAATTAGGATTTTTTACAGAAATTAAGAATGAGTTTTCATATAAGCCTATGGAAGTTTTATAATTATTTTATGCACCCAAAAACATGCTAAAAAGTAATACATTAAAGAGCATATGGTGTTTTTAGATGTCATCGGCTCAATTTTCAACCCACAGTATCTTCATATAGCAAAGGAGTACTCCCTCATAAAGTTTCCTGGGCTATAACCTTTATGGGAACAGATTTCTAGGTCTTTCATCCTGCAGAACTACTGAGTGCATTCAAACAAAAACCTTTAAATTGGCAGCGAAGGACTGACCCATTACACAACCAGGACTCCTTAAAAAGTATACATTGCTCTTCATAAGTACTGATGAATTGATTCTCATGCATAGCGACCCTATGCATAACAGAAAGACATTCTGCCCCTGCTTGGGCCAGCCTGATAATTGTTGCTATGTTTGAGCCCATTCTTGTATCCACTGGGTCATTCTACCTCGTTGAAGGTTTTCTTGTCCTTTAACCCAAAATTTTACCAAACATAATGTCCTTATCAAGGGTCTGGTGCCTCATGATAATATATTCCAAGTACAGCCCACTATCCTCGAATCTAAGGAGCATTCTAGTACTTCTTTTAAGACAGCTTTGTTTATTCTTCTGGAAGTTAATAATAAAGTCATTGTTATTCACTAACACTAAAATCAAAAGGCATCAATTCTCCTTTGGCCTTCCTTCGTCCTTGTCCAGCTTTTGTGTGCATATGGAATTATTGAAAATACTGTGAAAATAAATAAATAATAAAATTTTAAAAAATAAAATACTCTGGCTTCTAGAACCTTGAGTCTAGAACTAAATAGTGCCTAGCTACCATTACCTTGTTCTGAAAGGAGTCACATTAGAAGACCCTGGATAGAACAGATATAAGATATGGGGTGTTGGTGGGGAAACTCTAAAATCATAGAAAACACCAGGTTTACTGATAAGACAGAAACTGAAAGAACCTCCCAAAACTGTAGCCCTTAGTCACCCTTTAGGTCTGGAATTGAACTCACCTCATGACTCAGAGTTCAGTCAAACAGCAGGCATTCCTCAAAAGGAAACAGTAACACAGTAACCATAGAGAGATATGATATCAAAAAAGATCAAAAGATCCACATATACCCACAGACAGAGTTAAGAAGACTTAGGAGGGCTGAGCCCCGGTGGCGTAGTGGTTGTACGCGGGACTGCGGCCCACTGGGATGGAGGTTCAATTCCAGCAGTGGGGCTGGGCCTCCTACTCCCACCACCGGAGAGCAGTGATGCCCCCCAATTTTTTTTTTAAAAGAAAACTTAGGAAAGACAGAGGAATGGAAATAGGAAATGGGGGGCAAGTAAAACAAGTGATATTACTTTGTGGGGATTGCAATCAATGACATGAATCAAAATGCATTTGCCCTGTAAACTTTCATCCAGTTCACACACACACACACACACATGTTAAAGAAAATAAAATACTATTGTTTGAGTAAAGTGCCCCTTAGTCCTCAGAGTGACATATTTAAAGAGGTCTACTGCAACAGATTTGCCCAATGCAATAAGTAATTTGATTTCTTGGCTGCTGATTCTATGGGATTTGAGCGCAAACCTAAGTAAAATGATCCATTCATCTACCATTTTGTGTACTGTGGTGGATTTTGTATTGTTGTGATACCAAAAGCTCTGCTACTGCTATTTCACATACCAGCACTGTCACCCATGGTGGGTGAGTTTCAGTGAAGCTTTCAAATTAAGACAGACTAGGAAGAAAGAGCAGATGACTTACTTCTAACAATGTGGGCAATCACTTCTTAGTCTTTTGTCTGCGATCAAGTATAAACATTGGCCAGCGAAAACCTTATAGAGAGTAGCAAGCCTTTTGGTAGAATAGAAAGAACAATATTTGTTCTAGTCTATAGGACCATTATGCTACCTGAAACACTTGAGAATGAACAAAGAACTCCAGTTTGCTTCTCATGGTCTCTCAGACTAATCCAAATGCAGAGAATGAATAAGACCCGCGTTCATTGTGACTTGAATACACAGCTTAACCATGGAGAGTGTGGTGGAGTACCTAGAGAGTGACAGATCATCAAATGTTCTATTATATGCAGAAGACTGGCTGAATTTCAGGCTCTACAGAATATAGGAAAACAGCAGGGACAATTTCCACTTAAAAATTGCGATGGCAGTAATTCATAATGACCAGTGAAACCTACTCATTAAAAACTACAAAATCTAGCTTGGATTGCCTGAAAGTATCTGAAACCACCTCTCAGACAGAACACTTTGGCTGGTGGATTCAAGGTTGTAATGTCAAATGAGACAGATGCTGTTTTATGAAGCAAATTAGTTGCTCTCGCTACCAGCTTTCCCTCACATATCTGTCTCCCAAAACCCTCTCTAAAACTTGAACCTTGAATATGTTTCTCTCAGTTTGGAAGACTAGGTGAGATATGGGACAGAAGGGGTGAACAGAAGTGTTCCAGGAGCACAGAATGTTCATTTGAGAAAGAGGAGAGATGTATATTTTTATAAGCATATAATATCCCTGCACAGAAGGTCCCCATCAAAAATGTCTTTATCAACAAGCTTAGAGTTGCTTACTACTTTTAAGTAAGTTATCTGATAATTTCCATAAAAGGCTACTTGTCCTATTAGAAGATTTTCCAACTATATCTCAATTGGGAGGGTAAGTGAAGAAAGAAAACCTATGATCAATCATGGGGCTTCCTCCATCTTGTGTGCTAATGTTCTATTGACAAGTTATGATGAGGGCTTCTTTGTTCCCAAGTGAGGAATAGGTCATTAAAACTGGCGGAACAGCAGCAGCAAGCTTTTGATGCCCTTGTTTTTAAACTTTACTGGTTTTTAGAAATACAAAATGAATTGCCTGACTGAAAAACAAGGGTACTGATTTCAAAGTGTGTCTGTAATCTTGTGCTGGAATTTGCAGTTGAATCGGAGCTACTTAGAGTGTCAGTTGTTGGAAAGAAGAATGGATGTGAGGGTTCTGTGATGGGCTTGAAAGAGTGACATTTTGACTCTTCCACTAAGTCACTGTGACAATATGCCTCAAACTAACCATGTCGGTTAGCATGGTTGGGGTATTGCTTTCTTCTGGTGTAGTAGAATGGAGGATCTCAAATTTCAAACCATTCAATAAGATGGTGGCTGCCCAATGTAACACTATTAGAATGCCAGGCAGTGACTCTGGAATGGTCTGTGAAATGTACACTATAAACAATCCAAACCTGGGCATTTATTATGCCGAAACAGTCAAAAATTCAAAAACCACTTTAAGTTGGTTCTGAGAATGCACTATGCAATTTGGATGTGTGTGGCAGGTATGCCCTCCTAACCTTATTTTCTTATGCTAATATTAGCATGGCCTTCTATGCGTTGGGCACAGATTGGTGGCAGAAAGAAGGAGAAGTCAAAGGCAACTCTGAAGTTTGGTGTCGTTGTTAGGAATAGAAGTGGCTTAGAGAAGGACACTATTTCGGTCATGTTGCTTTTGAGTTGAAACATGCCCACTGTGGAGGAATAGGGTCCCATCCACATCTTATATTGAAGGCCTAGAACAGGGTCTTCAGGAATGTCCACAATGTGAAGTAGAATAAGGAAATGGAAGGAAGGCAGTGGTAGGTGATATCACTTAGAAAAAGGAGAATCCAGTTTCTTATGTGCTGGAGCTCTTCACTGAAGAAAAGGATTTAAATAACAGGATGACCAGTGCTGTGAGAAGTTGGCATTAGTTTGAGGGGGTAAAGACTGCTACAAGCCTGACAGGATAGTGTGGGGAGTAGTCCAAGAATAGTAGAGTGCTATTGAATCAGATTACAAAGGATCATGGAAGAAAAGTTCGAAACAAACAGCATAGACCACATTCCCCAAAAAATGGAATGGAAGAGAATGAGAAAAATAAACCTGTAAAGAACCTGGAGAGTAGACAAGTCAAAATGAGATTGCTTGTATATTTCAAGAGAGGAGAGACCTGTGGATTGGTTCAGTTTACTTTTGTAAGAGAGCCAGAAGATAACAAAATGGGTAAAACACATTTAGAGAGCCTCAGAAAAAAAGAAGTGTGTCTCTTGTGACTATATGCAAGCAAAAAGAGACAGGTGTGTGGGAAAATAAACTGAGGCAATTGAAGAGGGAGTTCATATCATATCAGACATAAGGAGGTAGGGAAGGATTGCTAATGTAAAGAGAGCAGGGGAGTAGACACGTCCTAGGAAGTCCAATATAATGAAATAAAAGTATTGTTGAACAGCAATGGGAATCTTGATGGAATAAAGTGAGCACATATGTACTTGACCAAGTCTTCCTAGGTCCCACAATAGTTTAGGCCAAGATTATGATCACGGTTAAGATCAGGGAGAAATGTTCTAAAAAAGCAAGTTAGTAGAAATGCTTCTGCATCAGAAGAGGTACATGGGAAAATCCCAAAGTGCCTTTCTCTTCAGAATCCACAAGATGTTGCTGCTGCTTTACAGCTGTAGAATGCTGGTGTTAGAGAAAGGGGTGGGAAAGTTTCCATTATCTTTTAGTTATGGTAAGTTGTCTTAGGTTTGTTGTTGTTTGTTCAATTTCTAATGCATATACACATTTAGGACTGCCAGCCTAAGTTGGATTGGGGGGTGGTGCTATAGAATTTTAACTGAAAATAAACAACAAATGTAAAGAGAAAAACATTCAATAGGAAGGAAAAAAGGAGAGAGATTTTGTGAAATTGTTATGCTTTATGGAATCACATTGACGTTTTTTCCACAATCGCCCTGTCAAAGAAAGCCCAATCTGAAATCCCCCATGAACGATAACGTAAGATATGAGTACATGCCCTCAGCTGACTCTGCTATCCCCTAAGTGGCAGAAGCCGTGGAGCTTAGTTGTGTTGGGAAAGGATTCTGGAGGCCACGTGGAAGTTGTTGAGCCCACAGACAAGTCCTTTAGTCTCTCTGTGCTTTTATTTTCCCCCATCAGAAAACCAGCACAAGAAGCAGCTGTCTCAGCAGGCTGTTGTGAGGAGTAAATGCCTGAGTCCTGACTCATTTCAAATGTAAAATACATAAAGCGCCATGGCAGAAAGGCTTCTGTTATTGTTAATGATGGCTTTTGTCTGGCATTTCCATACCTACTAAAGACCCCCCCCAAAAAAAAATCCCGCTGCTGAGTCAATTCCGACTCCCAGCAAGCCTGCCGCATACTAACTGTACAGGAACTAAAGGGTGTTTTGATCCTTGTGAATTTTGTTCATATTCTACTGCGGATTGTAAACTTTACTTCTTAGTAGCTGGAGGTTCAACTGCTATTGAGTAGCATAAGTAGCTGGAGGGTCAAAAGAGCTGGGGCTTTTAACTTTAAGGTAGCTTGTTGAGACATATATCTGGTGCCTGGGCCAGCAGGACTGGAGGAGGAGTTCAGCTGGGACTACCCATAGAAAACGCAGTATGTATCCTCCATAGCAGAGGTGTCAAACTGGTGGTTCACGGGGGCCGCAAGGTAATCTCTTGTGGCCCACAATGCTCTGAAATAAAATGAAATCGAAAAAAAATGTTATGAATAAAAGGCGCTTAGGGGCGACCAAGGCAATACTGAACATGCAATTCCCTCATTAACTCTTAAGTACTGAAGACGAGCAAAATCACAAAATCAGAGTTGCTCTTCTTAATTGAGTTGGACACCCCTGATCTATAGAACATCAGTCTTAGAGTCATTGGCACACCCTCACTTACAGGTACCAATAGTTCAGTAGCTAAGTGCAAAGTGGTAATATTCAAGAGGACACTCAAAGTGGTTTGGTCATTTCTGATGAAGCCATAGAAGTTGCAAAGAGTCACTTGTATCATATATTAGTGATAATAGTAGCTGCATATCATTAGCATTACTGGGAATCAGAATCAACTGCATCAGGTTTGGTTTGGGTCCTATCAATGGGAAAAATGTCAATGAATTGTTTCCCATTTTGTTAAACCACCACAACCCCCTTCCACACAATGCGTGAGTTCCATAAAAAGCAGATTTTTTTCAAAGCTATGTATTAAAATTTTTATAAACCAGTCTTATCACCTTCAAAGTACTCTCCATTACACTTAAGACATTTGTCAAATCTGTGATTCCATTCTTGGAAACATGTTTTAAACTCATCTGTTTGGATGACTGATAGTACCTTCCTCATTTTTTTCTCACCTCTCCTCCATCGCCAAGTAACTGTCCTCTCATGCCCCCTCTTCATTAGCCAAAACAAAAAGAGGTTGCCTGGAGCAAGGTCGGGTGAGTCAGGTATGTGGGGCAAGAGAAGCATGCTGTATTTTCCCCAAAAACTGGCACACTGAGATGGCTGTGCAAGCAGGTGCATTGTAGTAGTAGCAAAACCAGTCTCCTGTCTACCACAAACCAGGCACTTTTTGTCACACAGTGTTCTGCAATCTTTTCAGATCCTCTAAATAGAAAACTTGATTAACAGTCTGACCTGGTGGAACAAACTCCGAATGCACTATCCTCCTCGTATAAAAATATTAATGAGCACGGTCTCGAGCTCAGATTTCACTCAGAGTCTGGGGTAGGGGTTTTGAGGTGATGATGTCAATGGTATCTTCCACTGGTTTGATTTATAGTTGCTTTTAGGATCATAAGAATAACACCATGTCTTGTCACCAGTAACGACCTTGGGGAGAAAGTCTGGATCGATTCAAAGCTGTTCTTTCAGAGTACAGCATGTTTCCACTCAATGCTCTTTTTCCTGGTCAATCAGAGCATGAGACACAAATTTTATAGTGACCCTTCTCATTCCCAAATTGTCTGCTAAAATTAGCTGAAACAAGCTCTCAGGCCAGATAATGTCCCCATATCTTCAATGGTCCGTTGTTGGTCTTTGAGCAGAAGTGCACAAAATGTGTCCACGTTTTCATCTATTCAAGAAGTTGATGGAGGTCCAGAGTGAAGTTTGTCATCAATTGACATTTCCCCCTTTTTTGAAAAGAGAAGACCACTCATACACTTGAGTTTTTCCTATAGCGCTGTCCTTGTATGTTGTGTTCAACATCACAACAGTTTCCTGCGCAGGAAACAAAATTTTGCATGCTGTTCTCTTAAAATGGCTATCTCAAAAAGAGATGGTTAAAGTAAAATGGCTTTTATGAAAAAAAAAATTCACTGTGACCAGAGAGAATCTGCCCACCAATGCCACTGTGTACACTAACTCAGAGCAAGTGCGGGTTCAGACGGTGGCGGGGGATGCATATTACGAAAGTTCTGCCCAGCAGTTTTTCCTGGTCTTCCTGGTTTTAGTATCTCCTCCTAATGCAGTCACATCTCTGAGAACATTCCCCTTCTCGTTCCTTCTAGTTCAGACTCTCAGTTTTTAAACTTCTGTTGCTGTGAGCTGCCACCTGTGAGTTTTAATTTGTAGCAAGCCTACAAGATGACTTCTAAAAGATTGTGGGAGTAGTGTTGGGAGTGGTGATACTGGGAGGGTGGAGGGATGGTGAAATAAAAGGGGAACCAATTGCAGGGATCTACATATAACCTCCTCTCTGGGGCACGGACAACTGGGAAGTGAGTGAAGGGACACCTTGAAAAGTGTACAATACAAAAAAGGAATAAGAGTTTGTAAATTATCGAAGGTTCATGGGGGAGGGGTGGAGGAGGGGAGGGAAATATGGGGCTCTGGTACTGAGGGCCTTAAGTTGAGGAAGGATGTTTTGAGAGTGATGATGGCAACAAGTGCAAATGTGCAAAAGTGCGAGTGCAAATGGATCATGATCATGAGTTGTATGAGCCCCAATAAAATGATTCATTAAAAAAGAAGGAAGGGGGAAAGAGGAGCTTATACCAAGGGCTCAAGTAGAAAATATTTGGAAGCGAATATGGCAACATGTGTACAAATATGATTGATACAAATGATGTATTGAATGTTATAAGAGCTGTAAGAGCCCCCAATAAAATCATTGAGGTCAAAAAGATTGTGGGAACATGAAGTTAAAGGGTTGGGGTTAGGATTTGACACTAGAACTTTTTCAAAATTAATTTGAACTCCTTTTGATTGTACAACAGAACAAAATATTCCGCGGTCCTTCACCATCCTTACAATCATTGCTATGTTTGAGCCCATTGCTGCAGCCATTGAGGGTCTTCCTCTTTTTCACTGACCCTCTACTTTGCAAGCATGATGTCCCCCAAAGACTGGTCCCTACCCATGACCTATCCAAAATACCTGCTTTAATTTTTTTTCAAATTAAATTTGAAATTTCATATGAGCAATTGATGATCTCTTCTGTAATCAACTTCTGGCCTTGTTTGACTAATGATATTTAATTCCTGTGCACTTCATTCCGGAGCAGTCCACACTTATAGTCATTGTTTCTGTTGTTGGAAACAACTATGCTATATAAAAATGACAAGTTTTGACCTGGCAAAACGCTTTCATGCTATCATTTATACTACCAAGACCTTATTTTCAAGTTGCGGATCCTTCTTTGTTTCCAACTTTCACATTCTAATCATCAGCAATTATAAATATATTCTAATTGAATGTCTGATTGTTTACAGGCTAAAGCACTTGGAAAAACCTTCAATTTCCTCAAATCAAAAAAAAAGAAAACCAAAACTCACTGCCATTGAGTTAATGCTGAGTCATAACAACCCCCTGTAGATTTCTGACAGTATAACTCTTTACAGGAGTAGAAAGTTCAGTCTTGTGTGTAGTTGCTAGTGGTGGTTTCTAAGTCCCGACCCTGCAGTTCACAGCCTAACTTGTAACCACTATAGCACCAGGAATTCTATGCAATTTTCTCATTTTTGTCATTATTTGGTTGATATATAAATTTGAATTATAGTCATATTAATTGTCCATCCTTTTAGGTATATGAATATTATCCTGTCTATCACTAACCATGTTTTATTTCTAGATAGAGCTTGAAAGGTTCATTTTAACAATGAATATTTATCTTCAATTTGTCATTTATCTTCAATTTGTCATTTCTAACATATGATTGTCTGTTTCAAAATACCAATATTAATCCATATGAGCTTACACAAATAATGATCTTTACATGCTTCATTTGATTTTTTATGACTTCAAATTTTCCTGGATTCATAGTTTGTATATTCTAGATACTGATTATTTTATACTGATTTATTCTTAATGCATGTTTGCAGCCATTCATCTTTTGATTCATACCACATCAGGAAGTGGACGTCCTGAAAACTTTACCTCATTTACATTTATTGAGATTGACTCCACTTTGAGGGGGCAGCTCCAGAGGTATTTTGAGTGTTTTTCATTCTGAGGGGCTCATCTTCTGGCATTGTGTCAGACAATGTTTCACTGCTATTCAAAAAAGATTTCAGTGGCCAAATTTTTCTAAAGTAGATTGCCAGGTTCTCCTTTTTGTCTACTTTTATCTAGAAGCTCTTCTGAAACTTGTCCACCACATGTGATCCTGATGGTATTGTAAGTGCTAGTGCCAAAGTTTCCAGCATTAAAGCAATAGACAAGCCACTACAATACAACAAATTAACAGAGCATAGTGAAAGACGAGTGGATGGATTGATTTCTGGGTTTTTAGTTCTGTTTCATTGGTCTCTGTTTCTGTTATTGTACTAATATCAGGTTGTTTGAATAGTGTGGCTGCATAGCAGGTTTTGAAATAAAAATTGTAAAACCTCTTACTTTGTTTTTCTTCAGTAGTGATTTGCTTCTCTAGATTCTCTTTCCTTTCCATATAAACTTGGTGTGCTTTTTTGTACATCTCGTTAAAGAATGTTGATTGATCAGGAGCACATTAGATCAATAGCTCACCTT
The DNA here is from genome assembly GCA_004026705.1 of Nesogale talazaci. NCBI lineage: Eukaryota > Metazoa > Chordata > Mammalia > Afrosoricida > Tenrecidae > Nesogale > Nesogale talazaci. Next base: position 37,604 of record PVJH01001846.1, on the reverse strand, counting down.
GGCGAATACTGACATTTTCACAATGGTAACTCTTCTTAACCATGAGAATGGGATATTTTTCAACTCATAGAGGTAGAGTAGATCTTGGAGTTGATCTTTGGGATTTTGGAGTAGTGTTCTATAGTTTTCTCTATAGAAATATTTTGAATCTCTTATTAGATGTATTCTTATGTATTTCATCTTTTGTATGGCTATTGGAAATACCATTGTTTCTTCTTATTTTATTTTAGAATTCTCTTTGTTAGCATAGAGCAATAGGCTGATTTTTATATGTTGATCTTTTATCCTGCCACTGATGTATTCAAGTATTTTTGTTGAATCTCCTGGGTTTTCTGTTTATAAGATCAAATTATCCAGAGTTTTGCTATTTTATAAGCCAGTTGTATACCTTTTATTTTTCTCTGCCTTACTACTATGGATAGAATTTCTTATACAGTACTGAATCAGACAGGTAAGAAAGCACATCCTTATCTGATTTCCATTAACAAGGAAAATGATTTTGAAGTCTGTTAATAATATTGGTAGTTTTGTGCATATGTCCTTAAATATGTTAAGAAACTTTCCTTCTATTCTTATTAAAAATGAGTGTTAGCTAAGGGTGTGCAGCACAGCAGCAGAAGAAACAGAGCATGGAGTTCCTGAGAGAATGCCAAGGAAATACTTTGGGGCCAGGGTGTGGCACCCCATCGGACTCAGCCAGGACACTCCTGGAGGTCAAAGAACAGACCTTGAACTATTTACAGATTTTTATTTAATATTATTTTGATTACTTACTTATTTTTCTGGACATTGGGGTTTTTTTTGTTGTTGTTGTCATAGCTTTGTCCTCTTTGATTGCTTTGGATTGTGGTGCCTTGTTTTTTGTGTGTGTACATATTGTTGTCTCTGCAGGTCTATCTGGATAGGATAGGCTGGATGAACAGTCTGAAGGAGAAAACAGTGGGACTGATGGTTCCGGGGGTTATGGGAGATGGGGAGGTGGGACAGTGGAGGAAAGGAGGTGGTGTTGACCAACTCAAGGATAAGGGAACAGCAGTGATTCAAAATCAGTGACAAGGTGGGTGTGAGAGGCTTGATAGGTATTGATCAAGAGTAATGTAACAGAGAGAAATTACTGAAATCCAAATGAAGGCTGAGCATGATAATGGGAAAAGAGGAGAGTAAAAGGAAACAGAAGAAAGAACTGGGAGTAAAGGGTGCATTTTTGGGGTATAAATACAAGCATATACATAAGTAAATATATTTATATATGATGATGGGGAAAGATCTACATGCAAATACTTATAGGATTAGTATTAAGACAGCAGATGGGCATTGGACCTCCAATCAAGTGCTTTCTCAGTGCAAGAACGTTTTGTTCTATTAAATTCGCATTCTATGATGCTCACCTTCCGGACACAGTCACTGAAAACAAATGTGTACATAAGCAAAGATGGTGAAGAAAGCAGATGGTATATGGCTATCAAAAGATATAGCATCTGGGATCTTAAAGGCTTGAAAGTAAACAAGTGACCATCTAGCTCAGAAGCAACAAAGTCCACATGGAACAAGCACACCAGCTTACCGGTATGACCATAAGGTGCCAAAGGGATCAATTATCAGGCATCAAAGAACTAAAAATTGTAACATTCCATGCCCATCATCTTGATATGATCACTGAAGACAAATGTGTGCATAAGCAAATGTGGTGAAGAAAACTGATGGTGCCCAGCTATCAAAAGATATAGCATCTGGGGTCTTAAAGACTTGATAGTAAACAAGTGGCCATCTAGCTCAGATACAATAAAACCCACACGACAGAAGCACACCAGCCTGTGTGACTATGAGGTGTTGAAAGGATCAGGTATCAGGCATCAAAGAAATAAAAATTATATCGTAATAAATGACACTGCATACCCTCCCCATGAGAATAGTGACTAGATTTTCTGGAAAATGGTGTTTCCTCTTTATAGACCTACAAGGACCATCAGCTTTCCTTTTTCTTCTTTTTTTTTTTTTCGTTTGTGGGGCATGACTGTAATTGTACCTCTTGAGTAAACCAGGGCTAAGCATTATTATTAATTCATTGTATTGTTCAGAAACATATATCTTGACTAGTCATATAACCTGCATTGTGGTCATGCTGAAGAACATTTATCAGGGAACAGACAAAATTTTAGGTACCCTAAATAAAGCATAACTTCTAAAAAAACTTTTTCTGAGATCATGTGCTTAGGATTTGACTAAATATAGCTGAAAATGTTTGCTACTTTTAGTCATGCTCAGGTGGCCTTTCCAGCATAAGCATTAAAAAAAACAGACATATGTAGTTATTATATCTGTACCATATTGCCAGCAAATAATTGCCAAATTGACATGGTGTTCACTCTATCTTTTGGTGATTAATACTTAAAATCAATTTGTGAAAATACTGGCTAAGCAGAAAGAGAAACACTAAATACAAGAACAGGGTTGCTGTTGATGTTCACTCTCTAAAAAAATCATTTTATTGGGGGATCCTACATTGCTTATCATAACACATACATCCATTCATTGTGTCCAGCACATTTGTAATGTTCATTCTTCTGAATATTTCCTTTCTGGAGGTCGCAATAACAATGGGACTAAGAGCACATGACTGGGAAATGCATTTTTAATTACTAAAATACTGCTTGACTTGGGAGATGAGATTTTTCTTTCAAGCAGTACATGATATAACTATGTTAGATAATTCTTTTCTAGCAAAGAGAAATAATGCATAATGTGACATAGTGCACTGAAATGCTTATATATCAAAATACATTTAGTTTTATCATCCCAACTAGACACAAGACAGTTTAAACTGCTATGAAATCTGTTATCATTATTAGGATGTAAAAAAAGTTCTATAAACCTATATACAACTGTAAATCTAACTTATTTCAACCTGCATGATCACTGCTGAAATGAAATAAAATATTTCTAGCTAAAAATAGAAATAAAAAATGAGGGGGAGTACAAATTGGCAACCCAAAGCCCATCGGTAGGTGAAGCGACATCCCTTTACAGAAGCGTTACAGGGAAGAGATGAGCCAGTCAAGGTACAGTGTAGCAACAATGAAATATGCAACTTTTGCTGGCGTAGTGGTTGAGTGTGCAACTGCGGCCCACAGGGTGGGCGGTTCAAATCCAGCAGCAGCTCTCCAAGAGCAAGGCTGGGCCTCCTACTCTCACCAGAGGGCAGTGGTGCCCTCCCAACAAAACAAAACAAAACAAAACAAAAAGAAATATGCAACTTTCCTCTAGTTCTTAATTGCTTCCTCACCCCCACGATCATGATCCCAATTCTACCATACAAATCCGGCTAGACCAGGGGATGTGGAATGGTACGGATAGGAGCCGGACACATGGGCAATTCAGGGTAGATGATCTCTTTAGGACCAGTGGTGAGAATGGTGATACCAGGAGGGTGGAGGGAAGGTGGAGTAGAAAGGGGAAACCAATTGCAGGGGTCTACATATAACTTCCTCTCTGGGGTACAGACAACAGGGAAGTGGGGTGAAGGGATGCATCAGACAGTGTACAATATGACAAAATAATTGTAAATTACTAAGGGTCATGAGGGAGGGAGTGTGGGGGGAGGGGAAATTTGAGGAGCTGATACCATGGGCCTAAATAGATGGAGGATGTTTCAAGAATGATGATGGCAACAAATGTACAAATGTGGTTTGCACGCAATAGATGTATGTACTGATCATGATAAGAGTTGTATGAGCTTCCGATAAAATGTATATTTTTGAAAAGTTAATTTTGCCTTATAGAATTAAATTCTGGAAAAATAAAGAATAATCGCATCAGACAGTGCACGCTTGTGATATGAAGGTCAACATTAATCTGGAAGTCAGAAATCTAAGACCTACCACTCAAGTACTACTTAAAACCCTATTTGGGGGACTTTATTTTCCTTCTCAGGTAAAAGAAGAAAAAAAGACCTTTCCTGCTCGCCTCCCCAAAAGAACAATAGAATGATGCCCAAAATCCATTTGCTGGGTCCACACAAGGATTAAGCCCTTGGTGAGCCCTTTCCGATCATAACTGAGGGAAGTGAGCAGCCCTGTTATCAGACAGGTCCATTAGAGCACACAGGGTAAAATATAATATCTTATCATTTTATCTCCATTTGACCCATTTTAAAGCTACTCCAGTTTTTAAAATGTGAAAAGGAAATAGCCCATAGATTGAGCCCCTGGGGAATCTCTTCTGACCATGGACCAGGGATGTGATTAGCCTTGCTATCATGCAGACTGCACTAGGAAGCGGATTATTGCAGATGCAGTTAGGCTGAAATTTAGCACTGTATCATTTAATCTCCTTTATGATCCAATTTCTTCCAGTTTTAATGCTGTCTGTTTACTTTTCAATTGAGGTTTCTATGTCTTACCTTGTCATTCTTGTTAGTTTTGGGGGTTTGGGCTTTTTAAAACCGCTGTCCTGTATATGATATCCATAATAAGTAAATTTATAGAGACAATAACTAGATTCCTTGGCAGGGAAGGTTCGTGGGAAATGAGGAACTAATCATGATGAGTACAATAATGCATAAAATATTCTAAAACTGAGTCTGATGAAGATTGTACAACTCTTCTTGAAGTGATCATATTATAGAATTGTGTGATATGTGAATTATATGCCAATAAAACTGTTGGGAAAAAAAGAATGAGTGTTAGATTTTGTCAAATGTGTTTTGTCCATCAAAAGAAAAATCCTGTGGTTATTTTCCTTTTTTAATATGACAGATAATGTTGATTGCTTTTCTCATATTGGACCTTCCTTGCATACCTGGTATGAATGCCGTTTGCTCATGTTGCATTACATTTTTGATTTGTCCTCGGCTTCTATTGGTTATTATTATTTTTTAAATTTATGCATCAGGTGTCATGTGGGATACTGGTCTAATACTTTTTTAGTGTTCTCTTTGCCTATTTATAGCATCAGGGTTTTATTTACTTTACTGAATGAGTTGGGAGTTCCCTTCCTTTTCACTGTTCTCATATAGTTTGATTAGAATTGGTGTCAGCTTTTCTCTGAATGTTTTAAAGAATTCATCAATGAATCTATCTTGGTTTGGAGTTTTTTGTTGGGCTTTTTGGTTTCATATTTTATGACTTATTCAATTTCTTGTTTTGTGATATATTTGTCCAAATTTTCTACCTCACTTTGTACAAATCTGAGAAGGTAATGTCTTTCTAGATATTTGCCCATTTCTTCTATGTTTTCAAATTTGCTTAAATAAATTTCTTCATAGTATTCTGTCGTTATCCTTTTTACATGAGTTGTTTCTGTTGTCATATCATCTGATTTATTTCTTCTTAATGGTTTTGTATTTTCTTCCATTTCTTTGCTAAATCTGCAGTGATTTATTAAATGTATTAATCCTTTGAGAGAATTAATCTCTAGTCTTGTTGATACTTGCTATTGTTTTTATGCTTTCTGTTTCACAGGGTTCCTAAAACTTTTTAAACAGGGGACCAGTTCACTATCACTCAGATCGTTGGAGGATCGGACTATAGTTTTTGTTTAAAAAAAAAAAAACTATGCACAAAATCACTATGGGCCAGGGATGAGTTGACTGCTAGTCAGGACAGGTAGCGACAGTAAAAATACCCAATAGACAGGACAAATGTCCTCAGCAGGCCACATGGGCCAACTGGCCATCGTTTGAGGACGCTCGGTTTAGAGTCTCAGCCGCCTAGAATCTAGAACATTGTTTACTTTCTTTTGTTAATTAATACTTTATTGTGATTAGTAATTAATATATTTAATTACTGGACATGTTGGAATACGGCATTGATTTCATTTTTCTCTCTTTTTGATGTGTGTGTTTATTGCTATAAATAATCCTCTCAGCTCTGCTTTTACATGTCCCATAGATTCTGATGTTTTTTTTATTCTTATATGATTCTATAATTTTTATTCTGTCTATTAAATTTAAAACTGGATGTCATTTAGTTTCCATGTGTTCGATGTTATTCCCTTGAGCTTCTCTTTGCTGGTTTACAATTTTATAGCATTGTGATCAGAGAAGATGTTTTGCAGTATTTTAATATTTTAACTGATTGAAGTTTGTGTTGGCCTGACATATAGTTTATTGTGGAGAATGTTGCATGTGCAATGGAAAGGAATAAATAGTTTGTTGTCTTTTGGGTGGAATGTTCTGTATTTGTCTATGAGATCTAGTTATTTAATTGTATTTAGGTCTCTGTATCTTTGCTGAATGCCTTTCTAGTTATTCTGTTGTTTGCTGAAGTGGTGTATTAAAATATCCTGTTTTGTGGAGTTGTCCACTCTACTGTTCCATTTCTTCAAGTTGGATCTATGTATTTGGAGGCCCTTTCTTTTTTTTTTTTTTTGGAGGCCCTTTCTTTTAGAGTATAAACATTTATTTTATCTGTGTCCTATTTTTGGATTAGCCCAGTCCTGTAATTTTTGTCGTATATAATTTTTCCTCATGATGATAATTTTTAGACTTCATTTTTTGGCTATTTTTTCTAAGTCTTCCTCTAGCAGAGTAACGTCAAGAAACATATCAGATAGTGCTAGGCTATCCAGTGGAAAAGTGTATGAGGTTTTAAAAGTTTTTATTTAAACAAGCAACCATCTCAGTGAGGCATCTACCAAGTCCACATGAAAGAAGCATACCAGCCTGTGTGATCCAAAGATGACAAGTACAAAACCCAAAAATGATGAAGAGAAAGAGATAAGAGCTTAAATTGTGAAGACCCAATTTGTAGAGGGTTATGGAGAATGGTAGGAAACTAAAATCCATCTTCAGAATATCTAGTAATATTAAGCCTCTGGCAGATCCCCACTTAATCTCATCTAGTTGAACGGAGACACAGAGAAAAGAGAAGCACTTGGAATGAATCTGTATGAAAGCAGAGGTCTCAGGCATGTAGCAAAGAACTGAGTTGTGTCCTCTATTTTTATTCATACTCAGATTTGGGGATATGTGACTTCCTGCATTTACTAAGAATGTTTTTTTTTTAATTTAGGGAGTAACTTTCTTAAAACAACATTATCTTAAAAACCAGTTCATCCCGTACTGTAAAAATATAATCTACAAAGCAAAGAACAGGGACCAAACACTCTCCAGCATAGACATTCTCACTCAAGGAATGTTTGCTTTTCCTTGAGAAACCACATGGACTATGTGCAGACCACACTGATGCAAATGTGTATTTGAAGTTTTGATTTGAATCCAAGTTCTAGCCATGCTCCGGCTACATCCCAGGTGAAGGACTCAAAGAGCTTTACTACTAGACAGAGATTATTGTAAGCCTGACTATTTTGGATAGAATAATATGATATATGGTATAATATAATATTATATAATGGTATAAGCTGAGCTCTGGTGGCGCAGTGGTTGTGTGCAGGACTATAGTCCACAGGGTTGATGGTTCAAATCCAGCAGCAGCTCTCCAGGAGCAAGGTTGGGATTCCTACTCCCATCAAGGAAGTGATGCAAAAAGAAAAGAAATTATATACTGGTATAATATATTATAGTATGTTTTTAAAAACTTTTCAAAGTTTCATTTGAATTTTTAATTAAATACATGTTTTGGGGGCTCTTACATCTCTTATCACAATACAAACATTCATCCATTGTGTCAAACACATTTGTGAATACGTTGCCATCATCATTTTTAAAGCATTTTCTTTCTACTTGAGCCCTTGATATCAGCTCTTCATCTCCCCCTTCCCTCCCTCATGAAGTCTTGATAAATTTTAGATTATTATTCTCATATCTTACATTGTCCTCTGTCACCCTTCATCTACTTTTGTGATGTTTGTTCCCCTGGGTGGAGGTTATATGTCCATCCTTGTGATCAATTCCCCCTTTCTCCCCACACCTTCATCTTATCCTCCTGGTATGTCTAGTCTCATTGTTGGTCCATTATACTATGTCATACTATGTTATGCTGTGTTATACTGTGTCATACTATGTCATACTATATCATATTGTATTATATTATTATATATTATCATTTGTGATACTTACATAATCTCTTGTCAATTTGAAACTTATGAGTGAAAGGGTGGAGTCTAGTCTGTCAATCAGGTCACAAATGGATGACCTCATTTGGAGGTGCTAAAGAGATGAATAGCTCATTGGAGGCTGGACAAATGCTCATTCCCTGCGAGACAGTGCAGCTGACAAGACATATGGAGCTACACTAGTGCCCTGAGCTACAAGAATCACATGGAGACCCCTGACAGAACTGAGATGCTTAAAATGCCACTGGATCCATAAGACTTCTCACCAACTGGCATGTGATCTTGCATTCGGTGTCATTGCATGTATTGTGTGAACCAGAAGAGGACTTTATAGATTGGTATCAGACATATGGGCTAATATCAGACTTTGGGACTTGATCTGGACTGGGCTGGAATATTTTCTTAATATTCAATTGCTTTTATATATATATATATATAAAGCTTTTTCTTACACACATGTGGGTCTCCCTTGGTATCTCTAGTCTACTCAGACTAATGCACCGTTATATTATATATCATACAATTTATAGTATAATATATATCATATAATATAATTGGTCAGTTGACCTCCCTCTTGATCAAACCTGAATTTGCTCTAGGCTCAAATATTTCTTAGTTATGCCATGACAGAAATTTCTTCCCTGAATTTTAAAATATTATTATTGGTAGTCTTTTCTTTCTTACTTTTTATCTTTATACTATTATTTTCTCCTTTCTGTTTCAGTTTTGTTTTTTATTCTTTCTGTTAGGTCTCCCAGTTTAAGAATCACAGAAGGAGTGGATGCATTGATACAGTAAGTGATGTAATGGCTTATTGGCATGTGGGGAGGGTAAGGAGAGTTGAGGAGCAATCAGTGAATGCTGGAGGGGGGGTGGGTGGAGCATTAGAACCAATTGAGATGATATATATACAACTCCTCTAAAAAGTGATTTAACTTCATGGGGAGCCTGGTGCTAAACCATTCGTAGACAACCTTCTGGGTCGGGGTTTCGTACGTAGCAGAGCAGCTCCCTCGCTACGATCTATTGAAAGTCAGCCCTTGACACAAGGGTTTGTAATAAAGAAGAATTTCTTAAAACATTTTTTAAAAGTGATTTAACTATGGAGTATATGATATATAAATATTACATAAAGAAAATTGCTAAAAAAATAAGAAACCGAACTTGACCAGTGGTTACCATGAGTGGAGGGGGAAGAGTTTTTGCTTATAAGGCCTTGAGTTTCTTTTAATGGTGTTGGAGCAATTTGGAGAGGGATACCAATAATGGTTGTATAACATGAAAAGTATAATCAACGGCACTGAATTATACATGGCGAAGTTAATGAGTTGGAGAATTTTTTGTGTGCATATGTTGGCCAAAGTTGGGGTGGAGTGGGATTACATGAATCATAATAAGTACAGGGAAGATGAAATGTTCTAAAATGGATTTGTGGTAAAGATTGTACAACTCCTCTTGATATGAATGTACTATTGAATTATATGATATGTGGATGAAGTGCCAGTAAAATGGTTTAAAAAAATTTCATCAATTTCAGCAAATGTTTTGCAAATGATGAGGGCAACAAATATACAAATGTGCTTGACACAATGGATGTATGGATGGATTGTGATAAGAGTTGTAAGAGCCCCCATAAAATGATTATTTTAAGTTTATAGCCTCTTAACCCACAGAGCATCATTGTGAGTCATCATAGATGCAATGGCATTGAGTTTGTTTTAATGTTTTTGTTTGTTTATTTCCATAATAACAAAAACATGGAAGCAACCCAAAACTCTGATTGTTGAGATATGGTCTAAATGAACACTGATACATCCATACAGTGCATTAAGAAAAAAACAATGATGATTCCCTTATACACCCCAAGACATGGACAAATCATTATGTTTAGCACACTTAGTTAATCTTACAAATATGCATATTGAGTAACATTATTATTATAAGGAAAAGCAAAGAAAAAGAACTGTCATTTATACACTAAAAATAAGAGTTTGATAACTAAGAGTTTTTGTCTTAAACAAAATTTCAAGTTCTATTGACATTAATATATCATATTAAATTGTTTAAATGTATTAAGAAAGAGTTATACAATCATCACTACATTCAATTTTAAAACATTCTCTTCATCCTTGTACTCATTATTACTAGTTCTACATTTCCCTCCAACCTCCTTTGCTAGAACCCTAAGAAACTATTATATCCCAATCCTGGATTAAAATGTGAATAAAATCTTTTCCCCTAACCCCCCCAAAAACAGAAACACTCACTCAATAATAATAGCAAAATAAAGGCTGAGCCCCGGTGGCATAGTGGTTGTGCGTGGGACTGCGGCCCACTGGGACGGAGGTTCAATTCCAGCAGTGGGGCTGGGCCTCCTACTCCCACCACCGGAGAGCAGTGATGCCCCCCCCCCAAAAATAGCAAAATAAAACACAGAAAAATTCAATTAAAAAGCAGAAAATAATAAAGACTAGAAGAAATTTAAATTGAGTTAAAAGGGAGAACAATGGAAAAGCATTCATTTTAACCTGACTACATCTGTATTAATCCACTCTCTATTGAACTCTGTCTGATAGGAAGACTATTCATAACCCTGGTCAATGATAAGAGGGGACTCTCTGGAGGTTTAATACAGATAGGGATCCTGTAAATGGATTTGGGACTTTCAGTGTTACTCATAACTCAACTCTAACTCATTGCCATGGAGTAATTTCCAACTTATAGTGACTGTAAAGGCCAGGGCAGAACTACCCTTATGGATTTCTGAGACTCTTTCCAACCCCTACCCATATAAGTTTGAAATGAACTTGTATGTCACTAAAAACTCCAAGTCCATTTTAATTTTACTTTTCCTCCTTATTTTTAACCACTAAGACCAATACTTAGGTGTGAGGGGTAAAAAATTTAAAGAAATTTGTATTTATTTATTTTTAAAGAATCACACTATATTTTTGTCTGTATATGTTTATGTTTTTACCATTACCACCTTAGCATGACTTTGTTTTCTGTTGTTTTCCATTGCACTTCCCAGCTGTGATGCAGAGGAGGAGTGGGCGCATAATGATAATAATGAATTCAAGGGGAGAGAAAGGATACAAGGGGTTGGGGGGGATAGGTAGTCCCAGGGGATTTCAGGAGTAACTAATGAAGATAGGAGGGGGGAAGGAACACTAGAACGGATTGTGGTTGCCCGAACCATCATAAAGGTGATTTGACCACAGGGGAGAGGGGATGCTCTAAAATTGCTGTGAGGAATATTGTTCAATTCTCCATGATACTATTGAATGGCTGAACTATTGAATTAGATAATATATAAAATACTTTTCAATAAAACTGCTAAAACAACAACTCACCCTGAAGAAAAAAAAACCAACCTGGGTCTTTGAAAATCCTAACCCCAGGTAGGATCGCTATGAATCTGAACCAACCCCATGGGAGTCAGGTTTTGAGTATAGAATGGTCCAGAGGAAAGTCTGGTGCCAGACTGCCTGGGGTCGAATGGCAAGTTCACCACTTACCAGCTGGTGACTTTGGATCCATGACTTAACCCCTGTGGCTTCTCTAACTGTAAAATCTGTAAAATGATAACTTCCTTATACAGTGGTTGGGAAAACTAAACACTTAAAACACACAATGTGCTTACAGTATTGCTTAGATAGGCTACTCATTATGTGGATGTTATTTTTTCTGCCAAAACCATTTATTTTTCTATGTCTCTGTTCCTTTCTTATGGATACTTCTATAAGGACGATGGCTTAGATATTTATTCTTTACTTCCAACAAGCTTGCAATCACCATCCTGCTTTATTAAGATTCCTTTCCATGTGTATTTTTATACTTCACCTTCCAATCAAATTACCTCCCAATTCAAAACTATTTCTTTCGCTAAGCATCGTATTTTATTTCATTCATGATGCTTGAACTCCTGTGACCCTATCACATAGATTTCCCACAAATTCCTTACACAGGCATTTCTTTTAAGCAGACACTCTTGAGAGCATACCTGCTTTCCATTTCTACCTGCAAATAGCAAAACAATATCAACTGGCAGAGATAATTACCCACTTGTGAAATGAAGTGTTATTTCTTCCTGCTGCAATGCCGTGCAATAGAAATGTCACTCTGAGTCAGGTTATATTAAGTAGCTTTGTGTCACATGACACAGTGTGAACTGACACATGCTGTGTTTCTGGATTAGATCAGGGTTACAAATCTAAAGAAACACTTTTGTTCAGAAGCTAGTACTAGTGGCCATAAGTAGCAAACCTACTATTCATATATAATTTGTTACTTCCCTGTTATTTTTGTTTGTTTGTTTGCTACTTTGGGGGGAAATAAGTGTATTGATTTGATTTTGTCATTGAACCCATATCTCTAATGTCCATAGTTAGTTGGGTACATGTTTTTGCATGACAATAGGGGAAACACATCCAGGGTGAGAAACTAAGGTCTGAGTCTTGTTCTATCTTTGACATTGACAAAGACTTAGAGCTCGTTCCTTTCTTGGTATTGACCTCAGGTTCTCCACTTCAAAAATGAGGCTGATAGAATAAATGGTCACAAAATTTAACTCAGCTTTAACATGCCAAGATATTCTCAAACTCTTTAATAATCCAATATAAGTGTCCATAAGTACATCAAGGCCAGCTACCTCAAATATAGTCCCCTTTCCATTATATCTTTGTTTCTGAAGTCTCAATTGTGTGTTGTAAATTCTTCTTTAGCTCCCTAAACAGCTCCACTGACAACATTATAATTAGCTTAATGTCATCCACTAATTCCAATGATTACATAATGACTACAAAACACAAAACAGGAGGTGCTTTCACCAGGTAAGTAACACATGTAAGGAAGAGTTTCAACAAGGCATTGACAGAAGGACTAAAGACAAATTAAAAATAATTACTGAGGTTTTCATGTGTGAGGAATATATTTTCAGTTATATGTGAAATGTAGTTATTTTACTTTGTTGCCCTGGACAAGGGTTACCTAATGCTTGTTACATGTAAATGCAGGTACTTGAAAATGTTCATCTGTAATGAGGCAGAATTCGATTGGCAGGAAAGAGAACAAAGGTAAAGAAATGATCTGCGCTGAGGAAGATGGCTTTGGGATAGGATCATGAATACTCCTTTCTCTGCCCTATTTCCCTCACACAGCACCCTCAAGGGCACTTGAAAGATGCTAAGACAGAGATGTCAAGAATACAATTCAAATAGTTTTTTTTAAATATCTTATTATAATGGAGGAGTGCCTGGAAAGATCCAAACTCAGCCTAGCGAGTCAGAAAAGCTAATAGACTCTGTCCCTTAAGTTGGGCATGAGCCAAAGAGTATGGGATAGAAGAGAAAACATGACACATGAAGGTGACTGTGTACAAGGAGAGGGAAGGCAGGTAGGTGGATATGGAGAATGTCATTGGAAAGTACCTACCATGCTTTTTCCACTAGGAGATAGGGAAACAGGTCATGTGAAGCAGGTGTTGTTTAAATCATAGGAGCTCGGACCCTGGTATCATAAAGTGGTGAACTGCAGAGTCTCCATTTATAGATCGAGGCTGACATGGAAATGCAGTTCTTTTATGAATGACTGAAAAGGCATGAAAGTTATGTGTAATTGGTGACAAGGAGGTGGTAGCATTTACAGGGATTTCTTTCATATTTTGAATGGTGGCAAGGAACACATTTAGTAGAAAAATCTCTTGGGGAAAGCATTGCTTTAGTTCCTTGGCTGCAGTGTCCTCAACAAATTCAGAAAAGTTTAAGAAAACTAGTTATCTTCATTATCTAGTGATGGCATAACAGAAATTGCACATGTGGATGATTTAACAAGCAAAAAGGTATTTCCTTACAGTTTAGGAGAGGAGCAATCAGAATTTACAGTATTAGCACTAAGGGGAAGTTTTCTTTCTGCAAGCTCTAGAGGAAAATCTTTGTCTCTTATGAACTTTTTATCCTGGGAGATCTTCATATTCCTTGGCTTCTCTTTCCCCATTTTTGCTTCTTTGGTTGGTTGCTTAATATTCTTTTCTTTCTTTCCTTTTTGCTTAATAATCTTTTATATCTCAAAATAGAGTCAAGGCATGCCTTACTCTAATCCTGTCTTGTGAACACAGCAAAAACCACCCAATTCCCAAAGGGATTAAAACTCCAAGAATATTGAGGTTAGGATCTTGTTGCGCTTTAATTTTCTACTCTTTCTTTCTTTTACAATTTTTTGTGATTTTGTTAAAAAGTTTACAGAGAAATTTGGTTTTCTATTAAATGACTCATGCACATTCTTTCTGGTGACTCAGATTGTAATCTTCAACATTTTCCCTTTCTATTCTTTCTCTGTTCTATCCTTTCCTGCCTTCTGAACTTATCCCTAGGCCAATGCTGCCCTTTAATCACATAGGGTGGGCGATTTGAAGGAGTGTATACCTCCTTGGGTTCATTGCTCATTTTCTGCCTGAGAGTTGAGCCCTAGGGGGGAGTTCAGTTTCAAGTTTGAAGGGTGTGTAAGTGCCATAGTCTCAGGCATTCTAAAGGTCTCGGTCAGACCAATCACTATTGTCTTTTTATGATTTTGAATTTTCTTCCAGATTTTTCCCACTGTGTCCATGATGTCCTTTTGTAATCTCTTTCAGAGCAGTCAGCAGTAGTAGCAGCTAACTAAACTGTCTAATTTTTAGTCTCAAGGTTCTTGAGACTTGGGTTCACACGATCCATTTGTCATTTGCACTAATGGTTTCAATGAGGCTTTGATTATCCTTCACTCTTCTTTGCTCCACATGAAGAGACACCAATAATTGCATCTTAAACAGTCACTCACAATCTTTGAGGACTCGAGTAAATACTCACCAAATTAGCATGTCTTATTAAAAAACATTTTATTGGTGGCTCTTAGAGCTTTTACAATATTCCTTACATCAGTTGTATCAAGTATAGGTTGCCATCATCATTTATCATGTCTTTTGGGACTGCATGATGTCAACTGACCTTGCTGTGACCCAAAAACTATGGTCCTGAATCTCAGGTCCAGTCACATGCCTCGAGTTCTATTATGTCTAAGTTTTCATACCTTTGTCCTTTGTGTGCTATACCACAATCATTAATCTATTTTCAGCCAAAGTAAGTGTGTATATACAAATATCCTCTTTCATTTAGTAGTGTTTCTAAGTATAGTCCTGAGATGTAAATCAAAACAACAATATAATTTCACTCCATCACTAATGGCAGTGTTAAAAACAAAACAAAAAACTGGGGTGAGCCCCAGTGGAGTAGTGATTGAATGTAGGACTGCGGCCCACTGGCTTGGTGGTTCAAATCCAGCAGCAGTTCTCAGGAGCAAGCCTGAGTATCTCCCACGACCACCAGAGGGCAGTGATGCCCCAAAACAATACAACAACAAAAAAAAACCCAGAAAACAGCAAATGTCAGCAAGAGTGTAAAGAGACTACAACCCTCTTATACTGCTGGTGGGGCTGTATTATGGTGCAACCACTATCAAAAGCAGTCTGGCATTATCTTAAATTTTGAAAATGGAAATACCATATAGTCCAGCAATGTCCCTAGTGGATATATATATCCTAATGAAATAGGAGCTATTACATGAAAAGAGAGCTGCACACCTATGTTCATCATGCCATCATTCATAAGAGCAAAAATAGGGAAACAAACCAAGGACAACACCAAGGGATAAATGGATACACCAACCAGCTACATATACGCACAGTAGAATATGATATAACTCTAAAGAATGACATATCTGTCAAACAGCTTATAACATGAAAGAATCGGCAAACTTACACGGAGTGACATTAGCCTATCACAAAAGAGCAGAGACTGTATGAGACCACGGCTATGAAAAATCAAGAAAAGTTTACACACAAAAAGAGACATTCTTTCAAGGTTGCCAGGGTGTGTGAAAGAAAATAGATCACTGGTTAGATGGAAGACACATAGTAACTTGGATGGAGAGAAAAACAAAATTGAGTAAAAGGGAAGTTAGCACAAAATGACCAAGACAAAGGAAGACACTGGGAGGATCATAGTGTTAACGGCAACAAAGGCAATATCATTACATAGAAGTACTATTTATAACACAGATTTTGGTGTAGGAAACACAGCTCAAGCCGTAATACTAGCACGTATATACACATATGTATATATCATATATATAATAATATACATCACAAAACATACACTAATTTTAGTTTTTACATATATTGTGACATTGATTATATTCATCAAATTGTACTATAACTCTTTTCCACATGATTCCAACATCATTAACATAAACTGACTGCCCTTAAGCAAAAGCTCCTTCTTACTCTCTTACTCCCATTCCTGATATGCTAGTCTGAGTTTACGAGACAAATCCAGGGAGATTCATGTGTGTAAGAGAGTTTATATCAAAGAGTAATTGTATATTAAGGAAATATTCCAGCTCAGTCCAGAATAAATACATAAGTCCAATATTAACTCATATGTCCGATATCAGTCTATAGATTTCTCTTCAGACTCACGCAACACATGCAATGACATCAAATGCAGGAAGATCACAGGCCAGTGGGTGGGAAGTCTTGTGGATGCAGTGGCAGTGGAAGCATCTCAGCACTGGTGTGGGTCTCCATGTAGCTCCTGCCCCAGGCCTCTGGCTCTATCAGCATAGCTCCATCTGGCTTGTCCACAGAAAGAAGAAGCAGAGAGAGAGAGAGAGTGTGCCCAACCTCCAGGGAGGAAGACAGGAGTTCCCAAAATCCTCAGGAGAAGACCATACCCTCATTGACTCTGTCCTGATTGATAGACTAGACTCCACCCCTTCACTCATGCTTACAGGAAATTATGTAGCTGCTACACCCAGCTACTATTAATAATTCTTGAGCTATATACTTATATTTAATTAAGTAATATCATACCATCTTTGTGGTTTTGTGACTGAATTATTTCACTCAGCGTAGTGTTAATGCAATTTTCACAGAAATCTAAGTTTATTTAATAGACAATTTGAAAATTAGGGAACAATATCACTATTCGGTTTAAAGAGAACTTTCTGGGGTAGAATTGAGTAAACATTTAAATTCAGAGAATTGATCGAATTATTGAACTATATCACTACTATCACATGCAAGAAAAATTTTGATGTACATAATCCAACAATGGCTACAGATATATGGAGAGCTGCCAAAGAGGTTCAGGCAGATTCAAAAGAGTATATGGAACAAGGGAATTTGGAACATTGTTGATCTCAGATTGATCTTGACTTGGAGCAAAGAAGACCATAAAGATATTTACTTGTGTGCTAAGCCCCAGTGGCATAGTGGTTGTGTGCAGGACTGCGGCCCACAGGGTTGGTGGTTCAAATCCAGCAGCAGCTCTTCAGGAGCAAGACAGGGCTTCCTACTCCAGGGCAGTGATGCTTAAAAAAAGACAAAAAACATATGTACTTGTGTTTTACTGACTGTGCAAAAGCATTTGACTGTGTGGATCATAATAAAAAATGGATCACATTAAGAAGAATGGCAGTGGCTGAGCCCCGGTGGCGTAGTGGTTCTGCGCGGGACTGCGGCCCACTGGAACGGAGGTTCGATTCCAGCAGTGAGGCTGGGCCTCCTACTCCCACCACCGGAGAGCTTGTACATAGATCAAGAGGCAGTTGTGTAAACAGAACAAGGAAGTACTGCATGCCTTATAAAAAAGGAAAGGTTGTATCCTCTCACCAGATTTATTCATTCTGTGTGCTAATCAAATAATTAGAGGAGCTAGATTATATTAAGAAGAATGAAGCATCTGGCCCTGAGGAAGGCTTATCAGCCTTCCTATATGCAGGTGACACAGTCTTGCTTGCTGAAAGTGAGAAGGGCTTGAAGCACTTGCTGATGAATATAAAGAATTGCAAACTTCAATGTGGACTGCAACTCAATGTAAAGAAGACCAAAATCTTCACGTTCTCAAGAATTTTGTCTTGCTTGGATGTTTAAGCCATCCACAGCAGCACTCAGGTGATCAAGCAATGCATTGAATAGGGTAAATCTGAGGCACAAGACCTCTTTTAAAGTGTTGACAAACTAGAAGCTGACTTGGTTGGTTAAAGTGTGCCTGACCCACGTCATGTTTTCAATTGCCCCAATTGCACATGTAAGTTAGACATTGATTAAGGAAGATCATGAAAAAAAGATGCATTTGAGCTATGGTGCTGGCAAAAATTATTGAAAGCACTATGAACTGACAAAAGACCAAAGAAATCTGTCTTGGAAGAAGCAGCCAGAATGCTCCTAGAGGCAAGGATGATGAGACTTCATCTTACACACTTTGCACATGTTGTCAGGAGAGACTCATCCCTTAAGAAGGACATCAGGCTTGGTAAAGTGGAAGACAAGCCAAAAATAAGAAGGCTCTCGACCAGATGGAGTGACACAGTGGTTGCAGCAATGGGCTCCAACATCAGAACAATGGTGAGGACAGCGTCAGACCGGGCAGGGTTTCCTCCTGCTGTCCATTGGGTTGCTAGGAACCAAAAATGAATCCATGTCACTTAGCAAACACAGAAGCAATATCTAGTCTCATGGCCCTAGAACATCCGGGTGTCATGAAAATTTGAAATTCTGTTTCATATGTTTCTTCCTTTTGATCGGAATACTGTCTTAGAAATTTAGAACAACTATGGTAGCTATGGATAGTTTCTATGATACTGTCCAGTTCTGGTCTCGTGCCAAAAAAACAGTTGCTCATGGAGGCCATTAGACACACAGTCCAGTTCCTCCCCCAAACCTTGGATAGACACTCATAAACTTTTATGACCCAGGCGAAAAACAATGGAACTAAGCGGTACCCCAGAGACATGGAAAACAGTATTAGGTGAATTGATTGCAATGTCCCTTGAAATCATGGCCTACACTTCCATTCCCAGAAATTATATACGATGTGGTGTTTGGTTGGTTGTAAACAGCATCAGCAGTTGCTCTTTTTAAAAATTAATTGGTGATAAAATATATATCACACAACATTTGCCAATTCAGTCTTCTCGAGGTGTACAACTACATGATGACGGTTGTATTAATCATGTTGTACAATGAGAGAGAATTGGGGAGGAGAACTTTTTGTTTCTTTTCCTGAAGTGATGGATGTTGTGAGTCCTAGAGAACCTATCCTCCCCAGAGGCAAGGTGAGGAGATAAGAGGATGCTGAGAATGGGGATCTCTCTGTACTATTGTGGGCAACAGACTAGAGGGAAAAGAGAAGCAATTATCAAAAGAGAAGTTTCCCCATTAGAATGCATTAAGGTACACAGAAGGGTCAAACAGCTCACCTCTTGCCATTTAACATTCTTTTGAAGTGACTTTGTCACAGACTCCTGACCTTTTTCTCCTTTTATAACTGTTCCAAGATTCATATTGCTTATAGCAAAGTCATTATGTATGTGATAGATATAATCTGTGTACAAACATGCCACTGACACCACTGCCACACATGTATAGAGTCCTTGTGGTCCCGACAATGAACTACATTAGATAAATTCTCGCCTGTCTTACATTCCTTCTTGCTTCCATTCATCCTTTACATGAAGGGCTTCATGGGGCCAGTCCTTAACTGCATAGCACTATACTAAGGAAGTGCTGCTATAGTTCCTTCCCTATATAATCATGAAAATGTGACTGGATGTGAGTCTAGGAAATGTGGACATTATGTACCCAGGGGAAAATACTGGCAAGTCCATTAATGGTAAATGCGTCCAGTTACTTTGTAAGAATGAAACATGGATCTGTTGTTGATCCTCCAAATCAAAGGACTGGCATGTTATAGACAAGGAAAAGGGGTAGTGATTTTCTTTTTACCAGAATTTTATTTTAAACAGTAAATTAAAAACTAGCCTTTGGGTTAGATAACTCCATCAATGTGTAAAGGCAAGAAAGCAATAATCCAAGAGTGATTAGACTGGACAAGCAGTGGTGGGATGTGAAGAAAGGTCCTTTTCAAAGAAATATTGAAAGAGGGATAAACCACGCTTCCCAACCTTTGGCTCTCACCACAGTAGATTAGAAATAATGGACACTACAGAGAAGACAAAGAAAAATTGTCTGCATTTGGGTGCAGGTACCTAAATCCTGCTGAAAGGTATAGGTGGAACAGATTTGACTACACAACCTGCCAAGATTCTCCAACTCCCTGGTCATTTTTTGCCATTTTTCCTATTCTTCATGATTATTAAATATTATTACTGCATTTGCCACAGATGACTTGCTTTTAAGGATTTCATGTTAAAAGCTGCAGCACCCAAGTGTTTACTTTTTGTAATACAGCATATTCTAATGGTGCTCTTTCGCTAATGCTGCATCCACCCCATTCTCAATTTCCATTATGAATCATTATTTCAAGATGTGTAACTTGGCGACAGAAAATTGCTCTATAAAGGCACCTGAACAGCAAGTTCTCCGACACACCAGGAAATTTTAAGGTGGTAAAATGCTCCAAAAAAAAAAGAAAGAAAGAAAAGGAAAAGGATAACAAATAGTCTTATAGTCTTTTAATAGCTGACCCCCTTTCTGAGCTCTGAAAAGTTGGAAATTAGTTGTTGAACTTTTGCTGTTGTTTCTTTTTCCTTTTTTGCCTTTTGGAACTAAAAGACAACCTCGTAGGCCTCCATCTAGAGCAGGCTTCATCCCAAGTCTCTGCCCTATAAAGAAGGCTATAAAGAGGTGAGAATCAGCTCCAGATTGTTGCACCTTTCTTTTCTAGGGTCATGAATATTGCTATTTTCATTAGTTCAAGAGGAAAAATTAGGGTGAGGGTTGTAGTCATTAAAATAACTACCGTTTAAGGATGGTCTCATTAATGTACAGTTCCATAAGTTCTACCCTTGGGGCATCAGTGTAGTGAAAAGAGCATGTGCTGTGGAATGAAAGAGCGCAGCATTCAACTCTTGGGGTCTGCCAAGTTCTGTCAAGTTCGGTCAATCTCCAAAGGAGTCGGAGACTTGCATTTTTCACACTGAAGACTAAAGATATGTAAGGACTAAATGAGATAAGGCCCACAAAACATGCAGCAGAGTGTTAAGTGCTCAATTACTAATAACTAGAGCCATGGTAATGGTTGGCCATGATGTTTTTCTTGTGAGAAAAACCATAGGCTCTCATCTGGGTAAGTGTGTAAGCAGAATGCATATGTCCATGAAAAACAGCATTCCTTAATCTCATTCTATGAATTTTATTTTATTGTTTGGAAACACACACAAACACTCACCTACTCACTCACTTAAACTTCCACCCTTCTGAGCCCCAGAGAAGATGTGACTAGAAAGCATTTCTAAAAGTGATAAGAAGGAAGGAAGTGGGCTGAGCCCTGGTGGCATAGTGGTTGTGTGCAGGACTGTGGTCCACAGGATCGGCAGTACAAATCCAGCAGCAGCTTTCCAGGAGCAAGGCCGGGCTTCCTACTCTCACCAGGGTAGCAAAAACAAAACAAAAAGGAAAGAATAAATGATGATCAATGGGGAAAAATCAGTCTACTATGCTAATACAAACTCAAATAAATGTACCCATTTCTATAAGAAAGCCCCCAAATATGCACCATGAAATTTTTCAGTAGCTTTACAAGTTATGAGGATAAAATATTCGGAAACTCTGGTTATTCAATCCCCATCACCAGATATCAGAAGGATTTTCTAGCTGGTTTGACCTAGAGTTATGTGATACAGAAGAGGTAATTGCAGATATCGCTAGCATGGTGCAAGATTGGGTACCAAAGAGTAAGCTAAGGATATGTTCCTGAGTTAGTACAACCAAATATCTTGGAGTGAAGTCATACTCTTGTCATTTTTATGGATGTGTGTTGGTACAGTTTGCCATGTAGTTCGTGCACATGTTTAACACAGTCCATCCCACTTAGCCAGCAACACTAAAATAGTGTATTCATGACAGTGACTCATGTAAGGGTGTTGCATTTGCAAGCAAAACACACTTTACTTCCTCAATATTGGCTGCTTTCGTGGAGGCCTTTATAGCTGACAACACAACAGAGAACTTCATAAAGAAAGTCTCATGATAGCTGTTATTTATTATGCAAATGCAGCCTGCCATGGCAACATGGCATCCAGGAGTTTGCTTTATTTGCACTAGGACATGGCCTGCATATTCAAATGAAGGCAGCCGTACATTATGCCTACACATTACAAAGATTTTGTTTTCCTTGACACTTACAGGAGAACAAACTGCAATTAATATAGCCTGTTTAAGTAGACAGCACCCAATTAGTTATCATCCATTTTCAGATTGGGATGCTAGACAAAAAACATGGAGCTGGGCTCCTTATTCAAAAGGAAAATACATCCAAACTACAGGTTTTCAAAGACACATTTAACTCACAATGGCAAGGATACTCACTTAGCCTTTAATGTGAAATGGAGTGTTAATTTTTCTCTGTCACCTCTTAATTGCTTCCTTATTATACTGTTCAAGCAGTTAATTGCTAGACTGAGTGAAAGAGTGTTTTCAGGGGAAAGGAAATGCCACAGCATGAAAGAAAAAAAAATAGAAGCAGTTCACTAGCGTAATTGGTTCTGATATAACATTAGCTACGGTATTCCCTTTAATGGTATCTACAAAAATTAATAGGCAAAACCACGTTGTTTGTGATGGGGAAAGTAGAAAAAAGAGTAAGTCGGAGCATGCCTGCATACAACTCGAATTGCTGTCATTACAAGCAAGTGGACTCTTCCATGCCATCCACACTTGGCCCAGATGCACCCTGCCTTCCCCATGTGTGATACAGATGGGGACATCTCCTCTACAAGCCAGATATTTCTAGTGCAGAGCTGGTTCCAGTAATCCATGGGGACACTTGCTTACTAAATTCATTGCAGTATAATGGGGTTGGAGAGCAGCTAAAAACAGTTGTGTCTTCACGTTTCTCGATGCTTTGGAGTTCTTCCCCTCAATTCCACTTGGCCATTAAGGAAACTGACCCTTCCTTTGACCATCACCAAAAGTGAGAGTTGATTCTTTCAAAGTTTGATGTGCTTCTTCAACTAAGGAATGGATAGTCAGAATATGAGGCAAGAATTAGACATTTATCTAAACAACAAAACGTAGATCACTGGTTTTAATAAGGATGTTTGCATGCCAATGTTAAAGAATTCATAAATATTATTTTCTTCGGCCTCTGATTTCATTATGTCATAGCAATTATTAATGAAGAAAGGCAGTTCAGAAGACACTCGGCTTAAGAGTGAGATTAGAAGAGAAAGTCTTATTTGTAGTACATTTGGTTTCATTGGATTTTTAAAATTTTGATTTAGATGGATGCCTGTGGAGAAAACTGCCTTTTCAATTCAAGAATTTAAACATCTTTTGTTTTGTGATATTAATTCCAGTCCTCCACAAATTACCATACTCTTTCTACTTCCTCCCTCTGTTTACCATTCTCTTTCTCTTTCACTTTTCTTTCCTGTCCCTTCCTGCTTCCTGAGCTTTATCCTTAGGCAAATGCAGCCCTTTTGATCTCCTTTGGTTGATTGTTCTAAGAAGTGTGTGCCTCCTTGATATCATTGTTCACCTTATAGATCTGTCTATAATTTGGCTGAAAATTGAGGCCCGGTCACTATCAGACCATAATCTATACTGCATTTTAGTTGCAACAAAAGAGTAATCTTACTCCTAATTTAAAATAAGGGGAAAAATAAAACATGTTCTGAATTGTTTCCATTCATATTTGATCAATAATGAAATAATTGGCTTCACTCTTATCTGTAGTTCTCTATTTCTTTACTGTATGTTTTCTGTCCTTGCCTTGGTTTTACATAAAAGAAGATGGGTGGATTTTCTTTTTTATGAATGGAATGATAACCATAACTGTTTCAGTGTCCCACTTCCAAAAACACAGAAGTAGGGAGAAACTATCAACCCCAAAGTGCAAAATAGTCAATGACAGGATATGGAAAAAATTAAGCAAGGAAATGAAATATTCACAGAAAATTCTCTAGGCATTGCTCTCTTCCATGTATGACTGAAAAGCAAATAATTTTGAATAATGGGTTCTTCATTTAGGGTCATTCCATAAGAATTTCTTAAAATATGACATAAGAATTCTATGTGCATGGTTCTCTGCACATTTTAATCAGAGAGGATCCTAGTTTTGAGATTCACGTTTCATGTTGCATGACAAATTATCACAAATCCAACATCTTAAAGTAATACCAAATCAAAAGCAAACCTTAATGCCCTCCAGTTGATTCTGATTCGTAGAGAAGCTATATAGGGTTTTCTGAGGGCAGCTCTTTAAAGGAGCATACAGTCTCATCTTTCTTCTGTACAATGACTGTTAGCTTTGAACCACTGACCTTGTATTTAGCAGCGTCACGGTACCAATAGGTATCATTTAAAATTAAGCACACGTCATTCTCTCACCATTTATATGACTCAAAATTCTGGGTAATACTTTGATAGGTCCTTTACAAGATGGCTCTCAAGGTGGCAGTCAGATGGCTGTTCTTATATTCAAACTTTACTGAGGATGGTCCCCTTCCAGTGTGTTCATCCAGGTTGACTAACGAAACAAATTCATAAGCACTCATAAGTATATAAGAAAGAGCTTTATATATAAGGCAATTGGGTATTGAGAAAACATCCCAATCCAGTCCAAATCTAGTGCATAAGTCTGATATTAGCCCGTATGTCGGATACCAATCTATAAAGTTCTCTTCAGACTCAGGAAACACATGCAAAGATGCCGAATGCAGGAAGATCACAAGTCAGTGGGTGGAAAGTCTTCTGGCTCCAGTGGCAGTGTAGGTAACGCAATATGGATGTGCGTCTCCATGTGGCTTTTCAGGTTCCAAGTACCTGGCTGTCTTCAGTAAAGAGTCAGGGAGTGAGCCTTGTCAGTAGAGAGTCACCAAGGGATTGAGCATGTGCCCCACCTTCAGTGAGCTATCCATCTTTTTAGTGCCTCCGAATGAGGTCATCATGCGGTTACCTGATTGTCAGGCTAACCTTAACCCCTTCACTCTACTACTCTCGAATTGACAACATATCATGTAACTACCACATGTAGGTTCACACTGCCATTGGGAAAATAGTAGGCATATATCCCAGCAATTGTAGGACTCGTGGTAATTTGCTTTCCCCAAATCATCATGAAGAGAAAGACTCCAGAGTGAATACACTACCAAAAGTGTATCATATAAAGTGGCATTACCATAACGGTGACATCTTATCACTTTTCGTCATATTTTAGTTGCCATATTCACGATACAAGTCCTGCCCACATTTGAGCTCATTAACCCTATTAGGAGGTAGGGATCATAAAAGCCAACTTAAATCCATTCTACCACAGCTTTCATCATTTTTTCAAAGGAATCTATGATTTTTTTCATTTTAAATTAAATAACTCATCTGATCTAAAGAGTCTACGTGTACTCGTCTATTTCGGAGTACAAATTACCACAGAACAATAACCATTTATCATTTTGAGTAGTTTATATGGGCCAAGACTTTAACCAGAAGGGAGTGCAGACTTGTTCCACATTGCTCCACAATGTCTGGAGGCCCAGCTCGAAGACTTGCTGGCCAGGATCTGGGATACTGGAGCTCCTTACATGCCTGGTAGGGATGCTGGCCTAAGAGTTTCTCTCTACATGTATCTATCTCCATGGGCTCTCTGCATGAGCTAGTTTGGACTTCTACACACTTTGGCAACTAGTATCTATAAGCCATCATCCCAAGAGAAGGAGAAAGAACAAAAGCCAGGCAGAAGCCATATTGTATTTTCGGACATAGCCAGAATGCACATATCTTTGCTTCCACTGTATTCTTTTGGGGGAGACAATTACAGAGGCTTGCTCAGTTTCAAAGTAATAGAGTACAGACTCTACCTCTCACTGGATGGAGTGATAACCTCATGGAAAATAACAGGCTGACCTGAATATCTACATTGGTGAGACCATCTTGAAAACATATGATCTGACACAAATAAATGATTGTAAGCCTTCAACAATATTTACTGGTGCCTCCACTGTGCATGGCTTAGTACTGCATCCAATATTTATTGAGGGGTCACATTTTACATAAGTCACCAAAACAAAACAGAAAACCCAGTCTACTGCCATCAAATCAATTTCAATTCATAATAGCCCTATGGAACTTCTCCAAAGAGTTTCCAAGAATGTAAATATTTACAGCAGAGGGCTGTCTTATTTGTCTCCCTTGGAATGGTTGCTGGATTTGAACCGCTGACATTTTGGCTAAGCGTCCAACTATTAACCCATTGTGCCTTCAGGGTTCCTTACAATTCAATCCTTGGAAACTTGCTAAACACATCTATCCTAGCAAATGTCCACTTTAAGAGCCCCATCTGATAAATAAACATATCCACCCAAGTTTCATCTGCCAGTGCAGTGGTTGAAATTATCTTGGAGGTGTCCCAATAGTAAAATGGAACTTCATGACTTGCTACTGAGTCACAAAAACATACCCTTTTCACAGAGCCCTGCCCCTTTTAACAGTTACAGACTCTCGGGTTTCAAAAATGAATTCTCTTCAGCTTACAGTGTTACTCTATAAAGTGTCCTGTGCGTTTCATAGACACAGTTCATCAATTATGGTTGCTCATGTATCTACTGAATACCTATTATGTGCTAGGGACTACCTTAGGTCCTGGTGTTACAGTGATGTATAAAATAAGAGAAAAGACATTGTTTCTACTTTCACAGAACTCTCAGTCCAGTGGAGAAAATGAAACACCAAACCAGCAATCACAATTCCTGGTGATAAACGTCATGATTAGACTCACTATAGAGTACTATGGACTTGTTGTTAGGTATCAACCAGTTGGTTCCTATTCATGGCAACACCGTGTACAACACACAGAAACACTGCCTGGTCCTGCAACACCTCCACAATTATTCTTACGTTGGAACCCATTGTCTGTCAGTTTGTGGTACTGTGGTGGTCTCTATGTTGCTGTGGTGCTAGAAACTATGTCACTTGTATTTCAAATGCCCGTAGAGTGACCCAAATGGGATAGGTTTTCAGTGGAGCTTCCAGAATAATAACATACTCTGGATGAAAGAATCGGATGTCTGCTGTGAAGGAATGAGCCACTGAACACATGGTACTTAGCGTAGAAATGCTTCCCAGAGGAAGCAAGAATCAACAATTCAAAACCACAATGAGTGAGAATTAACCATTCAAAACTACAATGAGTGAGAATTGCCAGCTCAAAACTACAAGAATGTCTCCATTGTCACACAGCTCCAAGCTGGATTTTCCACTACTGGAACAAACAGCAAAATTTAAAAATCATTCTGCTCAATGTTCATAATTTTGATCCATAGTTGAACCAAAATTCAACTGGAAAAATCTGTACAGACTGAGAGTAAATCATACATCTTGTCTCACCTCGACAAGCAAGTGATGCTTCCACCACTCTCACTCAAACAACTTATTGTTCTGGATTAGTGCAGGAAACCAGTCATCGATTTGCTTTTTTTCATGTTTTATTTACATAAAATATCATTGTTTCAAAGAAAGTTACTAATACCACCAGTAAATAAACTAAGCTATAAGGGAAAAAAAAAACCACGATAGAGTTAAAGAAAGAAATCACTGCAAAATTTTGATCAGGTTACTGTCTGTTGTGGTGGTTGCATGCATGGCTAAGTTGACATCAGCATTCAGAGGGTGGGGGCCAAGGGCATGTTATTAAAGGGGATAATGTAATGAAAAGTGTGAAAGTGTTAACCACAAAACAAAGAGGGTAGCCCATTGAAAAAGTTGAAAAATGACTGTGAGTTTGGATAAATCAGAAACGACTCTCTGGCAATAGCATATGTCATTAGGCTAAAAGCCTCCACAGTGATTTCAAGTTCTGGAAAAATGAAATCATTAGTGTAAGTTTGGGGCCTCAGAGCCAGTTACTTAGTTTTCCATTATTTGTTATTGGAAAGATATGTTAAGGTCTCGAATTTTTCAGGGGTCAAAGATGAATTTGGAATAACTTTGACAGCCGAGGTATCACTATATATATTCATACAACCTGCATAGAATATAGCAATGTCAAATGGGCTAGATAAAGCCTTAGTTATGGGATGAATAGTGTCATAATCTTCTTCTAAGCCTTCAGTGGTGCCTCTATAGGTTAGTACTGCTTTTAAAAGAATATGAACCATTTTAGACATAATCCAAATGTCTTACAATTGAATAATTCAATCATATCAAGAAGAGTGATATAATCATTACCACAATCATTTTAGAATATTTTCTTCTTTCTTGTATTCCTTGTTATTAGCTCCCCATCCCCTCCCCCAAGCCCCCCATCACACCCCCAATACATTGTCTCTGGAGAGCAACCCATCTTAGATCATATATCAAAAAAAAATAGAAACAAAAAAGAGTCAAAAATCTAACAATAAGATAGAAGAAAAACTCAATTGAAAAGTTAAAAACAGAAACAACTTTAAAAGGAAGATCAAATGATAAAAAGAGACATCAAAAGTAGTACTATAATAGCCTCTAGTGGTTTTGTATTTCTCTCTTTGTACTGCTTCACCCATCACCATATCCTTCCCTCATACTACACTCTCGTCATTGATAAAATGGGGTTCACCTTTATATTACTACACATTTGTTGTTCCTGCAGAATGGCATAGCCTTCCCGATTGATTATTTATTTGTTCCTGGCCTGTCTTAATCATTCCAAAATAATAAAGAGTTCAAATGTTATCTTCTGCTTGAGGTATTTTATGGTCAATCTCATCCAAACTAGGGTTCATTGCATATTCTATTCTGTCCTAGAGGGTTGCTATAAGCCAGAATCAGTTCGATCTCACTGGGTTGCTTGTGATTTTTAGGTGGGGGGGTGGGCAGTGGATGGGTGTACATATTCTCAACAACTTTTCTCTATCTGTCTATTGTACGCCATGTACCATGTCAGACATACCCTTACAGAAAGGGTAAGACGTACCCTTAACCTTTCATACTCTAGGTGCCTCCAGGAAGCACCAAGAAACAGGAGAACAAAAAACCAAAAGGTAGTCCCATGAAAATCACTGAGAGTCCAATAGAAGCAGAAACAAAATATTTTCCCTCTTCTCCCACCAAAAATGAAACAGTCAGCTCTCACATTTTCATAAATGGTAAAATGCCTCTCAGTGTTCCCTCCTTTCCCTGCCTATCTTCATTTGCTTTGGCCCGTGAATGTGATGTTTCTGCCAAATGGGACAACAAGAGAGAAAAGTTAATAAGCAAGCATATGGAAGTTAAGATCACTCTGGAAAATAATGCTTTCTTCAATATGCCACATTCTATGTTCTGCTACCGGTCACCAATCACAGCTAATGTAGACACATGCCCGTGAAAAGAAGCCTTCTATTCCCATTGACAAACAGTATCCTAATTTCCAGAAACTGAAGCTACTCCGCACTTCTGACACCAGAGGAAGCATGACATTGGCAGCTACTGGACATCCCTTTGTGTTAGGCAAGCTCGTGGGCCCAAAACACACTGTCATTACAGATCTCCTCTACTCCCATCCTGACCTCTAATCGGGTTTTTTTTTTTAATTAACAATCCTTTTAACTACTTCATTTCTGATTGTCGTATCCAAACCAACCAGCCATTAGGGCCTGACACTTCACTCAATAAAAAAGGTGTTCTTTGAGCTGCTGTGCAACGCTTTGATAATGCAGTCAGTCACCCATTCTATCACTTGTCCTTTCAGTTAGTCAATTGATTGACTGTTAATACTGCTCTTAAAAGAGAGAATAATCTGTGATATTTACAGTGTCATTAGCTGACAGATTGGAATCCTACAGTGTGTTCTGTAGGTTCCCCAAGCTTGCAGGAGTTTCTGGGTTTCTAGAAAATATGTCCTTGCAGTCACGTTGTTTTAATAAAGTAATGAATACTATCTGAACTACTGTAGTTCAGATAGTGAATACAAATGAATTCAAAACCACAAGAAAAATCTGTGCTTGTGAAAGTTGGGAAAGGAACACTGATGATCCACTATTGACTGGGCATTTGGAACAGAAGATGAATAATATAGACATAGGGCTTCTTAATAAAAAAAATTCCATTCTTCCAGAAGGGTCTTTATCATTACACATTCCCAAGACCTAGTTTGTAAAAGGGATTTGCTTATTAGCACTGCTGAGGTGCTTCTGAAGGAAACATCCGCTCCTCCCCCCAATGTTCAATCCATTAAAACTGGTGTGAGTAGAGATAGGGAAAATGACAAAATAATAATAAACGATAGCGTCCTCAGAGCAAACCACACCATTGAGATTGCATTTTGGACATAGAAGATTAACAGTTCCACAACAGGCTCGGATACATATTACTTGCCCTCCCCTCTCTCTCTCTTTCTCTCCCCCCTCACTCTATCACAGTAATCTGAAAAGTGTCTCTTCTCTTGTGCACTTGTAGGCTCTTGTGAGGACAGGGGTCTTCTTCATCTTATGCTCTATCACTCTACTATTGCACTTAGTATAATGCTTAATACTTGGTGATTACTAAACCAATCACTTTGTCTATACACATATAACGTATATATAATAATTATTTATATATAATATAGGTGTTAGTCTGGGAAGACTAGAGAAACAAATTCATAGACACTCATATGGATATAAGGGAAAGGTTTATATACAAGAGGAATGGGACATAGAGAAAACATCCCAACCCAGTCCAGTCCAAAGTCATAAGTCCGATATGAGCCCATATGTCCAATACCAGTCTATAAAGTCTCCTTCTGACTCACGCAACACGTGCAGTGGAAGCATCCTGGTGCTGGCAGGGGTCTCCACATGGCTTCTCCAGTTTCAGAAGTCTGGTTCCATCAAGGTAAGGCCGTGTAGCTCCTCCAGTTCCTCGCACACTGCCATCTTGTCACTAGTTCATCATCTCGGAGACTGACTCCCAGAGATTGTGAGTCAAGTCTCTCTTCTCCAATTTGGGAAATACTGCAAGACTTCCCAGAATTCTCAGGAGAAAGGCATGCCCACACAGAGACCTCATCAGCTAATCATTGATTTTCTCCAGATTAATAAGCTAGACACCCCTACATCCCAATCATGAAATTGATATCACAAATACATGATATATGTATATACATAACTATACATAACTAGCATTGACATGAGAGGAGTACTCTCTCTATATGTTTGTCATATGTAATATATACTTATGTGATATGTGCATAGATACATAATGTATACATGAACATGTATACATTATATAATGTGTAATATATACAAATGTGTATATACCATATTTTTCAGACACAGTTTTTTCTCCCTAAAGTGTGTGTGATGGGGGGGGGGGGGTGAGGGCACCTCTTTTGGTCTGAAGGTGTGGGACCCCAGAATATTTTAGTACACTGGTACTATTTGGTTCAGAATATTTTTTCTTGTTTTCCTGCTCTAAAAACTGGGTGTGGGGCTGAGTCCCGGTGGCGTAGTGATTGTGCGCAGGACTGCGGCCCACTGGGACGGAGGTTCAATTCCAGCAGTGGGGCTGGGCCTCCTACTCCCACCACCGGATAGCAGTGATGCCCACAAAAAAATAATAATAAATAAATAAATAAATAAAAGTGCCAATGTCTGTATTAAAAAAAAACTGGGTGTGTCTTATGGTCCAAAAAATACGGTATACATGTATCGCTATATAAAATACTGTCGGGCTGAGCCCCGGTGGTAGAGTGGTTGAGTGCGGGACTGCGGCCCACAGGCTTGTCAGTTCAAACCCAGCAGCAGCTCTCCAGGAGCAAGGCTGGGTAGCTCCCACGACCACCAGAGGGCAGTGCTGCCCCCCCCCAAAAAAAACAAAAAACAAAAAAAAATACTGTCAACAAATCAATGTCAATTCATCATGATCTAATAGGACAGGGTAGAGCTGTGGATTTCTGAGACTGTAACAGATTATTCGAGCAGAAATCCCACTCTTGCTCTCACAGAGAGGCTGGTGGTTTCAAACTGCAGACCTTAAGGATCCCAGCCTAACATGTAAAAGCTACGCCACTAGGCCTCCTAAGATTAGGCACACACACAAATGTCTTCTTTATATAATATTAAATATAATGTCTTTAACATTAACAAAAAAAAACAGACTAAACTAGATGGAATAATAGAAGCATGAGAAAGACCTCAGGCACTATGGAGGAGAGATTAATGTTCAAAGGTGTCTATACAGACTGACAAAATAAGACAAAAGTAAAATCCCTTGGAAAACTGGGGCTGAGCCCCAGTGGCATAGTGCTTGAGTGCGGGACTGGGGCCCACTGACTTGGCGGTTCAAATCCTGCAGCAGCTCTCCAGGAGCAAGACTGGGCCTCCCACTACAACTAGAGGGCAGTGATGCCCCCCCCCCCAAAAATAAAAAAGCTGAACATAATGTGAAGTTAGGTACTTGAAATAGAGAATTTAGGTGAATTCTAAAGGACTGGTGAGATTATAATTTAAAAATTACTTAATTGACTGAGTTTGCATATCTATGTATATCCCTTCATAGTATATAGTGAGGTGATGAATTCGCATCGAGAAATGGACTTTGGACCATGTTTTCTAATACTGGTCATCAGGTTATGCCAAGATTCCATGTTCTCTTATCAGAAAATGACATTAGAAAAATGACAACCCAACAGGTTTGAATAAGTTTTCTAATCTGCATCCATGAGAAATAACTTATCTTCTGTCTTGGATTCCAAATATTACTCTCACATTCCAAAATGTTTCAACTTTAGAATTGCCCTCCGGAGCCCAAGAAAAGAAAGGGTATGTGTCAGTCCGGGTAGACTAGAGAAACAAATTCATACACACATAAATGGGTATAAGGAAAGGGTTTATATACAAGAGAAATGGGACATTGAGAAAACATCCCAGCCCAGTCCAGTTCAAAGTCATAAGTCCAATATTACCCGTCTGATATTAGTCTATAAAGTCTCCTTCAACACACGAAGTCACAGGCCAGTGGGTACAGAGTCCCGGTGCCGGCAGGGGTCCCCTCATGGCTCCTCGCTTCCAGGGCTCAGGGTCCTTCAACAGCATCCAGTGGTGGTAGAAGCAACTCAGCGCTGGCAGGATTCTCCACATAGCTTTTCCAGCTTCAGAGGTTTTATTCCATCAGGGTAAGGCCATCTGACTTCTCCTCCGCTCCAGCTCATGGAACGCCGCCATCTTATCTTGTTCGTAGTTCATTGTCTCTGAGACTAATTCACAACAACTGAGGAGTTAGCTTCTCATCTCCATGAGGGAAATATCACAAGATTTCCCAGATGTATCAGGAGAAAACCATGCCCACACTGAGGCCTGATTGGTTACTCAATGGCTATCTCCAGATTAACAGGCTAGACTCCACCCCTACATCTCAATCATGAAATTAACATAAGCACATGACCACCACAGATGGTGCCTGATTATCAAATAACATGGCATCTGGGGTCTTAATGACTTGTCTGCAAACAAAACGCCATCTAAGTGAGGTGTCAATTAAGTTTGCATGGAAGAAGCACACCATCATTGATCACTGAAGGACTGTA
Source organism: Nesogale talazaci (assembly GCA_004026705.1). Classification (NCBI taxonomy): domain Eukaryota; kingdom Metazoa; phylum Chordata; class Mammalia; order Afrosoricida; family Tenrecidae; genus Nesogale; species Nesogale talazaci. The sequence goes on along the minus strand of PVJH01001846.1, from coordinate 4,080 downwards.
AATCATATAATTCAAAGTTGAAGGAGGGACTAGAATTAAAGCCTAAAATGTGAGAACCTGGTATACAGAAGTTGACAGTGGGAGCCCAAGATTCATTAGTGTATCAACATAGAACCAAGTCTCCAGAGAACAATCTCTATGTACAATTGAGGGAGGGCAGGAAAGTGGTTACTAAAGAGGGAGTTTAGGGGAGTGAGTACAGAAAATGAAAAGCGTACATCTATCTTGAATAGTTAAAACTTTGATAGTGTATCCCCCCTACTGCGTAGGCTGGACCTCCTTTGGTTTCCTAAGTTGTCTGTGTATTTGGTTTGTATTTTTTTGTTTTTGTTTTTGCTTGTCCATATTCGGATGTGTCTCAGAGGTGTCATGACATTGGAGGGCATCCTCTTGAAATTCTGTTATATGCTTTTCTAGTTTTTGATATATGAAATCCAACATTGATGAGCCTATAGAGATGGCAAGTGAAATAACGGTTTCAGGGGGAGCGGGATTAGTGTCAACAGTAGCCTTCTGAATACCAGGTTCTCGCATTTTAGGCTCTGATAGCAAGTGGGATGAAGGGGAGCTGATGTAAAGGAGTCCATGTAGAAAAATAATGTTTGGAAAATGGATTGTGCTAGCTATTGTACAACCCTGCTTGTCATGATTGAACTATGAAATGATGTGATATATAATAGTTATTAAATTTAAGTTACTCATGATTCGGAGTGATGGAATGAAAGTTTTATCCAGTTCATCAAGTTAGCTTAATCAAATTGCCAAACATTTGTTGAACATTGATGTGGCAGTCACCTAATCTGGTGTCAATTTAAGGATTAACAGTGTAGGGGTGGAGTCTAGCCTATCGATCTGGAGATAGTCGATGAGACCTCTGTGTGGGCATGGCCTTCTTCTCTGAGAATTCTGGAAAATCCAGTAGAATTTCCCCTTTGGATATGGGAGACTCACAACTCACTCTCTGGGAGACGTTGCAGCTGACAAGACACATGGCAGTATGCTGATAGATCCTGATCCCTGGAAACTGGAAGAGCCACAGGGAGACCCCTGCCAGCACTGAGTTGATTCTATCACTTGATACACAAGACTCTGTACCCATTGGCCTGTAATTATCCTGGTGTCATTGCATGTGCTTCATGAATCTGAAGAGGACTTTATAGATTAGTATCAGACATATGGGTTAATATCTGACTTATAGGCTTGTACTGGACTGAGCTGGGATGTTTTCTCAATGTTCAGTTGCTCTTATATATAATCCTCTTTCTTATGAATGTTTATTAATTTGTTTCGCTAGTTACCCAGATTAACACAATTGACAATATGTATAGTATTTAGCCAAGTATTAAGAGAGCTGCACCATTAATCAGAAAAGGAAGAATTTAGTATAAAGATTTGTTAATTAAATACATAATTGTGCCTGAAAGGAGAAAACTAAGGCATCACTGTTGTAAGGTGACATCAAGTGGTTTCTGACTCATAGCAATTCTATATATAATTGTGTTAGTCCAGGGAGACTAGAGAAACAAATTCATAAACATGCACATAGATATGGGAAAGGTTTATATATCCAATACCAGTCTACAAAGTCATCTTCAGACTCACGAAATGCATGCAATAACACCAGGATAATCACAGGCCTGTGGGTTCAGATTCTTGTGTGTCTGGCAACAGTAGAAGAAATAGAAGCATCCCAGTGCTGCCAGGGATCTCCCAAAGGCTCCTCGCTTCCAGGGCTCAGGGTCTATCAGCCGCATCCAATGACGTTAGAAGCATTTCCGCACTGGCAGGGGTCTCCCCGTGGCCTATCTGGCCCCAGAGCATGGCTCCGTTAGGAAGCCCATGCAGCCTCTCCTCTGACTCCTGCATTCTCCAGAAATCAGCATGCTATAATCTCATCTTGTCAGTAGTTCGTCTCCAAGAAAGTGAATCTATAGTCTCTCACTTCCAATGGGAAATACCGTGAGATTTCCCAGAACTCTCAGAGAAGGCCATGCATACACAGAGGCCTCATTGGCTATCTCCAGATTAACAGGTTAGACACCACCCCTACATTCCTAATCATGAAATTGACATCAAGTACATGATTACCACAATAGTAGACCAAAATACGGTCCAGTTCTGTACCATCCTTACAATTTTTGTTTTGTTTGAGTTCATTGGTACACAGTGGTGTCCCATATCATTGATGGTCTTTGTTTTTGTTGTTTTGTTGTTTGTTTGTTTTGCTGAAACTTTAACTTAGCAAGCATGATATCCTTCTCCAGGAACTTGTCTCTCCTAATAACACGTCCAAAGTATGTGAGATGAAGTCTCATCATCTTTACCTCTAATGAGAATTCTGGCTCTACTTGTGCTAAGACAGATTTGTTTGTTATCTTTGCAGTCTATGATATTTTGAATATTCTCTGGTAACATTATAATGAAAAGGCATCACTTTATTTTTCTGTTTGCAAGTATTATTTTATTTTATTTAACGATTTTATCAGTATGTAATTCTAATACCATATAGTTCAATGCTTCAAATATATTAAAATAAAAATAATGTATATTAGAAAGAGTTGTGTAATTACCACAGCCAATTTTAGAACATTTTTGTCAACATTGTATCCATTCTTATCTCCTCTTTGCCCCCAATCTCCCTATCATAGCCCTAAGGATCTAGTTACTATTTGTATAGAATTACCTATACTGGATTTCCTATATGTTGTTGGTAGGGGCCTCCAAATTAGTTCTGACTCATAGCAACGATGCACAGCAGGTTTGTCTTATGGCATCCTCGCAATGCTTCCTGTGCTTGCCCCCATGGTTGCAGCCACTGTGTCAACTCATCTCCTTGAGGGCATTCCTCTTTTTCACTGCCCCTCTGCTTTACCAAACATAATGTTTTTTTGTGAAGGACTTGTCTCTCCTGACAACATGTTCAATGTGGCAGACCAACCTCCACAACCCAATGGGATGTAGGGGGCTGTTGTGTCATTGAAGGGTAAACTAAACCGACATCAGACAAGGAATGTAAGGGTTCACCTCTTCCATGATGACTGGAACCAGAGAGAAAGGGAATATATTCTCTTAACAGGCTTATCTTCAGGATGCAAGCCACATTATATACATAGATAACAGGAAGGGGTTGTATGAGAGATAAACAAGTAACAGTAAAGGGGCATACTAAAGATATTATATAACAGGAAAAGAGGTGTTATGGCATGTCTGTAACAGGAAGCTCCATATATAATATAATGGGTGAATTCTAGAGTTAAGATGGTGGTTGTCGCTGAGCTGGTTTGACCATAGGTGTCCCTGAGCTCTTCTAGAGGAGAACAATCTATTATCCTTATCAGAAGGGAGTGGGGGATAACAATAGACTCTGCTCTCCAAGGCAGACAACCTTCAGGCAGATAGCCTTCAAACATATAACTCTCAAGTGTCTATAGTAGCAATGATATGCTTACAGCCATCACCTAAGATTGACATTATGGGTGGACATCATGGGGAACAACTAGTTACGAGAATGTGACTGGGACACATCTTGGACTCATGAGTGTGAAGACCTCCCTCCATGAGAATCTCTGCCTCCCAGATTCCTTAAAATATGAAAGAGGAGAGTTTGTCTCCATACACTAGCTTACCAGTTCTGTTTTCCACAGTCAAAAGTATTGTCATCCTTGCCTCTAAGGAGCACTCTGGCTGTATGTCCTGCAAGACAGATTTGTTTGTCCTTTTGACCATGCATGTTCTTTCAATATTCTTCTTTAGCACCACAATTCAAACACATAGATTCTCATTTAGGTCTTCCTTATTCAATGTTCAACGTTCCCATGCATCTGAGGGAATTGAAAATACAATAGCATAGATCAAAGTAATGCCTTTGCTGTTCAATACCTAAAGAGGTGTTTTGTACCAGATAACCTAGTGCATCATACCTGTGGAGTTCTTGTCTGCTGATTTAGAGACCATTAATTTTGAATCCAAGAAAGGTGGAATCCTTGACTTGATTTCCCCCACCCCCCCATTTACCATAATGTTACCTACTGGTCCAATTTTGAGGATTCTGGCTTGCTTTACATTGACTTGTAATCCATA
>PVJH01001845.1:0-190045 GCA_004026705.1 Nesogale talazaci | reverse complement strand
AAAGTTTGTGGGGAAATGGAATTAAAAGATAGGGTAATTTTTTTTTTCACAAACTTTTTGAAATCCCTCTCCACCCCCACGTATCTCAGACTCAGAAACTCTCCTTCCTCTTGTAGTACCTGTTAGAGGTCCAAATTCCATTCGGGAGAGTTGGGGAGCTTCAAACCTAAGTTGGTGAAAACCCAGATAATACAGCATTGAATTTCTGTCAATGATGATGGAATAGTTTAGAGAAAGATATTGGTAATGTCACACAACTCGATGAACAGAGTCCATTTAACTACACCGTTCGTGTAAACATGGTTGAATTGGCAAAGATTGTGTCGTATATATTTTTATTACTAAAAGAGGGGCGGGGGGAGGGTGGCATTGCACTGTGCCTGGATAAATGTCATTACTGGTATCCTGGGCTAGAGCAGTGGAGATGGAGGAATGCAAAAGAATTCACAGACTGGGGATGAGAGACAGGAAAAGAAAGATGGCAATGGTGGTTTGGAGTTTTATTTTATTTTAGGGGGTATAGGGTGGTATTTCGGTGAAACAGAGTGTGCTAGGGGAGGAGCAGACAGAGGGGGTGGGACATTCCGGGCTGGAACATTCAATATCTGAAAGGCAGTATCAAATGGGCAGTTGCATCTTGCAAGCCCAGAATGCAGGCAAAAAAGTGAGGACTGAATATATAAGGCTGAATGGCCAGGACAAATATGAATTTAAATGGGAGCCAATGGGATTCTCCAGAGAGTGCATAGTTCTTACCATTTGTAATCAGAAAGGCTCACCAAGCAATCCTTACACATCTCTTGTTAAGAATTGCTGCATTAAAGCTCCCTATAGGAAGTGTGATTTGGTAAAATAGAGTAAGAACAGCCTTTCTAACAGGAGGGGGTCAGAGCTATTTGTGGCAGTTCCGAGTAGATACTCAACAGATACGGAAAACCCTATTTAGTCAGATCCCAGGAAGGCTTTTTGGTCTGTGGAAAATGCTAATTGCCTACCCTCATCCCTTCAGATGGGTAATGCTGGGGCAAAGAAAGTACGGACTAGGACTGTGGCCAATGTCACTTCAGAACTCTACTTCTCCACCAAAAAGCCACAAGCCACAGTCACAAATGACCTTCTAGTGGTCTTTCCCAGACCTAGAGCTTAACGTGCCTGAATCTCTTCCAAGGCACTGTCTTTGTGCAGCCATTTGTCCATTCCGAGAACTAAATGCCCTCGCCATGTGCACATAAATACTTAATTACACGGTGCTCTGCCAAAACGCATGGACAACGTGCTCTTTGCCCCAGAAATCACCATTCATAAATCTCACACTTGCCTAGTTGTGAGGGAAACAGGCTTTTCAGATGTGCTTATGACAAGAGTGCCAAAGGACTGGAAGGGGAATTCCAAGCACACTGTCCTTTGCCCAGCAAGTCTCCAAAAGGACGTCATGCTGTCCCTCGACCACTCAACAGCTGCCAGGTTCACTACTGAGCTGTCCCCGCCCAGACGTGGCACAACAACACGCCTCAGTTTTCCTCTGCCTGGTGCCCTAACAGCCTGCCTCCTGTTACTGCCCGATTTTTAAAAATGTGATCAGGACTGTAGCTCCCAAGGCTTGACCAAGCTCCAGGAGACAGCTCATCTCCACCCTCAACTTCCTTGCCCGTTCCCAGCTGCATATTTAGATTAGAACCACATGGCCCCCACCCAGACAAGCCCAACTGGGCTGCAGAGAAACCATATCCCACTGAGATAATGTTTGAGGTACCCTGCTTTTGGATAAATTGAAATTCTACAAGAGATGTTTTTAAATACGACTGGGAGAAACCCAAACCCAAACCTATTGTCAGCCTGTCCGTTCCAATTCATAGCGATCCTATAGGGTGAGAAGAAAGATGCGGCTTTCCAACCCCATAAAGAGCTACAGTCTCAGAAACCCACGGGACAATGATACCGTCCAACAGGGTCACGAGGATTGGGAATCAACTCGACAACAGTGTGTTGAGTGAGACCCCATTGAAATCTAAACTAGAGATCCTGGATAATGCAAATAGTTCATGCACCGGATTACTGAATCGAAAGGTTCAAGTTAACCTACAGGTGCCTCAGATGAAGGGCCTAGCAATCTACTTTCAAAATAAATAAGCCATGAAAACCCTGTGACATTCAGTTCTGCTTTGACACTGGGTCACCGAGCATCCAACTTGATTCAGTAGTAACTTTTTTTGAAGTATCTAAATTACACATTTATAGCAAAATTCTTTATGAATTAATGAAATGGTAAAAGCTGTATCAACATGTTAAGAGATTACACAGGTCGTTTGCTTTTTTTTATTTTTTTGTGTTTTGTTTTGGGTATCACTGCCTCTGGTGGCCGTGGCCGCTACCCAGTGCCACTCCTGAGAGCTGCTGCTGGATTTGAACCGCCAAGCCCACGGGCCGCACACAGGTCATTTGTAAGATACAAAATTTTAATGCAAAAAGAATAACTGTCAGTAGTGGAGAAAAAACAATAATTAGAATACTAAAATACAACAACAAAAAATATCAAAATACACACAATAGACATGTCTGAAATCATGTCACACAGAAATAGTTTTGAAGCATTTCTGAAAGCAGTACTGTATTAAGTAGGTAATTAGTCACCACGCAATCTTAGTTATATTAACTATCTATTGAATAAGCTTCTTCTATTTCTTACTGACTTCCCAAAATGTCTTTTTATAAGCACCGCAGATTCCAAGGGTAGAAATCCTTTCCTATGGTCTTTCCTTGTGAAAATACAATTGGAATGATTGGTTTATCAGGGTAAATAACAACATAATATAACAGTAAGTCCAAAGTAGTGCTACTAAGCCACATTTATTCCAAATAGAATGTTCTTAACTACGTGTCTGCAATCAGTGGATAGCTGCAGGTAAGTTCTTTCATTAGGTACTTGTTTCAGTCTCGCTAGGTGACTTCACCAACCAAACTGAAGAAAACTGAGGGGCCAGTTAAATCCAAGGCAGAAATCCTAGAGCTGTCTCGCTGAGGATTTTACAGGGAAGCACCTTACCCCATACATCCTACAACCCTGACCTGGCCCCGAAAGTGTTTTTCCTCATGCTCAGTTTTTGAAAAGAGCATTATTTGAAGGACTCAATGGTAATAAATTGGGCATGGGATGTGTCATTTTTTGGGAAAAGGCTCGAGCAAAGTTTCTTAAACTTAAGTCACATGGAGTCCAGTGACTGGAGGATCACAAAAAAACTTGGGAACAGTCAAATGTTTCTGACCATGCAACAAGCAAAAATTCAAAATCAAATATGTAAATATGAGGCATTTCTGGCAGTGTTTGCCTGTGCTGCAAATTTCTCAAATGGAAAGAACTCAGGAGTAGAAAAAGTTTAAGAAATCTTCGGTTAATGTAAAAGAAATGCTAACCTAGTTGGGGATCAGGTTGAGAAAGTTTCTCATGTTGACTGCTTTGTTTAATAAAGGTTCTTATGATTTTATAGCAATACTTTATGACTTGTACAAATATAATAATAGCAAACTATAAATAGCATGTCATCAGATGTCAGAAATGATTTAGAGGTACATAAGAATACAAAGTTCTACCATACCAATTTTTTGGTTTTAAACAACACTCATTGGTTCTTCTCCCTCAGAGTCATAACAAATCTCTCTCACCTCAAGGATTCTTGACCTTTAGCCCTGCAAATTTTCAAAAGGCGATTTTAGGGCAAAGCTGGTTCTCATTTCTTCAGTCTGTTGATAGACTGTCAACAAAGGACTCCCTGATTGATACAAACCATTAAACTGTTCAGCTGTTAATGGAAAGGCTGGAATTTAAAAAGCTCACTGCAAGGTACCTCAGAGAAGCCATCCCCTCCATGCCCCCTGCAAAAAACAAAAACAAAAACAAAAAATATCAAACAAAAAACTTCCTTCATTGCCTTGGAGTAGAGTCCAATTCCCAGAAACCCTATAGGATAACTTGATGTTCTTCTCCCAGACACTGTGCTTGGTAAAGCAGAGGAGCAGCAAGAAAGAGGCAGGCCTGCAACAAGACGGGCTGCCACGGTGGCTGCACCGCTGGGCTCTAATGTAAGAGCAGCTGTGAGCATGGTGGTGCAGGGCCCAGCAGGGTCTCAGTCTGCTGCACAGAGTCGCCAAGAGTCGGAGCCTCCTCAGTGGCACCTAACAATAAACAACAACGACAGGCTCGAGTAGAACGGCCTCCTTAGGTTTCAGAGGCTGTCGCCTTTTCAGAAGCCAACTCCCCCCTCCTTCTCCCATGGAGCAGCTGGAAGGTTCAAACCACCTACTTTTTGTCAGCAGCGGAGTGCTTGACCACTGCACCACGGGGGCACCACTGAGGGACTGGTTAGTCTGTTTCAATCATGGCCACTAAAAAATCTAATAACTAGGTTCTACTCGAATAGCAGACTTGGCCAACAGTTGAAATCCACACAGTGGCAACAGGTTTCTTTACAACCAAGAGGAGGCTGCTTGGAGGGTGTTCCTTAGGACTCTGTCTTCCAGATTTAGCTAAACACCCTCATTTGGAGCTTTGCCTTTTGATCCTTAGTGAGCATCTCTTTCCCACTCGCTTATCCCACCCAAGGCCCCACTCCCTGACAATCAGTTAAAAAAAAAAAAAGAAAAAAAAATTATCAAGCCCTGTAACTTGGGCCAAAGGCCAGGGGTCTTTTTGTTCTCCTACAGAAATGCTTCTTTGAAACCCTTCCTTATGATAACATAATCTTTATTTTTTCTTGGGTATGCTGATCCATGAGCTGGTTTCCGATGATTTGAATACAAGCTGCTTCATTTTATTAACATCTGCTACACAATAATCTTAATATAAGAAGCACAGCTTTTGGCTATAAGAAATGTACTTGGCTCTGTTCTCTTCTAGTTCAGCGGTTCCCAGACGAGCTCATTCAGTCAATGCTGATGACTACCAGGATCAGCATCTCTCCCTTCTTGACCCCTCACTCCAGCAACACCAGCCCACTTAGCTATTTCCACTAAGGGCCAGCTGATCAGAAAAGGCAACTTGCCTTTTCAAGCCAGGGATCCTTCAAACTACCCATTGCTACAAGAAGTACAACCAGACTTCAAACACCCAGATAGGAAACAGTAGGGAAGAGTCTATTTTACTGGTGCCACCGGTCATTATTCTTTTGCAAATGTGTTCCGAGAGCCTCGAAGCCTCCACATTTCCCCTCTCTATCCCAGCCAATTCAATCCTGGGGCATGGATTTACTGCCGTATGTCTGAATTACCTCAGACAGATTCTCAGCTGCCTTCTTGCCTCTAAGTCTTCCTACACACTACCAGAATAATCCAGACTGAATATTCTCTAAGATCCCTTCCAGGCCTAAAATTTTCTATGAAATTATTTTTCTAGTACTGTTCTCCTCAAACAGCCTCCTGGTATACTCAGTAACTTTGCTATTAACTAGCTCCTCCAAGTGGCTCCCAGGGCAACTCAAAATCAGATCCCAAGCCACCCCACCAGGTTCTCCCAACTACTCTGTATGAGCACCAAAGGTTCTAAATCAAGCCATTTTCCTCAGCTCTTCCTCCCTGCAAAATCCTACTCCATCAGGGAAACCTAGCCTTTCAATTTCCATTAGTCAACATGGAGCTGTGGTACAGATGTTTACCACTGAGCTGCAAACTGCAAGGTTACCAGTTCAAATCCACCAGCTGCTCTGTGGGTAAAAAAATGTGCCTTTTCTGCTCCAGAAAAGATGTAGTCTCAAAAAGCCCTAAGGAGCAGTTCTACTCTGTCAAACAGACTCAACAGGAGTAGGGAATGTTCGATAGCACTAGGTTTGCTGTGGTTCTGTTCAACTTGAGCTAGGCCATTTTAAGAACTTAAGTTTGTTTCTGAATCCCCTTGATCCTTGTATCAAGAATGATGATTCTTCTCATGCTCCTGGATCCCTAACCCTTGGACTAGGTCTTGGTACATAATCAAACCGAACCTACTGTTGAGTCAACTGCCTCCAGGATTTCCAAGGCTGTAATTCTGTACACAAACAACAATCGCTTCTTTCTCTTGAGTAGCAGCTGGTGGATTTGAACTAACAACCATTCAGTTAGCAGCCAACTGTTTAGCCACCCAGCTATATGATATGAACATGACAGAACTCTGTTCATTGGTAATAAAATTTACTGGGGGCTGCAGAGCCTGAAATGGCATGGTCAGGTTAGGTGTTGGACTACTGACCACAAAGACAATGGTTTAAATTCACCAGTCACTTCATGGAAGAAAGATGAAGTTATCTGCTCTTATAAAACAGTGTAGTCTCTGAAATGACATATAGCCTGGCTGTGCATTGATTTGATGGCAGTCCAAGGTACTGGTGTAGCCTTTGTCAACTTATTAATAAGCTCATGTATAATTAAATAGCAACTCGCTACTCGATTGAAGTCCCTGAGTGGTGCAAATGGTTAATACGCTCAGCTAACTGAAAGGTTAGAACTTCAAATGCACCCAGAGGTGTCTTGAACAAAAGGCCTATCGATCTACTTCCAAAAGAATCAGTCACTGAAAATGATACAGAGCACAGTTCTACACTGACATGCATAGGGTTGCCACAATAGCAAGTGGCTTAACTAATCTCTCATTGTTTCATAAATGGCAGTTTTCTTTCCCTTAAGAAGTTTCAAAACAAATAATATATCTTGTATGCATATCCTAACATTTATTAAGTTCTCAAATAGATGCAGGGTATAGTGCAGTGGAAGGGCACCGAATTAAGAGAGAAGAGTGTATGTTTCTCTACACAGATCGCCCAGGAATGCTTACAGACTCTGGGCTAATTGCTGAGGTGCAGCCTCTGTGTCACAGTGCCCTATCTGAAAAGTCAAAGAGCTCCAGGATATCACATGGAGGAGCCCCGCCCTACTGTAAAAGTTTACATCTGACTTTTTCATATGTATGACCCTCTTTTGGAGTATTGGTAACTGGCAAAAGAATGGCTATAGTAGATTTTGAAAATTCAAAGTCAGGACATTTTTTTTAGAAAAAGTGCTAAGAATGGATCACCCATTCCCAGGCTTCCATCTTCTCAGGATCATATGTAAAATGTGGCCCCCCTCAAAGCCAAAAGGTCTCCACACCTGAAAGGGAAGGACCTCCTGTCACAAAGGAAACAAAACAAAGACAATTTAAGAAAGATTAAAGGATTGGGGGAAGGAGGGACGGGTGGCAGCACAAGGACTTTATACATTCAAGCCTGAAACAGCATAAAGATCCAAAGTACTATATCATTTGAGTTGTAAAACTTTTTCAAATAATGAGATTCAATAGATATAATTCACTAACTTTCATTTTCCCTGTCAGTGAGAGAGCAAAGACCTAGAATTGAGAGACAAAGGGAAAACAAAAAGCTATACAAGGAACTCAAGGTCTAGATATGAAGGAGAATGAAACACAGCATAATTCTTAGCAGCTGGAAGGTAAGATAAGGGAACCCACTTGCTCTGATGCTGGAAGTATTTCCTTCAAGTGGCACAGGTTTAATGATACAAGATTATCCTTCCTCCTGCACGAGGCCAAGGAGCCTGCTTACACAGTGAATAATACATTACCATAATGTTGCCTTTCAACTTATATAATCAAATCATAGTCAAAACATAAAAGATAGGCAGTCAGAGAATGAAAGGTGGATAATATGAGGCTTATTGGTATAAAGTAAATGATGGCTGAGGGCAGTTGAAAATAGAGAGAGGGGAGAGAAGACAGTGAAGGAGGTGGAGAAGAGCTAAATGTTCTCAGCTCACACACTGAGGAGTCACGATGTAACACCCAAAGTTAAGGAATCACAGACGCAAATGCAACTATATGATCCAAAGTCATATGAGTGTATCAAAGAGAAGAACTAACGTAAAATAGTAAAACAAGAAATTGAAAGAGCGCAGCATTGAATTAAATTATTCATCCTGTGTGTAGAGAAAAAAAAATAATAGCAAAAACTGGGGGAAGGGAGGACTTTAAAGAACTAAATTAGGGCTGAGCCCCGGTGGCGTAAGTGGTTGAGTGCGGGACTTTAGCCCGCGGACTTGGCGGTTCAAATCCAGCGGCCGGCCGCTCTCAGGGGCCGCACTGGGTAGTGCCCGCGACCACCAGAGGCAGCGATGCCCACAAAAACAAACAAAAAACACAAAACAAAGAACTAGATTATTTGAAATATGGAGTCAATCAGAATTGCAATCCGAGCAGAAGGGAGTGAGGGGGGGAAAGAGAGGAAAGAGACTCAATTTTGAATGTATACCATCTGACACCGTAAGAATTTGTTTCTAAGAATACCAACCTTCTTATCAAGTCAGGTCTTAAGATTTCTGATGCAAGTCAGTGTTTCGGTTCTTGGCATACGAGGTACCAACAAAACAAAAGTACAATGGGCAGAGCAGAGTTTCATAATATGCAGTTTTTCCCCTGCTCTGCGAGCAACAAGCAGCTCACTCTGAGTTAGAGCACTCAGTGACCTCGCCTGGGAAGGTTCCTTCTGGTCATGGTGCATTTTTTCATGAAAGTGGTTTTTGCTGGAACCTTGTTTTTGTGATGGCTGATGTAAAAGGACAGCATGGGGCTGTGATACTCTGTTTCGGGCTTGGGAAAAATTCTGCAGAAACTGCTGTGATGTTGAATGCAACTTACAGGGGCAGCAATAAGGGAAAAACTCAAGTGTACAAAGTTCAAAAAAAGCGAAATGCCGATTGATGACAAACCTCGTTCTGGGCGTCTATCAAATTTCGAAAAATGTCAACTCAGAAGTATGCATTTGGAGTTGGTTCCACCAGGTCAGGTTGTTAAGCAAGGTTTCTATTGAGAGGTTCAGAAAAGACAGCATAACAGTATCCAACAAAAAAGGCCTGATTTGTGACAGTCGGGGGACTGGTTTTGCAACCACAATCATGCATCTGCTCAAGCAGTCATGTCAGTGCGCCAGTTTGGGGCCCTAAAACAGTATGCCTTTCCTGCCCCACACACTTACTCAGCTGATCTCACTCCCAGAGAATTCTTTCTGTTCCCTTAAATGCAGAAAAACATGCAAGGACTATGATTTGAACTTTTTAAAAAAAAATTTAAATGCATACCTTTGAAAAAATAATTCCCGTCTTTTGGGGGTACCCTCCCCACCTTCAGAATCAAGTAGAACTTGAGATATGGCCTGCCCTTAGGAAATGATTTAACTTCTCTCAATTTCCAAAGGTGCCTACCTGCAAAGGAAGTCTTGGCCATCCTCCACTGTCATGCGTACAATGAACAACTATACACATTTAAAAGGGGAAGATGATTAAAAGAAAAAAGCTAAAAACTCACACACTACTTTTCTCAATGAAATCCATTAGGTTTATTTTGTTCAGACCAAGTGTAACTGCAAATTCATACTACCACTGTCTCTGAGGATGCAAATGGTTTGGGAAACCTGTGCCTTATAAAGATGACCAACAACCTTCAAGAAGAAGGATGGAAGATAACAGTTGTTGCCAGTTGCCTTCCAGACAATTATGACCCCATGGCAACCCCATGTACTAGAATAGGCCTGTCCCATATGGTTCCACGGCTGTAATCTTCAGAGAAGCAGATCGCCAAGGCTTTGCTTACACAGTATTGCTGGGTGGGTTCAATCACCAACCTTGATGTTAGCAGAGGAATAAAACTGTTTGTGTCACCCAGGGACCAGCTCAGACCCTGCTGATCTGCAGGTCACAAAGCAGAGCAGCAGTCCAGCACTCCTAACCACAAACCTGCTGGTTCGCTGTAGCCAAGCTAACCAGACCTATGGGTACCTACCAGAGAACTGCCGAATTTCATTCTAGGGTTTATGAATTCTGAATAAGACAAGTACACACAGGCTCACCTTTCCACAACACTAAATAACCCAAAGGAGTTAGATTAGGCAAAGAATTCAGACCCCCTATGAATTACAAACTCCAAAGAACGCAATGCTATCAGGTTGATTTCAACTAACTGCCCCTGTGAGTTTCCAAGACTGTAGTTCTTTATGAGAACAGAAAGCCTCACCTTTCTCCCATGAAGGGGTAGGTGGTTTTAAATACTGACCTCACAGTTAGCACGCCAAAGCGTATCCGTTATGTCACCTGGGCCTTCCTGTTGAGGAAATCCTAGGGATCCAAAAACCAGGAAGTTAGAGTTTTCAATCTTGAGACTGTGGATCAATTCTGAATGTTCATGTATAAGAACTCTCATTTTCAGAGTGGCCTTTGGGTACTGGAAGGCAGAAAAATGAAACATGTCACACATGTCCACAGTCCAGCATAGGAGTTCCCTAAAAACAATCTATGAAACAAGGAGATGGCACTAGTTGTAAACCATCCTCCCCTACTTCAATTTCTCTAAGAATACTATTTCATACACTTTAAACCAGGGTTGGTAAATGTTCATCTAAAAAACACTCAACTGAACAACTCAACTCTATGCCCACTCCCAAACCTATAGAAAAGCATAGTTCTATCTGCCCCACTATATTTCCAAGACTGTAATTTTTTTCTTTTTTAAATCATTTTATTGGGGGCTCATACAACTGTTACCACAATTCATACATCCAACCACTGTGTCAAGTACATTTACACATCTGTTGCCATCATCATCCTCAAAACATTTTCTTTCTACTTGAGCCCTGGGTATCAGCTTCTCATTTTTTCCCTCCCTCACAAACCCTTGATAATTTACAATTATTATTTTGTCATGCCTTACACTGCCAGGCAAGACTGTAACTCTTCACTGGAGTAGAAAGCTTCGTCTTTCTTGGGAGAAGTACACAGCTGACTTGGCAGATCCCAGCCCATTGCATAACCACACCACCACCAAGACACAGTCATAAGATTGTACAGATAGCAAAGACAGAGTTCCTAAACAAGATCTACTTACTAAGCTGTTAGGAGTCTTGATGGTATGCTTATAAAAGTGATTATAAAAGACTAGACAATAAATATTTTAGGCTTTTGAGGCCCCCAGGTTTTTGTCACAACTACTCAGCTCTGCTTTTGTGCCAGGGCTGGGAACAGGTTCACTGTGGTCCAACCCCAATATAATGACTTAGAATCACATTTTAACAGGTGGTCCTTGTAAGTCCCTAGGTGACTCTGATGAATACAATATTACCTGGGAATCTTGTTAAAACAGATATTCTGACTCGGAATACATGGGGTGAAATGCAAATTGTCAGGAGGGGCCCAACAGGACTTGTACAAAAGCAACCACACATAATCCACAGAAAACAGTGGATTATTCTTGTTGGGTGTCACCAGGTCCCTTCCAACTCATAGAGAATCTATGCACAACAGATCAAGGAAACAACGCCCAATCCTGTCCTAGCTTCAAGCATTCCTGTTTAAGTATGCTGTTGCAATCATTCTGTCAGTCTCCTGATATTAAGTGTGACAAACTTGTAAATATAGATTATAATAAGACTTGAATGAGTCCCCAATAAAATGATTTTTAAAAAAAGAGCATTCTAGCTATACTTCTGCCAACACGTTTGCTTATTCTTTGGGCACTTCATGATATTCAATAGTCCTCGTCTATACCATAATTCAAAAACATCAAGTCTTCTCCAAGTCTTCTTTATTCATTATCCAATTTACACACACAGATGAGGTGGTTAAACTACTATGACTGGGTCAGTTGCACCTTAGCCTTTAAAGTGAAAGCTCTTTACTCTTTCACATGTAATCTGGTTTTAATACCTGGCCATGCTCTATGTACTGTTACAACTGTTTTTTAACAGTCGTCAGCAAAAACATACTGCTATATGTCATTAATGATATTTGTCAATAATTTCTACATACGGTTGAATCACCTCTCTTTGGATCTCCTGAATCTCTTTCCCTTGGCTTGGCCAGGTAACTATCTTGGCCAGATACAATACCATCGAACTACAGACATTTGAGTCCTTCCAGGCTTCATCAGTTTGTTGAAACATTTCTATAGGTATCCATCAACTCCTGGAGCCTTGTTTTTTGTCAATGCCACCAGCCACTCAGCAGGACAAAGACAGCGGTTTCTCCTGCAGGAAAAGGTTAGTGTAGGAAACCCATAGGGGCAGTGAGTCCTACCCTGTCTAGGAGCACTATGAGTTAGCAGGGACGGTCCTGAAAGCTTTGCTGCCCCGAAATCATTAAGGATGATTATGTTGAAGAGGTAACTCTTGCCTGTTATATACTGTTAGATAATGATAGACTCCTACTCATATAGTTTTCACTGGATAATTCTTCCTAAGTGGTCCATTTTTTCTTTCTTGCTAGTCTGTCTTAGTTTAGCAGCTCTGCTGAGCCTGTTTTCCATTAGTAACACTTCTCATATTTGAAATAGTGGTAGCATATCAATTTCCAGAATTGCACAACACAAAAACTCACAGACTAAAATGGTGGCAAATAAGATGGCTGTATCATACAATACTATCGAACTATGTAAAAAATTCAAAAGCAATTCTTAGTTGATGGTCTAGCAAATACTGGATGGGTTGGATTTGGCCTAGTGGGTTATAGTTATCCAATTTGGCTTAAGATATGAAGGCCTTGGGAAGGGGGGGAAGAGAGGGAAGGATATAATGAGAAGATTTTGATCAAGAACTTCTTTTTCTGATCTCCCGCTAACTTTCTTTAAAAATGTAATTTAGAAGATGAAATGAACAGGAGAAAAGTCTTCATCCCTTTTTTTTTAATGTTCCACACCCTGCCCCTAAATCATCAGAACTAAAAGAAAGAAAACAAAGAAATATCTTGAAGAAAGTACAAAGCTTGAAAAAATTTCAAACATTTCCAATTATTTTTAGTATGACTTTTAGGCTAACCTAAGACTTTTATGCTAAGAAATGTAGAATAAATCTGAACTACTGCCAACCTCTGATTCAGTGGACAAAAAGTAAAAGCTAGTCTGACCACAGTTTTTCTCAAAATAACAAGCATGTCCAATTCGTAAAAGCTATATGTATTCTATATATACACATATATATCTTAAAGTTCATCATAACCTTCTACTTTTCCTTGACTTGCATAAAAATATCATCTCTCATATTCCTCTAAAAATTACAATTTAGCAAACAAAACTGTAAGTGATGTAAGGCCTTAAGTCACTCCTTCTTGGATACAAACACAGAGGAGGCACAAATTGCTAAGTGGGACATACTGAAGATAAATCACCTGTGTCCATAGGAAGAATTCACCAAGAGAGTAATCAGGGAGTCCACAGACGGGGAAAACATCTTTAGCAATGACATATCATACACAGACCTTATTACTAATATCTACAATATCTGCAAGCTTACAATAAGTAAAAACTAACTGCCCACCAAGGAGGTGGACAAAGGAGCCGAAGAGAAGTTTCCCAGGGGCAGAAATCCAAATGGCAAGTAAACAGATGAGAAAATGTTCCCCATCATTAGGCTTAAGAGAAATGCAAATCAAAACAACTATGAGATCCCACCTAATACCCTCAAAGATAGCCTAATTCAAAAACTCAGAAAGTAACAAGCGTTGGAGGAGCTGCGGGGAGACAGGAACTCTCATCCACTGCTGGTGGACCTACAGGTATGTAGAGGCACTATGCCAGTCAGGGTGCATAAGAAACCAACAACCTTCCTCTAGCTCTTTGGAGCTTCCTTCTCCCCACTATCATGACCTCAATTCTACCTTACAAATCAGATTAGACCAAAGCATGCACACTGCTACGTAGACAAAAGCCCACAACACAGGGAACCCAGGATAGATAAACCCCCTCAGGGCCAATAAGAAGAGTAGAGATACCAGGAGGATTGAGGGGGGGGGGGGGGGGGGGGACGCAGGGAGAAAGAGGGAACTGATCACAAGGATCATTCTAGAACTCCCTCCCAGGGGGACAAATAACAGAAAAGAAGGTGAGGAGAGACGGAGGATGGTGTAAGATATGAAAAAAGGCTGAGCCCTGGTGACCTAGTGGTTGTGTGTGGGACTGTGGCTCCCAGGGTTGACAGTTCAAATCCAGCAGCAGCAGCTCTCCAGGAGCAAGGTTAGGCTTCCTACTTCCACTAGGGCAGTGATGCCACCAAAAAAAGAAAAGTACGGAAAAAATAATCTATAGTTATCAAGGGTCTGTGAGGCAGGGTGAGTAGGGGGACAAATGGGGAGCAGCTATCAGGGGCTCAAGTGGGAAGAGAATGCTTTGAAAATGATGACTGGAAGCATATGTGCAAATGTGCTTGATACACTAGAGGAATGTTTGGATTGTGATAATATTTAAGAGTCCCCAATGAAAGTATTTTTTAAAAAGGAAATAAACCCATGCAAGAATAAATTTGGGGGAAAATATGTGCCATAATGATAAATAAAACAGTCATATATCCAAGTACAAAAAAAATTCTATTATTATAGCATGTTGCAGATTAAAACCTTTATACATGTTCTTTAGAAAAATCTGAGCATCTCAAAAAAAAAGTGAATGAATAACCTGAAGATGTATTTTAAAAATGGAAAAAATAAAAGTGGGAAATATTCAAAAAAGAAAAAAAATCACTCCTTAAAAGCAAAATGCTCACAAAGTATAATGAGCATAAAGTGTTTCTTCAGCTAGATTCTAACCAAAGTGGTTTTTAACGGGGAAGATTTCCCCCATGGGATATGTGAAAATGTCTGGAGATATTTTTGGTTGTTATTACGGGTATCTAGTGAGTAGAGGTCAGGGCTATTGCTAAACATCCTACATTGCATAAGGCAAAGAATTATCTGGCCCAGGAACCCTGAGCAGAGATAGTTAAAGGCCAAGGGTATGTATAGTTTTAAACTAAAGACCTTCAAAACTGACCATTCCTTAGGGAACCCTAAGTTCAGCTTATTAGCATGACATAAATAGCATCTCCCAGAGAAACTATAGCAGGATGTTATTAAGGTAGCAGATGGACATTGGGACTCAAGCCCTCACTCAACGCAAGAACACTGTGTTCTAATAACCTGTCATTCTGTGATACCCACCTTCCTGACATGATCACTGCAGACAAAATGGGTACATAAGGTAATGTGGTGAAGTTGATGGTCCCTGGTGATTAGAAGATATAGCGTCTACAGTCTTAAAGGCCCGAGATTAAATAAGTGGCCATCTAAAAGGGAAGCAACAAAACCTACATGGAAGAAGTCCAACAACCCATGTGATCACAAGGTGTCCACAGAATAGGTACCAGGTATCAGAAGACCCAAAACAAACAACAATTTTGATGCCAACAAAGGGGGTCAGAATGGAGACCCCAAACGCATCTGTAGCCATTTGGACATTCCCTCACAGAAGGGTCACAAGGAATGGATGAGCTGCCAGGCAGGGTGCAATACAGCACTGACCAAAGAGACAACATTCCTCTAGTTCTTTCATGCTCCACCCACCCACTAACCCCCACCCCTGTAGGTAGATCAGAGCATGTACACCAGTACAGATAGGAGATCTCGAAACACAGGATTCAGGACAAACACCTCAAGACCAATAATGAGAGCAACAATACCAAGAGGGGAGGGGGAAGGGGAGGGGAGGGGGTGGGAGGAGGAACATCTAGCAATGATCGACCTACAGACCCCCACCCCCACCCCAAGTGGACAAACAACTGAAACATAGGTGAAGGGAGAAAGGAGAGGGTGTAAAATATGAAAATTAAAATAATGTATGAATCATTAAGGGTTCATGAGGGTGGGAGAGTGTGGGAGGGAGGGCGGAAAAGAGGAGCTGACACCAAGGGCTTAAATAGAAAGAAAATGTTTTGGAAAGTACAATGGCAACCTATGTACCAATGTGCTTGATATCATTGATTGCTCTAAGAGTTGTAAGAGGTCCCAATATAATGATTTATTAAAATTTTAAAAAAAGAAAAAAAGCTCCGAACTCCCTGTCATTCAAGTTGTTTCCAACTATAGCGACACTACAGGGCAGAGTAAAACCCCTCCTTTTTCTGTTTCCAAGGTTGTAAACTTTTATGGCAACTGAACGCCTCCTCTTTCTTCTGTGGAATGACGGCTGGGTTGAACGCAGTTAGCCACCCGAGTCATCATCCGCTACATCACCAGGGCTCCTTATGAGGCTGGCTCTATTCCAATCAGAGGGCACCTCCCAATCTCAAGGCAAATTTGGCAATACTCAGGAACTCTATTTTGGTACAATGGACCTTCGAAATGGTTTCAACCCTAAAATCAGCAACTTGACTTGAAATCTATAGCTAAACCAGAAACTTGTTTTAGCTGTTTCTACTTCCTCTCCTGATCAACCCACTAAGGACAGCTATGACATGAAGTGAAATTCCCTATTTTGGAGATCCTCTCGCACATTGCTAAAGGCCCCATAAAAACAGATGTTGTGAGGCACATGAGGCATAAAACAGAAAGGCCCAAAATTGCAATGTGGCCTTTACTATCCAACATTTTCTTTAAAATTCCTCTATGCAAGTGGAGCATTGCCAAGAGAAAACTAAGACTGTTGAACCCAAAAGGCTAAGAATAATGCAAATGATCAACACGACCAAACTACTGCTTCTCAGAAAACATCAACATAAATTTCAGTCTTTCCAAAAGATGAGCTTTAACAGCTATCAAAAAAGTAATAGCTGACTCAAAGTAAAAACAAGAAACAAAAGTAGCGATTTTTGCCCACAGCCCACATATCCCTAAATTCTAATTAATGAGTAACAGAGATACTCTCTTTGGATAAATAAGACTGCAATATCTCCTGAGACAAGTTATTTGCTCAGGCCCTGATAACAGTGCTGATCTGGTAACAACACATGAAACAGTACACCCTATTTTCATTAATAACATAATCAGCACTCAAAGACCAGGGCATTATACAAGATCAGAATTATGGTAAAAAGAAGAATGACCACATTGGATCGCAAAATGTAGGATAACAACATTGCTACATGGCTGTCAAGCTGCATCCTTCCATAACTGCCACACCACTGAGGGTTATGGCCCATTCATGTTGATACATAATTTTAGTCATCACAGACAGTGCTCTCTCTCCTCACATCTCTGTGTGACCTACCTGAAGTACATCGATGATGCCCAAAATAGACAGTAAATTTTAATTATATATAACAGTTGTCATTGAACTGATTCTGACTCCTGGTGAACTGTGTCCGTGTAGAAAAGGGGTCCTCAAACTTTTTAAACAGGAGGCCAATTCACTGTCCCTCAGACCATTGGCGGGCCAGACTATAGTTTTAAAAACACACTATGAACAAATTCACTGCAGGCCCGGGGTGAGTTGGCTGCTAAGCAGGGCAGTGGCAGCAGCAAAAAAAAACCCCGGTGGGCTACATGTGGCCCTCAGGCCATAGTAGTCTGAGGACCCATGATGCTCAGTGACTGATATCTTAGATGTCGATGGCCAGGCCTTGTTCCTGAGGGCTTTCTGAGAGCACCAGACCTCCCACCTTTGGTTTAGTTACAGAGCATGTTAAGAAAGACTGATGTGAAACATGAAAGCAAAGTTCTTATCTTGTGCACTTTTTTTTTTGTGTGACCAGATAACACTAACTATAGAGAAAGTGAGAACGCCTTTATATAAGCATTTTTATTGAAAACCAACGGAAGATGGGGACTTGGAAAGCTGTGTTTAACCTTTATTATAAAAATACAACGTGCATACAGATATCATATCCCTAGACCTTTTCAAGAGTCCACAACGCCAAAAACCAAACCATCACAGTCATCAGGGTGTGTCCTCGCTGGGTTATAGTAAATAAGAATGTGCCTAAGTAAAATATCCACGGCACTCAGGAAAAAGGCCTAGCTATCTACATCTACGATATCAGCCACTGAGAACTGTCTGGAGCAGCATTCTCCAAGGACACATGAGGTCACCGGGAATTGGAATCATTTCAAGGACAACTATACTTATATATACATAGTATATATACATATATAGTCATACACAACACGAGCCAAGAGTTGATCATCTGTTAGACAAAATATGATTCACTGATCCTCAAAATCCAAACAAGATAACACTGGATATTAAGTAACTTCTGAAATCTGTGTGAAAAGTGATGAACTTCAGTGAAATCTTATCAGTGTTTCTTCTTTCCATCTGCTGAAAATCTTGCAAGTTCATAACAAGTATCTTCAGGGTTTTAGGACCTGGCCAGCCTTTCCTTCAGGGTGGAATTCTTACTAATTTTTCTAGTTGAGATTTAATAGCACTGAAACCTAGACACCAGAGTAAAGAGACCTGGCCACCTGTGGCCTGCCAACCTCACAAAGGAATCCCTCCCAGACGCAAAGGGGGAAAGCCCTCTGAAGGCCAGCATACAGCATACAGCATACAGCTGTTCCAAGTCAGGAGAAACCTGAGCAGCCTGAGCTGAGCCCACTCTTGGACAAGCCATGGAAATCAGAGTTCTGGGAGGAGGGAACAGAACATAGTCCAAAAAATCCTGCAAATAGATTGTTCTTAATATAAGATTTAAAAAATATATATATACCATGCTTACAAAATCAAGTTTATGCCTTACCAAAGGCTGGGTCTTGACAGCAAAAAACTAAAACAGAAAATCCAGAACTCAATTCTTTTCTAGATTATGTAATTATCCTACAACCCACCAAAAATAACTTGCAGTAACTAGCCTATTGTTATTAAAACTCTTAAGAATCCAGCAGCCAAACTCACCAAAGTAATATAATCTGCCGCAAACTACTTTAGTCATGGTTTGGTATGCTCATCAAATTAAGGTTTGAGAGTAAGTAGTAAGGGGGAAAAAATGAATTGTCGCCCCAAAGCTGCATGTTGTGCTCCATACACTGCTTAATTGTTTTCTGTATAGTGTTATGTTCTGAAGCTACAAGACATTATGAGGAAGTGTGAATATCAAGCATCAAATGTTACAGGGAAAAAAAGGTTCACAATCCCTAGAAATTCATAATAAAAGTTCTTTAAAAAAAGTCATAAGCTAAGGAATCAAAGAGCAATAAGCTCTGTATTCTACACCGTTATCTTTCCACAGACTGGAGCTAAACAGTAAGCAAAGGATTCTTACCAAGCAATACAACACAGTAATTGAGGTTAAATTCCAAAGGTTCTACTACTTACTAGCTGAGTGACCTTCAGCAACTTAACTCTCGGTACTCATATCCTCCTACTAGTACTGTAGGTGTTGTTTAAAGAGATCTGTTGGTGTCATGGATAATGCATTGGGCTGCTTACAGAAATGTCAGCAGTTCACAACCACTAAGCCCTTTGGAAGGGGAAGAGTCACAGTCACGGAAACCCACAAGTGCATTGCTACACTGCTTATAGGAGAGTTTTGAGAGTTGGTTGTTATGGGAGTAAAGTGATTATGTAAGACACGTAGAATAATGTCAGACACAGAGGAGTTAAGCTAACAGAGTGCTTGGTCTGTTAATCTGCTAGGAGATTCAGTGGCCTTTAAACTACCCTAGCAAAGGGAACCGTCTTCCAGCACTGAAATTTCTGGTTCAGAAATGTGAGTAAGGCAACTTTTATACACAATTCCACCTTCCAAATCCTTTCCCCTCGCACACAAACCAGTACACACTCAGAACCTTTTCCTATAGCCAACAGATATCATTTTCCATATGTGTTACACTGGAAGCAGAACTTCAGCCTCTTGATGAGGAACAGGAGATAAATATTAAAATATTGGAATTAACTTTACCGAAGATTTCCCAGTAACTGCATGAGTCACTCCTGTCTTTTGAAACAAGCTAAAATGTCAAGGTTGCCAGAGAACCTAGGCCCAGATGTTACCATAAATCATTTCCAAGCAAGCATCACGCCAAAGCCAAGGGACATTATTCAATATAACACTTTGCATAAAACACATCAGCCTTTATGATTTTCCTGTAAAGGAGAAAATTCTAACAACTAGAGTTACTGGGAGAGAGGGGGGGGGGGGAAAATCACAGTAACTTTAACCTCCTCCCCACCCCCGCAAATAACACATCTGCTTGGAGAACAGAGTGGCCTCTAAACTACCCTAACAAACCTTCTGGCACTGGAATTTCTGGATCAGAAATGTACGGCAACTTTACACACAACTCCGCCTTCCGATCCTTTCCCCTTCCACACAAAACAGCACACACAGCAAAGCTCAGACTCTCTTTTGCACTGACTTCAAAGGGTTATTCACCCTTCTAGGAACTGTTTTCTCCAACTGCACATACACTATACTCAAAGGCTTACAACACTAAATAGCGCCTGTCTCACAATCTTTTCTCTACCCTCACCACTACCTGGGGGAAGCAGACACGTCTAAGATTTTAATACATCTGTTTATTACAAGATTTTCACAGTCACAGCAAAACTTTGCTCTGTATTGATCTGGGACAGCAGCCATAAAAGAAATAAACACTCTCTGATTACACAATAATCCATGTAAACTTTGTTGTTGAATTTCAATTAAATTCCAGCCACCTGCCGTAACGTACAAAAAGAAATTGCATGGATATGCCTAGATCGTCTCAATTGTCACAAAAGGCAGGGCCCTGGCAGGGGAAATCTGCAAGTTGGTCGCGTCCTCCGTTTCTGTCCCTGAATCTCGTCAGCAGTTTCAAGATCACTGTGTCAGGGCACTGAGTTCTACAGGTTCCTTCATTACAGGAGACAGACACAAACCCCCCTTTTAACTCAATTCTGAAATGACAGGGTATTTGCAAGTAACTTGCAACTGAACTCGCACACGCGGCGCTGTATTCTTCCAAACAGAAATTGCCTGTGTCCATCTTGCTGATTTTTAGCCATTTAACTAACATTTCAGACAGATCGCTTTCCCTAGTCCCAAGTCAAGGTGGCTGGGCCCAGGGCTGAGCGCCCCACAGCTTCCGGCAGGAGAATGACACGCGCTTCCCCGCTCACCACGTCTGCGAACTCCAAACCCGAGGTACCAGCTCCAGAATGACGACACCAAAATCCACCCTACAGATGTGTACACCGCAGGAAATTAACTTTGGTTTCTTTCTCAAAGGACCGTGGGATGAGGGGAGACGCCCAAGAGGGAGGTGTATTTCCCCCGCCCAGAGGCGCACGGGGAGCCTGGGTTCCGGCAGGCAGCTTCGCCCGGAGTAAGCCTCGGGGCTACCACCAAGCTATCCCGGGGCCGCACTCGCCCGGAGGCGCCTCTCGCCACGCCCGATGCCCGGCCAGCAGGTGCCCGAGGCCACCCCGACAGGGCCCGAGAGCTAACCCGGGAAGGCGGCCGCTTCCCCGGGGCGCAAGCCCTCCACTCCACGCCGCTCGCACTTCGTCAACTCGGCGCGCCCAGGAAGAGGAGGCTCTCGGGCGGCGGCCGGCGCCTGGGCTGCGGGAGGGCGACTCCTCGTCCCCTCTGGCCTCGATGTCCCCGGGTGTCGGGGACGCGGCCAGCGGGGGAGGTCGAGCAGCCGCGCCCCAGCTCACTTCCTCGCGCGCCCGTCCCCAGGCAGGGCTTACCTGCGGAAAGGAGCCCTCGCGGCGCGGGCTCTTGGGGTAGTCCAAATGCCCCCGGTCCAGCATCAGGTAGAGGGAGAAAATCACCACGCAGAAGATCGCGCTGCCGAACACGGTGAACTGACGGCTTAACTTCATTTTCCTGGAGAGACTCGCCGCCCGGACAGTCCGCCAGCGGGCCCAGAAGCGACCGGACTCCGGGAAACGACCGCCCCAGGCTCCCTACTCGCCGTCTGCGCGCCCTCGGAGCTCTCGAGGGCCGGTCCCGGCCGAGCTCCGCACCTCGTCTTCGGCGCCCCCACGCGCCCTCGGCCTTAGCCCCAGCCCGCCACCCTTCGGGGGGGTGGCCGTCCCTCCCGCCGAGGGCCCGTCTGCAGCCGTGCCAGAGCCCGGCAAACTTGATCCAGAGTCCAACGCCCAAGCCCGGCAGGGCGCTCGGAGCCAGCCGAGGAGAGGTGGCCACCTGGATTTCCTGCCTCGGCCGCCCGGCCGAGACGGCAGGAAAAGTTTTCTTGACAAGGGCAGCCGTGTCCTGGTCCAGGGGAGGCGCGGGCTCGGCGGCTCCGGCGGCCGGCGACGCGGCGTTAGGTCTCCGAGTGCGGATGGGCAAGGAACCCGGGCGCGAGAAGCCGGGCCCCACAACTTAGCGCCGGGACGGCTGGGCCCGCCCCCGCGACACCGCCCCCGCCTCCCTGGACTGAGCCCCTTCCTGCTGCCGCCGCCGCCGCCGCCGCCGCCGTCGCCACCTCGGCCGGGCTGGGGGTTCACCCTGGGCGCCGGGGGCACACTGTTCGGGCAGGAGTTTCCTCCGTGCGAGCGCACCCACCCACCGGCCTCTCCCGCCCCCCGTCGCCCCTTCCTGGCCCCTCCCGGACCCGGGCTGCGCGAGGTGGGCGCAGGGGGCGGGCGGCGGCGTGAGGAGGAGGAGGAGGAAAAGGAGAGCGAGGAGGAAAAGCCCGTCCCCGGAGAGAAGCCCGCTTCAGCTGCAGCCGCAAACCCCCTCCCTGCTTCCCGCCCGGCAAACACGGAGATGGCGGCACCAGCTGAAAAGGAACTGCCGGGTTCTCCAGCGCCACTCGGCGCTCCAGCACCGCCCGCCACGAGCTGAAGACGGCGACGGCGCGGCGGCCGCTGGGTCAATAGGCGCCCGCAGCCCCAGAGCTGTGCAGGCGACTGGCCCCGCCCCCTCCCGACGCGCCGGGATGAAGGGGCGGGGCCCCCGGAGTCCAATCACGACGCGCCGCCCGCTGGGCCCGCTCCGCGCCTGCTTCTCTTGGCCCGGCGGTAGGAAGACCTCAGACTGCTTCCGTGACCTAGGAAACCGCTGAGCAGGGTTTGGGGGTGGTACCGGCATACAGGCGCCTTCGGCCTTTGGGCACTGTGCTTGTGCTCTCTCCCAAATTCCTCCTCTCTGCTTAGGGTGCCTGCCCTTGAGGACCCATGCCTGCTTGCCTTACCAGGCAACTTGGTGAAAAGCTGCAGGAAAAGAAAAGCAGGGTGCACATTCTATTCACGCTTATCACTTCACCCGCTGTTTTTAGCGATAGCTTGATGAGCACTAGGGAGAAAGTGTCCTCCAAAGGCCCCTAGAGGCAGGTAGAGGTGGTCTTATGACTAAGAAGTCTATAAGGAAAACTAGAAGGGTCCCTTGTGCCGATTATGGAACTGGTGCTCCCCAGCTCCAAATTAATCCTTTTTGACTACATTGTGAAAATGGATCTGGGCCTTTGGCGTCTTCTTTGCCAGCTGCCACTGACGCGTTGACAGTAGAGGGCGCCGAAGAGACATTACAGGAGAAAGAAAGGTGTGCTTCCTGGTTTGACGTGCCCAGAGGTAAGCTCCTGTTTACTCTAGTACCTGGCTTCCTTAGTTCTGGACACCCAGCCATTTTCTCCACCCAACCAACCGTGTAGCGGCTTTGTAAGTGGAAGGCTTAAAGGACGACTTCTCCCCATGAACAGCTTCCTTGAACACCCTATAAATTCTCGCACAGATTTTCACACAGTTCACTTTCTCCCTTTCAGTGACCTTCTCTAATGGATCTCCACTGATAAGGCTCTACATTGCGCCCTCTGCCTCAGTTCTACAGCTATTGCGCCTTACAGCTGCTATTTTCTTATGTGGTGTTTTAGGCTTAATAGCAAGTCCCTCATTATTATAATCCCTTGTTCTAGTTAATCTCCCCCCCCCACCCCCCATTAAGCTTTCCCTGTCTCAGAAGATAAACCCAGAAAGGGAAAGTTTGAGAATTGGTTGATTAAGCCTTTGGGTTTAAATGTAGTACTGAGCTATTTAATAAAGGGAAACCTCACAACCTAACATTTCCAGAGAGTCCATTCTGGGATGGTAATAATCCATGGTATATAGACCATCCCAATTAAGCAATTATGGCAGTAAAGAGGACTGTGGTGTTGTGTGGATTCTTATGAGTGCTTACAAATTAAAAAATGACAGACACAAGTCCATTAACTCTTAGATCAATCATGGAAAAAGAACTTCCATAACAACTCTAATTGTTTCTTATAACCACTCGATAATATTATTGAAAACCACAATATTTTAATTGTTCAGGTAACTGAATTACAACAGTTGAATTCACAGGCACAGCAAACTTCTCGTGTAAAAGTTAGAGCATTGATCGTGAACAATAGGCCCCTAAAACTTGAAATGAGTTGATCCCATATAACACGTGCCAAGCTTGGCATTTCAAGTCATTCATACCCCAATTATGTTTCGTGAATTCCCAGAAGATATCCCCTTTTTTTCAGCACTGAGAACTAACATTACTGAAGTGAACACCTACATCTTAAAATATCTCTGTGGATTCTTCCTACTGTAGGCCAAGTGCAGGGGTTACTGTGAAGATTCCATCATTTAGATAACAACTTGGTTTCATTGACCATGCAAAGTTTCAAGAATAGGAAAAGTCAAATGGCAAGATAATAAACCAGAATTAATACTGTATCCCTGTGGGGAATTGTAGGAATTGCCGCTATAAAAGACTTGAAAGAAGGTATCTTTCACATTCTAATTTAACTCACTAATTTGACCTGTGAAAAAGTCTTATGGATCTTAGAGTATGGGAACTATTGTAAACCTAATTATAAAGTGAATTCAATTGCAGCTGCTGTCCCAGATATAATGTCTTTACTCCAGCAAATCAACACAGCCTCTGTGTTTTGTTATACAGCTATTGACCTTTTTAATGCTAGTTTCCCTATTGCCATTTGCAACGTTTTCTGAATACCAATTTACAAAAACCATCATTAGGCATGAGCTTTTACCTAGGAAAGTGAACAATATACCTACACAGTCTTCACTCAGGCTAAACCAGTTCTCCTTACTAAAGTTCGCAGGCATTTTGATCATCTTTATACAAAGCAGCTTCAAAATTTTCATTATCTGAACCAGATCCACTTATAAATATATATGAATGGATTGGAATTCTTAATTCTAGCCTCAATCTGAGAGTAATTAATTCTTATGACATGCCTTAACTCAATACTTGCCCACATGAAAAGATCACTGAGAATAATTTGCTATTGTAAGGTATGGTGAAGAAGCCAGATGATGCCTAACAATCAGAAAGAATAGCATCTCAGGTCTTAAAAGCTTGTTTTCATACAAGCGGCAGGAGAGAATCTAACAAAATATGAAGACAAGCAAATTATATAGTATTTAGAAGAAAGGAGCTTTGGTGGTGGCACAAACAGTTAAGCACTGTTCTGCCCACAGAAAGATTGGCACTTGGAACTGATTGAGGCCAACTATGTCTACATGAAAGAAACACACCAACCTGTGTGATCGAAGGATTTCAAATAATAAAATCCTAATCTGAAGGAGGGAATGACATCAGAGTTTAAATTCAGAGCACCCGGCTTGCAGAAGTCAATGGATGACACTGAAAACCCAAAATCCATTTGCAGGGTCCCCGCATAGTTGAACCTGGGGTGAATCCCCAATGACCCTACCCCAGAGAGGTGAATAGCCTTCCTGTTTTAAAGAGAGCAGTGTGAAGTTCATTGTGGCAGATGTAGTTAGGTTAAATTGTAGTACCTTGTAATTTGATCTCCCTTTTGATCCATCTTAAAGTTGTTCCAGTTTTAAATAGTTTCTGCTTTTCAACTGAGATTTTTTTCTGTTTTGTAGGGGTTTTGTTTGGTTGGTTGGATGGCTGATTCCTCTTTATATTTAATATGATTTTTCATTTATGAAATCCTGGATAGGAAAATCTAAAGAGATAGTAACTAAATTAATAATTATCTAAGGGCATGGCAGGAGCGATTTCAGGGAATTGGGGAACTAACAAGCACAGGAAGAAAAGGTTCTAAAATTGACCATGATGATTAGTGCATAGCTCTTCTTAATATGATATGTGGTATATGAATTATATGCCAATGAAATGATTTTTAATTACATTGTCTTGTGATTTTAATTCCAGTTTCGTGAACTTCTTCCAATAAACCCCCTCATAGTCCACAAAATATCACACGGGTTCACTGTATTGGATGTAATGAGCAGGAAGTAGAAAGTTTTTCAGATGCCTTCATTAGATAAGGGGACTAAGGGAAGGGAGATATTGAGCGTGAGTGTGAGGAAACAAAATAGTCCTGGTATGACACACATATCAGGATATGGGATGTATTCTAGGACGATTTAAAGCTCACACAGTGTACAGGAGAGAATCTAACAATGTGAATACAAACAAATTATATAGGCTATAGAAGAAAGGACCTCTGGTGGTGGCACAAACAGCTAAGCACGACTCTGCCCACAGAAAGGTTGGCACTTCGCACTCAGATCACCCAGTGGTCCCCTGGGTGGGTGCAGGACTAGCAATCCGCTTCTGTAAAGATAACATCCAAGAAAAGTTCTGTGGGGCATTAGATGGGAAATCCTGGCTCATGTGGTATAACCATGAGTCCAAATTGGCTTAACAGGGACAACAGATAATGCTGCAGGCTGAGGAAGGGTGATGTGATTGCTGCAGAGACTTGTAGAAGAAAAGCACCAGGGCTCGCTGGTGGGGCAGAAACAAATGGAGCCATCAGGGGTTTGGGAAGGACTGCTGATTAACACCGGTCCTGTCAGACTGCTTTGGTAACCAGAGACATCCACTCTAGACACTTGAGACAGAGTACACTCTATCCACCAAGGTTAACAAAACAAAATGAATTTACTGGATATTAATATGGTTCCTTTTGTCCTTATCCTATTATTGTCAGTCTCTTCGATCTCCTTCCATTACCCAGAAAAAAGTGTTAACACTCTCTCGTATGCTTTTCCCAGATCACACATTGAACAACTCCAAGGAGGGCCTTCATAATGTAGATATTGTCCAATTTTTAGTTATTAGAACTAATTCATGGCAGATGGAATTAGAGTATGTTATGCTAACAAAATTAGTATAATGTGATAATTTTGTGACAGATGGAAATAAAGTGTATTGAAGAAAAGGTCACTTTTTAAATCCTGTCCTGAGGCACACCTCAGATCCAACGGGTATTTCTTTATGTGCTTTCCCATCGTCTTTTTCACCAGCAAACACCTACTCATTTCCTACAATATAGCTTATACACCATCTCTGAAAATATTACCAGGTATTTGCTACTGTGTTTAAGACTTTGTTTAGAAATGCTTTGTATTCTTACTCCTCTTGTGAATTGTTTAGTGTTGGGTTTTTAATATTCATCTTTATTAATTTTATCCTGAGTGAGCACAGGAGGTGTTCTGGATCAGAAACAGACTTCTTATTAATTACCTCACACTGTAAAATTACATTATCCCCCACTCCTGGCTTGCTTGGTTCTTCTGTCTAGAACACTGTGATGAAAGCCCATCACATTTTTTTCTACGTGATTGGCTAGGTACCCCATAGGAAATGGACAAGGAAAAAAATGATCTTTCTCTTCATATAAAAGGGAAGGAGATAATTGATCCCTTCACCACCTGAAAAAGTCTCCTCCTTACTCCAGATGTCTCATAATTTCTGGCGCTTATTCCTTCTTAATATGTCAATAATGAAAAGGGCTACCCTCCATTCTTCCCCACTCTCCCATCACTAATCTAGTTACCTATTCTCAGATGTCACCTTTTGATTTAGAGAAGGTTAAAGCATCCTACTCTTTTTGACCAGAGCAATTGGCTCTCTCATTAGAAAAACAAATGACTATACATCTAATCCATATTAGAAAACATGTCTAGATGAAGTGAAAGAGAAAAGAAAATTATTGGTAGTTACACATTTATGGCTTCAGAAGGCTAAGACTTTTTGTTTTTGTTTTTTTTTGGGGGGGGAGGGGGGCATCACTGCCCTCTGGTGGTGTGGGAGCTATCCAGCCCTGCTCCTGAGAGTCGCCACTGGATTTGAACAGCCAAGCCCACAGGCCGCAGTCCCGCACTCAACCACTTACGCCACCAGGGCACAGCCCGGCTAAGACTTTTTATAGGAACACTGAAAATCCAGGAAAGTTTGATTTCTCTATATCTAGAAGCTACTTGAAGGCAGGACCTATTTAAGAAGTTCATATCTAATTCCTTCTCCTGGACACACTAGTTTTGTGACTTTCAACCAGTTGCATAATACTTTTAAGTCTCCTTTTTCAACACTGCCATTTTGAAATAGCAATTTTTCAGCATTTCATTGCTATCTGATTACATGATAACATGTTAGAACATTCCACTAATAGTACCTATTTTCTCCAGGAAAGGCAATGATGGGGTTGAAGAAAGAACATATTGGGTAGAGGGCATTTGAAATCGCCACTACAGGAAATGAAGAATTGAACTCCACATGGATAATGGACAGTATTGATTAGCCAAGAAGCAAGCGTGCAGTTTTATCTTTCTGGCCCATATCTCTAACTTGAGTAGCCAAAGAAAGTGAACTGTTCAAATGATCAGAAAGGTCCTTCTACCAGGATACAAGAGCAATGACTACCCAAGAGATGTTCATACTCTGTCCTTTCCCCTCTAAATATTCTTTTATAGCTAAAATAATGTTAACATTGGGAGCACATGTAGAAATACCATACGGGCAGCCTAGGGTGAGGATCCTGAAAGGAATGAGGTCTAGTCAGTCACATGCTTCTGGTGATGAGTAGGTGTACCACTGTACAAAAGCCAAATCTGGTATTTGTTAACTAGAAAATCTATCCCTTTCCACATCAACTGCTACGTTAAAACTGCCTCAGCTCCTCAGTTGCCTAAAATCAATCTAATATAGAAAGAAGAGTACAAAAAGTGAAGTTCTAAATTCTAATTACTTAAAACAATTACTATTGTAGTTGTATACTCTACAAAGGATAAAGGGTCCGATCATTTCAGCTAAGCACTTGGCTAGTAGGATAGTTAAGGTTTTGTGTCAACATGGAGTGGCCAGGATTCTGAGTGGTTTGGCAGTGAAGGCATAGCAAATTCCCCACGATAAGGTCTCGCATAGTATCATCTCCATGGTGAGCAGCCGGGCAAATGAAAGGAAGTTTCTTCAGAGATGTGGCCTGCTTCCAATAAAAAACCTTCCTTGGATCCACTCACTTTTATAGTGAAAAGCCTGCAGCCTGACCTGCTGATCATGTGCTCATCAACCCCTGCAAAGGCATTCAACTGTGTGGATCATAACAAACTATGGATAACATTGTGAATTGTGCTCACGTGGAATTGGTGTATAGACCAAAAGGCATTCCTTTGAACAAAACAAGAAGAAACTGTATGGTTTAAATTAAGGAAAGGTGTGTGTCAGAATTGTAGCTTTTCGCCATACTTAGTCTGTCTGCTAAGCAAATAATCCAAAAAGCTGGACTGAAAAACATCAGCAATATTGGAGGAAGGCTCTTTAACAATTTGAGATATGCAAATGATAAGCCTTACTTGCTGAAAGCCAAGAGAACGTGAAGAACTTACTGATGAAGATTAAAGACTACAGTCTTAAGTGTGGATTATACCTTGATACAACAAAGATCATCACAACTGAACTAGTAAGCAATATTTTGAGAAAATCACAAAATGGTCAAGAATTTAGTTTTGCTAAGGTTCATAATCAATGCCCCTGGAAGCAGCATCAAGAAACTGAACAATGTTCTGCAGTGCACGAATTTATGACAAATCAAGCCCACGACCATCAAGTCAAGTCTGAATCATAGTAGCACCATATTGGATTTCTGAGATGATAAATCTTTACAGGAGTAGACAGCCTCCTGTTTCTCCCATGGAACATCTGATGGGATTGAACTGCTGTCTTGTAGTTAGGAGTCCAACATCTAAATCCCAGTTCTGTAAAAGACCTCTTTTTTTTAAAAAAAAATCATTTTATTGGGGGTTCATACAGCTCGAATCACAATATATACATACATAGTTGTGTTAGTCCGGGTAGACTAGAGGAACAAATTTCATGGACACACATATGGATATAAGGAAAGGGTTTATATACAAAAGGAATGTGACACTAAGAAGGCATCCCAATCCAGTCCAGTACAAAGTCCTAAGTCTGATATTAACCCATATGCCCGGAATCAGTCTACAAAGTCTCCTTCCGACTCACGAAGTCACAGGTCAGTGAGTGCAGAATTCTGATGCTGGCAGGGGTCTCCCCATGGCTCCCCACTTCCAGGGCTCAGGGTCCATCAACAGCATACCACTCCAGCTTCAGAGGTCTGGCTCCATCAAGGCAAAGTCCTGTGGTCTCTCCGCTGGCTCCTCCAGCTTTTCAGACGCTGTCATCTTGTCTTTTCCCTGACTCATCGCCTCTCAGACTAACTCCCAACAACTGGGGAAGATAGCTTCTCATCTTCATAAGGGAAATATCACAAGATTTCTCAGAAGAAAGCCATGCCCACATAGAGGTCTCATTGGCGACTCAATGGCTATATCCAGATTAACAGGCTAGACTCCACCCCTACATTTCAATCATAAAATTAACATAAGCACATGACTGCCGCAATACTTGTATCAGTATTTACATCTTTTTTTTTGGGGGGGGTGGGGGATAGGGGACTCGTACATCACAATCCATACATACATCCCTTGTGTCAAACACATTTGTACATTTGTTGCCATCATCTCAAAACCTTTGCTTTCTACTTGAACCCTTGGTATCATCTCATTTCCTCTCCCTTCTTGCCACCCCCCCCTCCCCATGAGCCCTTGATAATTTATAAACTATTGTTATTTGGGCATTTCTTACTCTGTCTGGTGTCTCCCTTCATTTATTTTTCTGTTGTCCATCTCCTAGGGAGGGGGTTATATGTAGATCCTTGTAATCAATTTCCCCTTTCTACCCCACCCTCTCAGTATCATCACTCTCACCACTGATCCTGAAGGGATCATCTGTTCTGGATTCCCTGTGTTTCCAGTTCCTATCTGTAGCAGTGTATACCCTCTGGTCTAGCTGGATTTATAAGATAGAATTGGGATCATGAGCGTGGGGGGTGTGGGGGCGAAGCATTTAGGAACTAGAAGAAATTAGCATGTTTCATCAGTGCTGCACTGCACCCTGACTGGCTCATCTCCTCCCTGCGACCCCTCTGTAAGGGGATGTCCATTTGCCTAAAGATGGGTCTTGGGTCCCCACTCCACACTCCCCCTCATTCACAATGATTTGATTTTTTCTTTGATGCCTGATACATGATCCATTCATATCAGGCATCAAAGACCTCTTTAACTTATTAAAAAGCAAAATGTCACTGAAAGCCAAAATTTGTCTGACGCAAGTTTTGTTCAGTTGCTTTATATGCATGCTAAATTGAACAATGGATAAGGAGAACCAAAGAAACATTGGTGCCTTTGAATTATGGTTTTGAATATATGTAAGACTTCTAGAAGGGAAAAAAAATGTCTTAGAAGAAGTTACAAGCAGAAGGCTCCTTGCAGAAGGCTCCTTGAAAGGTAGGATGGTGATCTTATCTCAACCACTTGAGACATGCTACCTAATAAGGCATGCTCTCAGAGACAATCGGTGGAGAACATCATATTGATGTGATCATTAGGTTTTGTGTTAACTTGGTTACACCGGTGGGAAGGAATGAATAGAGGAGACTAACCACTCAATCAGGACATAGCCTAAAGGTGTTTCCTGTGGGTGTGGCTTATTTTTAAGAGATGCTGTGGAGAACTGACCATTCTCACCCCTCTCTCCTTCCTGCTTGCTTGCATTCTGACTTCTGGGACTGGCAGCCCACATGACCTTCCCTAACACATGCTTGCTGACCTTGTAACCACACAACTCTATACCTCTTGGCCTGTGATTTCTCAGTTCTTCACATCATCATCTTGCTTCATCAGCCAGCAACTGCATGAATTGAGAAAGGCCTGTAGCTAGCCTCTAACCCATGGACTTGAGTTGGACTAAGCTGGCCACCTCCCTGATCTAAATTTCTTTCTCGATATAAAGTTTTTTCATATGTGTGTGTGTGTGCATTTGTGTGTGTATCCCATTGGTTTTGTTTCTCTAGAAAATCCTGCGTAACACACTTGGTAAAGTAGATCGGCAAAAAGATTGTCCATGAGATGGATTGACAGAATGGCTGCAACACTGACTTCAAACATAGGAAGAATCTGGGGATGGTATGCAGCTGGTTGGTGGTTTGTCTTGTTTTACAGAGCATTGCTATGAATTGGCTCGATGGCACAGGGCAACAACCACAAGAAGCACCGTAGCAGTTTAGTAACTATTTTATAAATGAATGTTTGATCATCTGCGTTCTGACCTACCACCAGAGTAGATCACAGGTGCTTCTAAGTGCTAGCTCATGACACAAGTCTATTTGCCTCGAACTTCATTTGAATGTACTCCATTTGCCTGTGAGTCAGCCCTAAATATTTGCATTTCTATAAGGTCTCAAAAGCAGTTTTAGGGAGAATTTCTCAGTATACGATTTGAAAACCATCTCAATCACTAAGGTGGTTGAGTTGAATATGAGGACAAGAAATATACACTATGCAGTGACTAAACTATAGTAGGTACTTATATTCATTTCATTCTCACAACTCTACAAAATAAATATACTAATTTATATACAGGAAAATATAGGTACACAGAGGTTAGATAACTTGTTTTAGGAGAGGTTGGCCCTATTTGGTGTAGGCTGTTTGTTTTTACTGCTTCAATATTCCTTTTTGCAACAACATCCTGTAGTTGAAGGTATAACTAATGCCTTGTGTTAAAGAGCCTAGTGGCACTGTGGGTTAAGTGTCAGACTGCTGACCACATCCATTAGACAGAGCTCTCTAGAGAAATAAAACAGCACACTAATGATTACACATACAATCAGTCCTTCGAGTCTTGAGGACCACTGGATAGTCCTCTGTAGAACAATTCAGGCTGTCCAGCCACAGACAGCAAACAGCAAGGCAGGTCACCAACAGTCAGTCAACAGATGACAGGGTCCTACAGCCCCAGCTCAAGAGATGTGTATTCCAGGAGCGTGGCGAAGCAGGGCTTGAAGGAACCTCAAACTCCAGCAACACAGTACACGGGTTAGGTGTCCCACAGGTAGTGTAGCTTGCACATGGAGGCACAGAACAAGCAAGGAAGCTGCACACTGTTGTGATGATCAAAGAGCAAGAGACAAGAAAGGGGAGGCTCTCAGAGCCATGTATATCTTCTCCCTTCAATTAATCTCACATGTGTTCACTGGCCAGGTTGGCACAATAGACCTTAACCATCATAGCACACGATCGATGGCTCAAACCCACTAGTCACTCTGTATAAGAAGAAGCTGCCTGCTCTCACAAAGATGTGAAGTCTCAAAAAGCCTAATGATAAGCCCTCCTCTGTCTTTTAAGGTTCCTAGGAGTGAGAATCGGCTCCATGATTGTGGTGACAACTGATCTTTAAAAGCCGCCCTACTGCTTTCTATGACTGACCCATAGTGACCCTGCAGGACAGAATAGAACGGCTCCATAGACTTTCTGAAGCTAAATCTTTACAAAAGCAAACTACTGCATCTTTCTCCCTAGGAGTGGCTGGCAGGTTTGAGACCCTCTGACCTTGCTGTTAACTGCCTGATGCTCAACCAATGGCAGCGGCACTAAGACTCCTTACAGGGTTTTACAATGGAGACTAGTAAAACCCAAAACCAAACTCCTCGTTGAGTCTATTCAGACTTCACACGGCCCAACAAGTCGAGCGGCCCCATAGGGTTTCAAAGCCTATTAATCTCAGAAGCATACGGCTTCATTTTTCTCCCACAGATGGAGAAGAGCTACACAAGTTCACCGACCTGGGCCTTGGCAAGTAATTTCTGTTTCTTGGGTTTTCTGTATTTTCCTGATGGTGGGCAGGGTTAATGGGGCCTTTGTCAGTAAAAACTTTTCATCATCCTGACAACATGACAAACCTGGTCCCTATCCTCATCTTGACAGTCTGTAGAGAAGAGCAAAAGGCAGAGAAATCTCCCTTTCTTTGCAGAAAAACAAACTGAGGAAAAGCCTCTCTAAGGAGCTGCACTTGCATTCATGGGGAGCTGATGAATGAGTTGATCTCTCTGAGGGACCTTTCAGCTGCCAGAGTCTTATTTGTCCTGGAAGGACTGGGAGGAACAGAAGTCAGACATGAAAACACAGCTGCAGTTGGTTACTATGAAATCCTTTGGAAACCTGGCCCCGGGAAACAGGAAAAGGCAGAGGTAGGGTCCAAACAAAGAGTGTTTGTAGCTAATTCCCTTCATGGAATCCCTCTTTCATCTCTCTATTCCAACAGAGCCATGGTGGCATAGCTGGTTTCAAGACAGGCAGCTAACCACAAGATCAGCAGTTTGAACTCCCCCACAGCTCCTGGAGGGAAAGATGGGGCTTACTCGCCTCTTACAGGTTGATAGCTTCAGAAACCTTAGGGAGGCATTCTACTTTGCCCCATAGGGTCACTATGTATGAGTTAGAATTGTCTGGATGGCAGTGAATTTAGTGTGGGGTTTCCTCCAGATAATAGAGAGCGCTGTGGCCCTGTCCAGTAAACACTGGACTGGTGGCAGCAAGATTAGTGCTTCAACACCTCCCAGCTGCTCTGGTGGAGAAAGATGACTATCTGCTTCTTTAAAAGATTTAGTCTCAGAAATCCTATATAGGACCACGAGGAGTCAGAAAGAACTCGATGGCAGGGGGAGATTGTGTGTGTGTGTGTGTGTGTGTGTGTGTGTATTTGGACCAATATTGTTTTGTTAGTCTGGGTAGACTAGAGAAACAAATTCATGGAGACATTCGTATGTATATAAGGGAGAGATTTACATACAAGAGCAATGGAACACTGAGAACACATCCCAGCCCAGTCCAGATCAAGTCCCTAAGTCTGCTATTAGCTCATATGTCAGACAGCAATCTATGAAGTCCTTTTCAGACTCACAAAACACATGCAATGATGCTGAATGTAGAAGATCACAGGCCAGCGGACAGGGAATTCTTGTAAATCCAGTGGCATTGTTAGCATCTCAGCGTTGACAGGGGTCTCCACATGGCTTCTCCATTTCCAAGACTCAGGATGCATCAGGGTAGGTCTGAAGTGGATGTGACTTCTCCTCAGGGATATCTCACAGGGAGTAAGCAGAGAGAGAAAGTGTCTCCCGTCTCCAAGAAAAAAAATCTGAATTTCCCAGAATTCTCTAGGAGAAGGCCATACCCACACAGATGCCTCATTGGCTATGATCTGCTTGTCAGGCTAGACTCCACTCCTACACGCTTAATCCTTAAATTGACAATGATATAACTACCACAGTGGGGAATCAACTTGGTAAATGGCTCAACATCTAGGAAGGGATCTGCTTGTCTACATAACTTCTATAGATTACAGAGTTGGATGCTTATGGGTCAAGACAGAGTAAATGGAATGTGCTCACTGTAAAAATTTTCCCTCAAAAATTATTTAAAAGACCTGAGAGATCTAAACCCGAAGCCATAGTATCAAGTTAGCACTTTGCCTTAGCAGATTGGCTCCTGGAAGTGCAGAACGGTGCCTACAGGAAACTGAAGATACACAAGCCTTTGCTCCCCAATGGCTGTGTGGGAAAGGTCCTAATTTATCTGGAATCTGTCAAGAAAACAGTTTACCTTTTCAGCATATATCCTTTTATGTTTTGAATTCTTAATGAGTTATATTGATTATTGTTGACTGGTCTTCTATGACACTGAGAAAAGTAAATTAAATTTTTAGAACATTCTTTCTATGTGACCTCCTTTCCCCCAAAAAATTTAATTATATTGCTTTTCTCTCCTGCAGTTCTTGGCTGTCCCTGCCTGCCCCACCCCAACCCCCACCCATGCTTTCTGTACATAGGAGAAAAAAGTTCCCCGCATTCCTTCTAAGTGACTGCACATGAAGATATTGGCATTACCTATAGACTGCCACAGTAATATCATTACCAAAAACACGAATTAATTACTGCAGAGCCACAGCTATGCCATTACTGGGGCCCAGAGAATTAAAGGTGATGAACATACGCGAAAACAATTGGGGATGGTATTTGAATTGTGGCTGTGCATTAAGGTTTCAAAGGGAGGGTGAGAAGAAAAGACAGAGAAAACGTGGAAGTTGATCCTGACGAGAGCCTGGTGGCTTATCGTGCCCGTCAAGTAGGCTAATGTGCCTGTAAATTTCCTCTGACAGAAAACACATCTCAGCAGCATCGCCAGAAAACAACACAACCAAACTGTGGAAGACTAAAAGCCCAGTGCTTTCCAGAGTGATCAGAATATACCAGAGTTAACAAGGAAAAGGGGTGGGGGGTGGGAAGGCTAAGGCATTGAAAACAAACAAAGGCTAAGACGAAATGAGATCACTTTCTAAGAAAAAAGCATTTATCATTTATAAGCCAAAAGAAATGCTTCTCCCACAGTCATTTTTTATGTACTGTTGGGCAGACTCAGTCAAGGTCAAAAGTGATCAGGGGGCAAAAGGAATATGACTCAAGATGTAGGATTTGTCATGACTAGCTTTGTAATTGCATAAATATTAAATACGTAGAAATAATTGTAAGCACATTATCTTCACATCTCCACACGGTGGTTTAATTTTTAATGTAATCTTTTATCCGCCTTTTCCTCAGCTGGCTGTGAGTTTGTGATTTGCATAACCAGAATGATCCGGTGCTATCAATTTAGTAATGAAGTCACTCATTGAGCAGGAGAGGCTGCTCAAGATTACACCTCGCCCGAGCTGTAGGGGAGA
Source organism: Nesogale talazaci (assembly GCA_004026705.1). Classification (NCBI taxonomy): domain Eukaryota; kingdom Metazoa; phylum Chordata; class Mammalia; order Afrosoricida; family Tenrecidae; genus Nesogale; species Nesogale talazaci. Next base: position 153,482 of record PVJH01001845.1, on the reverse strand, counting down.
AGAGTGCAGAAATGAAATTGTTTCGAGTAAAGAGGAAGCTTGTTTTAAAACACTATTGTTTTTCTTTCATTGTCAAAGGATGATGGTCACTTTAAAACCACTTTGGAAGAGGAAGAAGTACCCATAGTCCTTTCATCTCATTATCACTGTTTTATGTGATGGTTTTATACACACACACATACACACACACACACAAGGGGCCTTCGAAAGTTTCATGGAAAAATAGAATTAAAATGGAATACTCCTACAAACTGAGAAATGCTCGCTTGTGTGTGTGTGTGTGCCGTTCACATAATCATCGGTCATTTTTGCACCCTGCTCTTTTCTGTGATTAAAATAGCTTCCATAATGATCACTTTGATAACTCCCATTGTTAGATGTCATTGAGTGGGTTCCAACTCATGCACAATAGACTGAAACTTGCTGGTCCTGCCCAGTCCTCATCCTCACCCTGTTCCTATGCTGATTGCAGCAAGTATATCAATCCATCTCGTCAAGGATCTTCCTCTTTTCCTTCATTCCTTTTTCTTTTCAAAAGTACAATCCTACTTTACCAACCTTATTCCTCCTGGTAAAATGGCCAAAGCACACAAGTCGAAGTCCAGCCATCCTGGGAGCCAAGAAGCATTCTGGTTGTACTTCGTCCCAAACCAACTTATTTGTTCTTCAGACAGCCATTTATGGTTGGTATTAGGTGTCACTCAGTCAGCTCCAACCCACAGCAGCCCTACGTACTACAGAACAAAGCACTGCCAGGCCTGCGCCATCCTCACAATGCTTCCTTTGCCTGAGTTCCTTGAGGCAGCCAGTGGCAGCCCATCTCGCTGTGGGCTTCCTGCTTCTCTGCTGTCCTTCCACTTCACAGAACTTGATGCCCTTCTTCAGCCTGGCCTCACCTAACAATAGGTCCAATGTATGGAAGACGAAGTCTTGTCAGTTTTCCCTATAAGAAGCCTTGACTTTGTTTGATACAGATTCATTTTCTGTTTAGCAGTACATGGTACTGTCAATAATCTCAATTTAAATGAATCTCTTCTTCTACAGCCTTCCTTAGGCAATGTCCAACTTTCACATGCACCGGATGCATGGAGAATACCATGGCTTGGGTGAGGTGCGCCTTAGTCCTCAAAGTGACATCCTTGCTCTTCAGTTCTCTGCACACATACCCAGCGCAACGCCTCCTTTGACCTCTTGACTGCTGCTTCCATGGGCGTTGATTGCGGGTACCAGTAGGACAAAATCCTTTACAATTTCAACATTGTTCCAGTTATCGTGATGTCGCCCATGGGGCCAGTCGTGAGGATTTGGGTCGTCCTTACATGGAGTTGCAATCCACCCTGACAGCTAATACCCTCGATCTTCATCCACAAGTGCTTCAAGTCCTCCTCACTTGCAGCCAGCAAAGCTGCGTCATCTGCAGACCGAAGGTTATTAACAAACCGTCTTCCCGTTCTGATGCTGCACTCTTCATATAATCCACCTCCTCGGGTGATTTGCTCAGCATACAGATATAAGAAATAAGGTAGGAAGATACTGGCAGCCTAAAGTACTTTCAATGTCTTTCATCAGCGTTATAATTCAAGTGCATCAATTCTTCTACGGTCTTCCTTATTCACTGACAACTATAGTTCTCCTGATTCATTGGGCAACCTTGTCGTGTTTGTGAGACAATTGGAAATACCGTGGCTTGGGTCAGGTGCCATTTTGTCCTCAAAGTGACATCCTCGCTCTTCAACACGAAAAAGAGGTCTCGTGCAGCAGATTTTCAAAAAGCAGCGTGTCAGTTACCTAATCTGTCAACTTGAGCGAAGAGGTGGAGTATAACCTGTCAATCAGGTCACTGCTTGAGGACCACATTTGGAGGCACAATGTAGAAACCCATGTCAGCGTTGGGATGCTCCCACAGCCACGGGAACCACAAGACCTTCTACCCAATGGCCCGTGATCTTCCTGCATTCATCAACACTGCATGTGCTACATGAGTCTAAAGAGGAATTGATGGACTAGTATCATACATATAGACTATTATAGGACATATGGACTTGATCTGGACTGGGCTGGGATGTTTTCTTAACATACATTTGCTCTTTTATATAAAGGTCTTATATATATGAGTGTTTATAAATTTGTTTCTCTAGTCAACCAGTCTAACACAAGCAGTATATCTTATGATTTCTTAACTCCTGCTTTCATGGTAATTTTTAGAAAGAGGGGGCCCATAATCTGTTCACCCATGAAGTTTCTTGCTGCTAGTACAGCAGAGTGGTTAAGCATGTGGGTGCTTGAGCAAGATGACTGAAATGCCAGTTTTGTTCTGTGAGCATTTAGGCAAGTTGGTTAAAGGTTGTACCTCAGTTTCTTCAGCTATAATAGAAAAATAATCATGTCATCATCCGAGTACCCTTGTTAGAGTTAAAGGAAATAAAGCATGCAGAGCTCATAGCTTGGGCTCCATCAGATAATAAGTAGTAATTATTAGGAAAAACAAAAATGTCAAATATATCACAGTCAGTTTCAAAACTGAAAATGGAATTTCCTGGGACACTGCCATTACCTCAAAAGTCCCCATGTGCTTTCTTTATTGTTATACATCTCCCTCTCTCCTCCACTCACCAAACTTTGATGGCTGTTAACATTTCCTAACACGTAGTTAACAAGCAAGTATGCATCCCTAAAAATAGAGGTTAGTTTTGCCCATTAATGCACTAAGATATAAATGGAATTAAGCGCACACACAGAATGTCATACATAGCATTGTACAATAGAAGGACTTGGTTTTATTGTGATGGTAAAAAAAAAAAAAGTTTTGGATAGGGAGCCAGAGAACTTGGCATCTAGTCCAATCTCTGTTGGACCTCAGGCAAATCTCTATGACTCTCTGGGGCTTCCATGTAAAATGTTTAGAAGTGCTAAGCATCTTTGAAGCTTTAGGGTACTACATTGCTAAGTCCTTCCTAGTTGAGTGTTGCATTGGGATGTGGGCACCACAGAGCCAACAGGAATCCAGAAAAGGGCTTGAGGTCTGCTGAAAATAAACTTCCCCTTTCCTAACGCCCAAGCAATAATTTTGACATCAAAAGACTGTAGATAAGTGAAAATGATGACTCTATATCACAAATGTTTCTCATCACAGAAACACACATTTAGTTATACTATTGGCCTTATTTATCATGTACATAAAGTATATTTTCCCTAGAGTAAATCACAATGATAATGCTTTTAATGTCAAGAGTTTGGAATCCAAATAAGTAATCACATATTATAGGCATTTCCTAGACAGAGTCAGTTAAAATTTGTTAACCCATTCTTTCTGTAGAAATCTCATACTTTTACAAATACTGCCTGTGATCAATACTCACTAAGTCTATATATATATATATATATTTTTTTTATTTTATATACTTTAATACTATCAACCTTATGTAATGGCTTCTGTAGTGGAAATTGGAGGCTCAAAATATTTCCTGCTTTTCTTTGTATCAAGATCTATGGATATGAATTATGATCTACCCATTAAATATATGACTATTTGGAAAAATAAGAGAAATAGAAGTATTCTCCCAACCACTTTGGGATATTTTTCTCTTATAATTAAAGTCATAGCACATATTTTCTGCAACAGTACTCCATGGTCCATGATCCAGCCTTCTGGATGCCAATAAACAGTTGTGATAGTTAAGACAGCATTGCTTCTTTATTCCAACTTCTGTCATAGTTTCCATTCTGAACCAGTGTTCCCATTCCCTCATTGATAGAGCACCTCTATATTGTGTAGGAGTCATATTGGGATGCTCAGCCTGGGAACCATGTCTCCAATCCTGGTATGGATTTTGTAAGCATCCTTTATTAAATACCTTCCTGCTGAAAAATCCCTAGGATAATTCTCCACTGCCACTCCCCCTTTGAGGTATTAGCCCCAAATAGTCCTGATGGATAGTGATTAACATGCATGACTGCTAACCAAACGATCAGCGGTTCAAACCCACCAGCACTCCTCAGCAGGAGGATGGTGCACTCTGCTTGTCAATGCTGGGGGGTGAGAGGAGAGGCATAATACAGTAAGTCTTTAGTGTACAGACTGCATATAGAAACTGAGAATTATTACAGCCCTCTAAAGAACCCACTTACTTTTCTGTAGCCACTTAGACTTTCATTTGTATTCAAGTGCAGTCTCAAAATTGTGGGGTTCACTTGCCTCCCAGCTCACCTACTATAAAACCCAAAGCACTGAATTCCAACTCCCTCATTTCTGCTCCAGCCTAGCAAGTGCATTTGCATTGGTGTGAGTGTCTCAAGGAGTAGGATTTTGTCATCTATTCAGAATTTTTTTCCTTAAGTTGCCAAGATATTATTCCTAAAGCCTGGGGCCCAAGTAGATGAGCTGCAGAAGAGTAACCTAAAACATAGGAGCATTTGCTAGTTGCAAATGTCTGCAATCATAGCTACCAGGGGAGCCTCCACAAGATGGATGAGAGGGAGAATTACTCACCTGGAAACCAGATTGTCAAGAGAAAATCCAAACCCAGGAGCTGTTCTCCTAAGAAACCCCCATGACATCTATTCTTTAAATAATTCTTTTCTTCCTCTCCTTAGGTGAAAGACTGACATTTTAAGATCAATCATGCTTCTGGTTTGCAGGAATGGTAGACTGAATGCAAGATACATGGACATTAAGCAACATTTCCATTTTTTTTAATTTTAATTTTATTATTTTTTTTATTAGGCATCACTGCCCTCTGGCAGTGGGAGTAGGAGGCCCAGCCTTTGCTCCGTGGAGCCGGAATTGAACCTCCATCCCAGTGGACCGCAGTCCCACGCACAACCACTACGCCACCAGGGCTCAGCCCAACATTTCCATTTTTTGAGTAAAAATGCTCATAATAGCTGTCTCCTAAACCAGTACAACAGAAGGTAGTTCTACCCCAGTGGTCATTCTCCTTGCTCTGGTTATCTCAAGCTTTTTGTTGTCAAAATTTGATCTAGTTTTCTTGAAAAGAACCATACTGAACACACATCTGCTGTCTGGATGGCAACTGAAAGCCAAGGAGCTTCACCATGATTTCCTTCATCTTAGCCAACGCAGTTTTTGTCTTCTGTGACCAGGTGTGCCATAATGGAAAGATTTGATTCATGGTTTGAAACTAACCAGAGATGCTTCCGAAGAAAGGTCTGGCTATCGGCTTCTGAAATATCACAGCTCTGAAAACCCTGTGGAGCACAGTTCTACCTTGCAACACAGGAGGTCACCACAAGTCAGAATTGACTCCATAGCAACTGGTTTGTTGGTGTTAGAAATGGACACAGGCTGCCAGCTTTTTCAAGCTCTCCACATCGTGAGATTACTTTTAGCTCTTTCCTGTAGGTTACAGTTGAGCTTTTCCTCTTGTTAACCATCTTCATTAACTTCTTTTCTGATTTATACCAGTCGTTTTAACAATTGATTAGTCTTTCTGGCAACCAAGATTGTGCAGTGGTTTTATGTAACTTTAAATGATTTTTTAAATAATTTTAAAGTTCTTAGGCCATTCAGGTAGTCAATAGGCATTTATTATGAATCTGCTACGTGCCAGGGTTGGACTAGATGTTGGCTTCCATAGAAACGCAAGGCCAAAAGAGCATTGGAAGATGTGTTGGGAGAACCTGTTTGATAACCAGCTGTATCTTTAAGTTGTGTATGGACTAATACAGGATCCCTGGAGGCAGAGTGGTTATACCTTGGGCTGTGATCTGCAGGGCCCACTGTTCAAAACCACTAGCAGTTCCACAGGAAAAAAGACAGGCTATCAACTTCTATGATGTTACAGCACTGGAAACCCACAGAGATAACTGTACCCTTCCTTTAGGGTCACTTTGAGTCGCAACAACTTGATGTCAGTGAATTTATGAGCGAATAGATGGAACTTGATCGTTCCAGCTTACTCACGTGGCAAAATGGACGGTAGAGAGCAGGTCTTTTTGCAGACTGTATCATTCTCAGGATGCTTCTGGGTTGTGAACTCACAAAGGTGAATGCTTCAATACACCCTCTCCAAGGATCCTAATGCAAACTTAAGGGTCAGTTTTTGTACTGAGGCTTAGAACTTTTAAAACCCCCAAAAGCAGACTCTCAAAGAAGGGGTACATTTCCTCCCCACACCAATTTATTGCATGGCATACATTATCCCCACAGAATGCTCATCCTACTTCCCAGGCACTAGGTAGTGCAGGGAGTAATTTTCAAGCTTGAAGCATCAATTAGAATTCCAAGCACCCTGGCCTAATCTCCCCAGGACAATAAATCAGAGTTACAAAAACAAGCAATAAGGCCAGATAATGCTAGATCTACAATGGGGACAGTTCATCAGGGCATGTTAAAAGCTCCTGAATTTTGTAGCAGCTGAGTGCTTCTAACAGTTATCAAGACATCTGTGACTCATTAATATTACTGTGTATTTTATTTGTGAGTATTGACAATAAAATGGATGCTTGCCGTTAGTGCAGAATTATATTATTCCTTATTTGTAAACCACTAGATAGTCTTCTAACATGTGAGAATTACTTTTTTTCTTCCATGTCTTCAGTATACAAAATACATTTGCTTTTTAAAGTGCATCAAAATGTACAAAATATGCAACAGCTTGGTATTGGGGCCACGCATGTTATTTGAAATTCAGCCTGATTCCTCAAGTTCTGACATTAAAAAAAAATAATAATAACAAAAGGAAAAGACCGCTCATATTGCTTTTCAGATCTCATCTGTCTGCATTTTGGGTTAGTTCATTTCAATTTCTTGTATCAAAAGAGCATAGTAACTTACCATGCACGAGCAGCAGAAGGGGGATAGTTTCTTGTTTCCATTTTTTTTTTAGAAGAGAAGACTCCCACATATACATCATACATTTAAAAGAGAGAGAGAGAAAAGAGAAGAAAAAGATGAACTGGTGGCAGGGTAGGAATTTTACTGAGTAACTATTTTCCTGACTTACTAATAACATTTCATGACATTTCTGTTCTCCCTCTAACTATAAACATCATAACTGATGTCTGACTTTTACTACTGCTTTTCATGCAAAGGTCTCAGGCTTGCAAATCAGCTACTGATGGCAGGAACTAGCTCCTGGTCTTCCTCTCTTGCACACATAGACTTCTGATGGGGCTAGAGGAGAACAAGTAATATTTGGGTATTGCAGAGCACACCAATTTGAATAGTAAAACTGGAAGGTTGGCTTTCAGACTCCTTGCTCCAGCTACTTGCAGTCCCTTTGGTGTTTAGTACAAGGCAGCTGCCCCTAAATAGCTTGCTTATTGAAATGAGAGGGCAGCTGGGACACATGACACAACTCAAGAAGGAGAACAGAACTGTTTGTGGTGGACACTTCCACTAATACGGACTCTACTTCCCATTTCAAATATTTTGGTTCTTTAAAAATTATTCTCAACTGATTATGGTGATGATTGTAGCTAGATAGACAGTCACCCCTCCCAGGTACTTCAACCTGATGAATGTACAGGGCAGCAGTCTTGAACATGAAAGCACACACACATCTTTGATAGATATAAAATTACATTTTGTACAATGATCTGCTTTAGAAACTAATATCAGCTCTATTTCATTGATGAGATGACTGAGACACAAAGATATTATGTGATTTATCCAACTAGAACATGTACTTGAATGCCTAAAACTGAGATTCTCTGCTTCACCCAACATGTAATACCTGTAAGTATTTTTGGGGAACTCAGTTCCAGATATGAACTTTTGAGTTTTCTGATAATTGTATTCTTCCAAAAAGGTATGTGTTCTTAGAGTTCCAGCTTCCAGAAACGCATTTTTAAGCATTGGGCTCTTGGTGCTATCTGATGTGCTAGCCATTAGCTACAGACCGTTGTTTAAATGTGAAATAATAGAGTTTACTAAAGTAATCTAAACATCTCCATTGGATTAACTGAAATTTAAATCAAGTTAATGTAAACACCTCAGTTGCATTCATGGGCCACAGCTCAAGTATTCAATCACGACAGGAACTACTCTACTCCTTTTCGGCTAACACGGGAGCACTGTTCAGGGCCAGCTGTTGCTGCTGTGAGAGGCCATCAAGCTGGTTCCAACCCAGAGCGACCCTGTGCACAGGAGAATGAAGCAGTCATGGCCCTGTGCCATTCTCACGAATGCTCCTTTGCCTGAACGCACTGCTACAGTCACTGTGCCAATCCTCCTCTGTGAGGGCCTTCCTCTCTTTTAGTATCCTCTATTTTACCAAGCCTGGCGCCCTTTCTTCAGCGACTGGTCTCTCCTGACCACATCTCCTAAGTATATAAAATGAAGTCTCAACCTTCTTGACTTCAAGGAGCACTCTGGTCATCCTTCTTCTAAGACTTGGAGAGAGTTAAGTGAGTAGACACATGCATTCTCGAGGAAAGACACTACCTGAGCACTTGCTCTGGGTCAGGCACCATGCTGTGCGAGGTGCAATGATCAGGAAGATCCACTAGACAGATGTGGTAGCTGCCCTTCCTGGAGTCTGCTGCTGCCAGAGAAGAAACAATGTGAAAACTGCAGGGACAGGGGATGTTTCGTGTTCTTAGAGACCTGGAAGATGAGTAGATGTCAAAAGAGACTTCCTGGATAGAGACACTTAATCTCAGGCCTGGAATGCAACAAATTCACCAAAGCAAAATCAGAGGAATGTGTTCCTGACTGATGTGAAGACGACACCGAGGGCAAGAACATGACATGCTTGGGAGAACTTTGAAGGGGTGTCAGTTATCATTACTTTTTTTTTCCATTTTGTGCCTTAGGAGAAGAGTTTGGATGAGATCATTTCTTTGCATTTTATCTGAGTTTCTCAGTGTGTATATTTGGGATGGGAGAAAATAGATGATCATTTAGATCACGTATCCAGGAGCTGAATTAGCTGAGAAGTGGCCATCGGAGCTGCTGATGGTTTGAACTGCTGGCCTTAAGATGAGCAGCCCAGCAAGTAAGCTACTGCATCACCAGGGTTCTTTACAATAGCCTTGGGTTGATTTCAGAAACAAAACCAAGTAAGCAAATAAAAACCATTCCCCAGAAGACACCTTTTACAGAAAGCACTTGCCTGACATGCTAATACACAGTCCTTACCACACAAGCCTATGAGACTGCTCTTTTCCTGTATTTGCATAATTGAATATTGAAAGGACAGTTAATGAGGTACAGCATGAAACAAAACATTCACTATCTATTTTTTTAAGTAACAGGTTGTTCAGGGGCCCCAGTTATTACTATTGATTTACACAAAGCAAATTCTACCTTGCGTAGCCAACTAGTGAGGTGGTTTAGCTGACATAATCCAGAAGGAAAGCCAAAGAGTGGAAGAAACTTATGCCACAGAGAAATTATTTTTCAACAGTAAAACACAACCCAGGGCAATGCCTGCTCTTTCGCAAGCTGGTTGGCATATGGTTGGCAGCCAAAAATTGACCAAAGCTGATTAGCTCCAGTAGAATAATTTTGGTTTTAGCTATGGATGTTTCCAGAAAAGCACTAAGGTACGCTGGCAATTACCATCTTCTCTGATAAAGATCAGACTCGAAAAGTTCATGATCTACAGTGAGCTAGTTCAGGCCAACTCTATTCGCAACCTTCCCCGTAAGATTGCCTCAATCTGTTGAAAACTGTTTTATAACTCAACCCAGTGGAAATTTCAGCAGTGCGTATCTTCAGATTAAACGCTTCATTCACATCAAGGAGTAATTAAATGTGCAGGGCATGAAATAAGCAGCAAGTTTGGCTTCAGAGACATCTTGCAATCTGTATGCGATCCAAGACAGACCATATGCCTTTAAATCTAGATGATTGCTTATGTATCCAAGAGAAAGATAACTGCCACTTCTGCATAACAAAAGTCGTCACAAGATGAAAAAGACTGATTTATGTAGCTTCTCCGACACATATATGTTCATGTTTATGTCCAGTGAGACTTGGTAAACGGCCCTTAACTTTCTCTTTGGGGTTTTTATTTCGGCGGGACTAAAGAACACTTTCACATTCACAGTTCCAACCAGCATTATTCTTAAGTAACTCACTGCAATAAAATGTGGTAGTGTTTGTCTGTCTAGCCAGGGTTGCCCCTTTTCCTCTGATTCCTTGAGGAAACACCTTGCCTGCTTCATCCTGGGCTGGTCATTCCTGACTCTGACTTCTGACCAGACTCGCCATGCCCTGCTTCAGTTATGAACTTGTGACAGAGCAAGGCCAATCCAGACACAGGAAAGAGTAGTCATGGGCTTAACCAAACTAGGAGAATGTGAGACTGGGGCTGTTAGTGGTCACCTCACTCGGGAATGGACAGAGGCAGTGGGCAAGCAAAGTCAGGCTGAGAAAAACAGAACGCACGGCGGCCTGCGTACATTGCTGCAGCACTGGGTCCTGCCACGTCCAATGTAACTGTATGCGCCCTGAACGAGTTAAGCAGTGCCTGGCAGCCAGGAGGTGCTCAATAAATGTTACTTCCCTTCTTTTTCATTCCTCCTTTGACTTTGGCAGCTACCAGACTAAGAGTCAAACCATCTTTGGCAGCCAACACTGCTTTTCCTGGCTTTTAGAAGAAAGCCATTAAGACGGAATGGAAACTGATGAGCACAAAGTTGGTACCCTGGAGCAATGCACGCTTCCTCTGCATCTTACCAAAATCCCTGTGGAAACTGGAATGCTTAGCTCGGTGCATCATCACATCCCAGGCAGCAGCCCGGCCGTGATCAAGCTGGTACAGCACACAACCCTTTCTTTCTTGAAGGGAGAGAGGTCCAATTCTAAAGTGTAAGCTACCACAGCAAGCAGTGTAGCGAAGCACCTCGACTGGCAAGGATTTTTCCCCAGGCTGATTGTGGGAAGGCATCAGTCTGTGTTTGTCTGGCTGTCTGCCAGCGGCATCATCCTAGAAAGCAGGCTATCCCGAGTGTTTAAAATATAGAATGAATCAACTCGACACAGTGTTTAACCTCATGAAAACATGGTGATAATTAGCACTAAATATTAATGGTGATTTAAAATTCAGTTACAATGGAGCAAATAAAGCCACTACTGCTGAATGGTATTTGCAAAATATGCATTCTCTCAACCCTGCAAAGGAATATAGATAAACCATTTGCTTGCACCATAACTGCTGTAGTTGATGATCAAATTGGGTAGTTTATGTGGTACAATCTGTGCTGTATGAAAAACTTAAAGGTAATTTCTGAGACCTTATGGTTGTGTCACTTCCAGACTCAAGAAGCGATGCCACAGACTAGAGAATTTAGATTGCGAATGCATCGCACAGATGACAGAAATGAAGGTGCAGAGCAGTTTCGTGGGCTGGTAAGTGATTAGAAAGGTAAATGGATGGGCAGGTGAGGACTTTAAGCCACGTCTTTTGCCTTTTTTTAGGTGGACATCTCTCCATCATCCCCTCCTCTCTCGCAAATGAAAACACTGAGCATTTGACTTGGTAAGGATGCTCCTTGTCACCTGATGTTATTGTTAGGTGTCCTTGCATCAGTCCTGATCCACAGTGACCCCTAGGCTCAATAGAATGAAACACTGATCCTGGACCATCCTCACGATGATTTCTAAACTTGAATCTGTTGTTGCAGCTATTGACAAGATGTGAAAGACTTCACATCATTAAAAGACTTCATCATTTTTGTTGACCATCTACTTCACTGAGTATGATTACCTTTTCTCGGGACTGGGTCACTCCTGAGAATATGTTAAAAGTATGTGAGACAAAGTCTCACCTCACCATTCTGGCCTTACTTCTTCCAAAATAGGTGTGTTTCTTCTTTGGGCAGTACTTTTGATATTCTTTCCCAGCACCACAATTCAAGTGCTTCAATTCTTCTTTGGTCTTTCTTATTCAATGTCCAATTTTCACGTGCATGCAAGCATCAGGATTAGAAGAAGGCTTATTAACAACCTGCAATATGCAGCTGACACAACTTTGCTTGCTGAAAGCAAAGAGAATTTGAGGCATTTGCTGTTGAAGATCAAGGATTTTAGACTTAAGTATGGATTTTAACACAATGTAAAGATGAAAATCCTCACAACTGGACAATGGGTAACATCCTGATAAATGGAGGAAAGGTTGAAGTTATCGAGGATTTTTTTTCTTGCTTGAACCCACAATCCATGTTCGTAAAAGTAGCCCTCAAGAAATCAAAAGATGCATTGCATTGGATAAATCTGCTGCACAAGACTTCTTTAGAGTATTGAAAAGCAAGGATGATACTTTGAGGCCTAAGGTGTGCCTTCACCAAGCCATGGATATTTTCAATGGCCTCATATACATGTGGAAGTTGAACATTGATTAAAGAAGACCGATGAAGAATTGATACGTTTGAACTGTGGTGTTAGAGAAAAACATCAAAAGTACCATCAAACATCAAACCAATCTATCTTGGAAGAAGTATGCCCAGAGTTTTCCTACTAGACAAGATTTGTTAGATTTGGTTTTATGTACGTTGGATTTGTTGTCAGGAGAAAACAATCCCTGGAGGAGGACATCACACTTGATCAAAGAGAGCAGAAGCAAAAAAGAGAGGAAGGCCTTCAAAGAGATGGAATGACACAATGATTGCAAAAATGGCCTCAAAAATAGGGGGGAAATGTACGACTGGTGCACAACTGAGTAATAGTTGTTTGTTATGCATAGATTTGCTATGCATATGGGTTGGAAGTGACTCCTTGTCACCTAAGAACAACGGGAGGCAATTGAAAGTACCATGGCATAGGTCAGGCACACCGAGGTCATCAAAGTAACCTCCCTGCTTTTCAGCAATCTGAAGAGGCTTTGTGCAGCAGATATACACCCAATGCCATACATCGTTTGATCTCTTGACTGTTACTTCCATGATCATGTATACATTCATCATACATCACTAATCTGTACTGAAGGCTGTGATTCTTAATCTTCATCAGCAAGTGCTCCCAGTTTTTCTCACTTTCAACAAGCACTGCTGTGTTGTGTATGCATTGCAGGTTACTAATTACCCTTCCTCCAACCCTGAAGCCACACTCTTCCTCATGTAATCTAACTTCTCTGATGATTTGCACAGCATACAGATTGAATAAGTGTGGTAACATTGTCCCACACTGATGCACACATTTGCTTATTTTAAAATATGCATTTTTCCTTTGTTCTTTTCCTACAACTGCCTCTTAATCCACGCTCAAGTTCCACATGAACATAATGAAGTGTCCTGGAAATCCCATTCTTCTCAAGGTTATACATGCAGCTGAATGTCTTGTCGGTCAATCAAACATAAGTAAACAACTTTCTGAAATTCTCTGCTTTAAGCCAAGTGCTATCTGATGTCAGAAATGATAACTCTTATTCCAAGTTTTCCTCTAAAAGCAGCCTAACCCCCCCCCCCCATTAACATATTGCTGCAACCACTGGTGAGTGATCTTTAGCAAAATTTCACTTGCATGTGAATAGCAATGGTGTTGTTCTATAACGTGAGCATTCTGTTGGATCACTTTTCTTTGTAATAGGTAAAAACATGGATCTCTTCCAGAGAGTTGGTCAAAGTGTTGTCTTCCAAATTTCCTGGCATAGAGCTGAGCCCTGGTGGTGTAGTGGTTGTGCGCAGAACTGCGGCCCACTGGGACGGAGGTTCAATTCCAGCAGTGGGGCTGGGCCTCCTACTCCCACCACCGGAGAGCAGTGATGCCAAAAAAACAAAAACAAATTTCCTGGCATAGATGAGTAAGTGCTTCCGGTGTGTCATCAGCTTGTTGAAACATTTCAGCTGGTGTTCCCTCAATTCCTGGAGGCTTATTTTTGGCTAACCCTTTCAGTGCAGTTTGAACTGCTTCCTTCAGCACCACTGATATGTGCTCATATGATACCTCTTGAAGTAGTTGAATATTGACTGGTTCTTTTTGGTACAGTGACTGTGTATTATTTCCATCTCTCTCTGATGCTTCCTGCACCATTCAATATTTTATCCATAGGAACTTTCAATATTGCAGCTTGAAGCTTGACATTTTTCTTGAGTTCTCTCAGTTAACCATATGCTGAGTGTGTACTTCCTTATAGGGTTTTAACTGAAGAAGCTTGCAAAATTCTTCAATTCCTTCATCACTATTTATAGTGGTTGGTACATTCACTTAAGTAATAGGTGTATTGAATGGATTTCCTAGAGCGTGAATAGACATAATCCTACCACAAACAGCATTATACTGTGAGATAGACCTTGAATTATACTTTTTGATAATGAGTGCAAGCCTATTCCTCTTGGTTGTGTCATTGCCAGGAGAGTAAATCATGTAATTTCTCATTCAAAATGGCCCATACCAGTAAATTTCAGCTCATGAATGGGTTGGATATTGATCTTTAGGCATTCCATTTCATTATTTAATGACTTCCAATTTTTCTAGATTTATACTTTGTCCAATAACAGTCCAAATTCCAGTTATTCATTGATGTTTGCAGCTGTTTCTTATGTTGAGTTGTGACCCCTCAGCAAATGAATGCCCCACAGGCTTTACACCATTCAAGGTACCACAGTCAACTCTACTTTGAGACGGGAGCTCCTCCTTAGTCATATTTTGGGTTGCTTTCAACCCGAGAGGCCCATCCTCTGACACTGTCTCTGACAATGTTCAACTTCTACTCATTAGAATATCAGTATCTCACAATGCTTTGAAGTTAAGCATAAGCTTTCCAATGACCACTTTCTCTCAAATAGACGGCCTATTCCTTCCTCATAGTTTTTTAGTCTGGAAGCCCCACTAAGACCTGTTCATTTTTGGTTCTTCTGTTGGCATTTGAAAGACTAGTGACATAGCAACACAGCAGACATGGCAACATGGTCAGACAAATTGAGGGACAATAGTGAGAAGTCATGCAAACTGCTAACTTAGAGATAAGGAAATGGGCCCGAGAAGATGAGGTTCTTCCCAAAGGCTGTCCAATGTTTAGAAATGCTTTAGGCTAAAATTAGTTGACTCCCACTCCAGTGCTCACCCCTTACTGTCATAGACAAAAAATGCTTTATCAATTTTAGTTATAAACATGACTAAATCTCCATTCAATTCATCAAAAAGCAAACAAACTGACAAACGCTGCCATCACCAGTGAAATCATGGCAATGCTCCAAACATCCAAACAAAGAAATTCTTTGAGAGAAATGGGATCTATTAGTCAAGTAAGTTTGGGGGGTGGGGGGAAGCCAAGCTGCCAGGGGTATGGTGATATGTAATTTTATTCCCATAATGACTGAGCTCTAGAAGCTGTAGCTATTTCTGACACTGAAACCTCATTGGCTTCGGTGAAAAGGCCCTCAAATTGCCTACAGCGTCAAGTCCCTTCTCGGTTCTTGGTTCCGAATTTATTCTGATAATGCTAGGAGATGAGGTTAAGCACAGGGTCTTTGTGTTGTTGTAGTTTAAAGTTCATTGCTTTCTAAATTCCTGCAGGGTATGTGTTGCACATGGAGTCCAGCTGTCGAGGTCTACACTAACTGTAAATAAGACTCAATCTGCCTCTACCCTCTCTGGAAATTAGGAGTTAAGGCATTCTATCTAAGGAAGAGGGGGAAGGTGAGAAGCAAGCCTCAGAGTTGCCTGTCCGCCTACGGAAGAACATTAACATTGTTAATCAGCATTGCCTGCTCTGCTTTGCTTCCCAGGGAAATGGCTAGTAGAGATATGAAAGATTTCAATCCTTTCTAAGCAATGCTGTCCTTGGAGATAGCCAGACAGGAGGGACTTTGGCTCTTCCCATTTACACCTCTTTGCAATCTCCTCCAGCTTTACGGGAGCCCCAGGAGGCAGAGGCATTACGCATCTAGCTCCGAGGCAGTCGTTTGGCAATTCCAACCCATCAGCTGCTCCGCAGAAGGGCCATGTAGATGCTTGTTGCAGTGCAGAGTGTTTGTTGTTAGGTGCCGACTCATGGTGACCCTGCACAGTAGATGGAAACATTATCTGGTCCTCTGCCATCCTCTCAATCGTTTCTATGTTTGAGGCCCGTTTTGGAGCCACGAGGTCAGTCCATGTCCAGGATCTTTCTCATTCTCAATATAGCGGCTCTCCTCCACAGGGCCTGGGAAATCTTACAGGACTGCCCTACTCAATCTTGCCAAGTCATTATGAATCAGAACGCAACAGCAATGGGCATGCTAAATCGTAAGAACCAAGTTGTGCTAAATGAGGTTACCAAGAAATTATCAACAGCTTGTGTGTGTGTGTGTGTGTGTGTGTGTGTGTGTCCCAACATCGTCCTAAGCACTATGGGGAAATATACAACATTATCTTATCCTTTCGCTTGAAAAGTTCACTAACTTTTTGGAACAACACATTTCAACAATTCAAAAAACAAAACTCAATAAAATGTTCCTGTCCTTTGGGTATAGTACTGTTGGGAAAAACCTCAGAGGCAGTCACAGATCAGGGTGTCTCACACAAAGCTTGAGTAAGCATTTGTCAGGTAGGTATTGCATGGCCACCCTATCAATTGCCAGTGGTAGGTATTTTGACTGTAAGAAGAGCATTTCCCCCTCCAGAACTCAGAGGCTTGGCTTTGAATGCTCTGGAATTCTGCATTTCTACATCCGGTTCCCAAAGTTTACAGAAGTAGAAAGCCCAGTCTTTCTCCTGCAGAGTCACTGGCACTTTTGACCCCTGGGCAATGCGAACCACAGCCCAACTCCCAGCTCGTAGCCACTCTACCACTAACTAGCACCCCTGTGGCCAGAGTTTCCAAAACTCCAAACTCACTGCTCACAAGTGAATACTGACAAAAAATTAACAAAGTGAATTCACAAGTAGTGAACCCTGTTTTTTATACCATAATACAATAAAATGGATTGAAAATTAGAGGGGGAAAATCAATATTATAAAACTTTAGTGAGAGGATATGTAAGAACATTTGTATTTCACACTCATAACACATACAGTGTGAGACCCAGATATGGTTCTTCTGAGTCTTTTCCTATGAACTTAAGTGATCAATCTTAGATCAAACCTGGAGTTTTCAATCTCTGATGACTGAGGATTATTTATTCTGCCTAGCCTAGTCTTTGGTCTCCTATATATTTCCCTGATGGATACCGCCTATTTCTTTTCCAGTTACATTCTGATTTATCCTGAGTCCAAGGTTAACAAAGCTTAGGCAGCAACTAGGACCTCTACACAAAAAACAAGAGTCCTGGAGGAGCAGCGTGGATATGCCTGCAGCTCTCTCCTTTTCACTGCTCTTCCCAAGCTCGGTAATAATTGCGAGCAAGACCGTGGAGACAGCCAACATTAGGTACGCTCCTGAATAAGCTATCTAACCTCGCAGAGTCTTTCCTTCCTGCTTTATGAAAAAGAGACAATAATAATTCTAACTACTAAGGATATTGGGAGAACTCAACGAGGTAATGCAAGCAACCCCAAGTAATGTGCTTGCTCTACAGATGAATATGCAGTATTGACTTTAATTTCTATCTTCACCCCTTAACATGGATCTGGGTACTCCTGTCAGTTCAAACGACCTACATAAAACAATGTTCAGGGTGAGTTAAAGAAAGTCCATGATATGATCCATTATTTGTAAGAGAAGGAAGAAAAGAATTCAGTCATCTGTACCCAGAGACTTGCAACACATGATCTCTAACAGAATTTTTCACCATCCAATCAGCTATAATAATACAAAAAGGCAAAATAGCTACTCACTCAACCTGAAAAATTAACTTTTAGTCCTGTATGTACGCATTCAATTCTTATCCAGCTTCAAACATAATTTCACATAGCAAGTACCGCGTCAGTTTGGATCCATTTAAGAAGCAAATAAATCCTCTGATGAGTAATTATTGATGACTTTTAAATGTCACTCTATCCTGAGGTGCTTGGAAAACAAAAAAGAAGAAGAATTTACTAAGAACTTTACAGCCAACCTAAATAGAATATCGATTCTGTTTTGTCTTTTTGATTTTTCACAAGGTAACAGTTTTTGCGCATTACTGCAAAATTAGAGGAATAGTTAAGCGGTGTGCGTTGCAGAATAAAGGAGCCCTGGTGGCACAGAGAGGCAAGTACTGGGCTTCAAACCAAAAGTTTGAGGTTTTAAACCTATCAGCAGCTCAAAACTGTGAGTAATTTGACTCCGTCTTGCAGAGCCACTATGAATTAGAATACACTTGACGGCAATGGGCTTAAACAGAGCAGTGACAGGCAGGTGCCTGACCAGTCCATATTTGATTTGGTTAGAGTTGACTCGGTCAATGTTAAGAGCCATAGGAATAGCCTGCATTGGGAATGACGTACATTAAAGATAAAGTGTCTTTTAAAAGAAAGAAACAAAAGAAAAGGGTTCATGGGGCATATTTTGACATTCATGCAATGTATCATGGGATAACTGTCATAATGATGCCTGAGGAATACCCGGAAATAAGGAAACAATACAGATCCAGAAAAGAAAACTAAAAAACTTAAAAGGTGAAATTTCTTGTACTCTATTCATTTCTGTTGGTCGCTCACTGGCGTGAGTTAGTGACCCTATACGACAGGGCAGAGCTGCCCCTGTGAGTTTCTGAGATTGCAGCTGTTTCTGGGAGTGGAGAGCCCTTTCTCTGAACAGCTGCTGGTGGTTTT
Source organism: Nesogale talazaci (assembly GCA_004026705.1). Taxonomy (NCBI): domain Eukaryota; kingdom Metazoa; phylum Chordata; class Mammalia; order Afrosoricida; family Tenrecidae; genus Nesogale; species Nesogale talazaci. The sequence continues at coordinate 134,899 of PVJH01001845.1, read as the reverse complement.
GAAGTGGCAATCCTGCAAATCTCAGCCCACTGCATAACCATTGCACCATCAAGGGTCCTATGCTTATGTTGGAAGGTTCATTGAACGTGGTGGTACCTGCAAAACAGAGAGAGAAAAAGAGAAGAGAAATATGCCCATTAATAGCAATGTAAAGCTTTAATACAAGTATTTTTAAAACTTTTTAGCTTCAACAGTAATAAACTACAAAATAAATGAGATCATAAATGGAAAGTATTTTGCACATTTTTGCTTGTTTATTTGAAATGAATTTGTCACAAAAGATTCCAAGCCGACTTCAGCTTCACTTTTCCTCCACTTCTAGCTGCTCTGACCGATGTTTAGATTTGGTGGATAAGGAACTGGGAGGACGGTACTGTACACATTTTGCAGAAACATTTTTGAATTCTGTTTTTCACTTTGAATTGTGTTGCTGACATTATTATTTTTAATAGGCCTCACATGATTATACAGACAATATACAAAGAATGAAAGGAGTTATTGTCACCAAAAAGAAAAGTGTATTATTGACAATCAAAACAATTAGATCTTCTTAAATCTTAGCAAACTCAGAAAGAAAGCAAAGTGCATGCAAGTGTATCTTACTTAGAAAGATAATGCTTCTAGGAAAGGATTGTTTAGTTACCTGGATTCCAGACCACCGCTAGAAAAGCAATTAAAGTCATTTGGGAAACATGGGTGGCATGGGTGGGTTGTCGATGGATCTTTAGTTTTTCCACTGTTTCATTACTCAGTAATAGAACTGGCAAGTAAATGTATGTTGATAATTTGTTGTTAAAAGCTTAGAGAATCTTTGCCAGAAAAAAAGATGGAATAATCTTTTCAACAGGAAAAACCACCCCAACAGTTTTCTGGACATTTCTATCTTTTATTAAGTGTCAGCTGCATTGGAAACAAGGTTTGGTGTCTTAACTCTCTTTTATACCACTCTGTGGGTAAATTTTTAGAACACTTAATACAAACAAAGTAATCCAGGAAAAATATCCTTAAACAACCTTAAATATTGAAAATATTAACATATATTATATATAGCCATACACAATGGCAAATAAAAAAAATATTGCTATGAAGTAATAGAAACCTTACTTAAAATATCAAAATGTGAAGTTATTGTTTTTCCACAAACCCTCCATGTGGGTCTATATACTTCTGAAGGTGGTATAACCATCTCTAACCTTTCACCAAAGAATTTTGTGCTCTTCACCATACACAGAATCTGTTGTATTTAGAATTCTAGAGATACTGTAATAGTGCTTTCCCTCCTAATGTTTTTTCAGTTTGGAGAACAAAGGGAGGCTAAGCAGGTGAGATCAGGGATTTAGTTTGGGTAGGGTATGGTTTCCCAATGAAATTCCATAGGAGTACCACACTTGCTAATCTGGAATAATGAGCAGGTGCATTGTTGTGATGCAAAAAAATATTCTCAAGGAAAAGTTCCTATCTTTTCCTCACCAGTTCAGTTTTCTATTTTCTTGAAACTTTTTCATAATAAGTTCCCATGATCATCCTGTGTTCCTCTGGGAAAATTTATTGAGATTACCTCAAAAACCACACAGTTGCAATACCCTCTTGAGATCACTTCTTGTGGTAGTTAGGTTTTGTGTCGACTTGGATGGACCAAGATTCTTAATACTTCGGCCAGGTTTCTCAATCATTCCACACCAACCCTTATGTATTCTAACACAATGCGATCCAGTCCATGATGGAATCTTTTGTGAGAAGCCAAGCAGTTGTGGAAAGATTAGGGGAGAGAGCAACCCCATACTCAGGCTACAGCCCTGATGATGTTTCCTTGTGGGGGTGCCCTAGTTGGTACAAGAGTTAATACTGTGGGGGAAAATAGCTCACTTCTGATTAACCTGGATCCAGCAACAGACCCACTGGCCCCCAGTTACTTGTATTTGAACCAAGGGCCTACCATATTGATCTAGAAGCCATCAGAGTCTCCCTTCTTGGCAACCTTGAATTCATCTAGGCTTGCATCCAGAAATCTAGGTCTTCCTGCTCCCACACTCATCATCCTTGACAGCTATGCAAGTCAGAAAAAATCTCCAGTCTGAACTGACCTTACCTGCTTCTACAATCTTGTGCTGGGGCTCATTATTTTAGTCCTGAATTGTTGAAGTGTTGAAGGGCAGGGAGATTACCTTGAAGAGTAAGGTGTACCTGACCTAAGCCATAGTATTTTTCAATTGTCTCTTATGTATGTGAAAGTTGGACTATGAATAAGGAAGACTGAAAAATCCAGTACACTTGAACGTTGGCACTGACAAAGAATATTGAAAATACCATGAATTTCCAGAAGAACAAATACATTTTCCTTGGAAGAAGTATAACCAGACTGCTCCTTAGAAATGAGGATAGCAAGATTTCATCTAGTGTGATTTCTTCTCACCTCATCAGAAGAGACCAGTCCCTGGGAAATGACACCTTGCTTGGCAACGTAGAAGGCAGCAAAAAGGAGAAAGATCTTCAAGGAGATGGAGGAATCCAGTGGCTGCAAAAATGGACTAAACACAGCGACAATTGTGAGAACAGCACAGGAGGGGTACTGTTTCCTTCTTCTCTTCATATACTTGCTTTTCATCAGAATCAACTCAATGACCCCTAAAACAACAACACTACTGTGTGAGCCCCTTAAAAAAAAACATTTTCATTGGCATACCCTTTTAAAAAAATACCATGTTATTGGGGGCTTTTACAGCTCTTATAACAATCCACACGTCGGGGCTGAGCCCCGGTGGCGTAGTGGTTGTGTGTGGGACTGCGGCCCACTGGGATGGAGGTTGAATTCCAGCAGCGGCTCCACAGGAGCAAAGGCTGGGCCTCCTACTCCCACCATCAGTTGGCAGTGATTCCCAAAAAAACAAAAACAAACAAAAAAACAATCCACACATCAATTGTATCAAGCATATTTGTACATATATTGCCATCATCTTCTAAACATTTACTTTCCATTTGAGGCCTTGGTAGCAGCTCTTCCTTTTTTCCTCCTTCTCCCACCCTCCTACTCTGGTAACCCCTCAATAAATCATAAATTATTATTATTTTCATATTTTACACCAACTGCTGTCTCCTTTGACCCACATTTCTGTTGTTGGTCTGCCTGAGGGTAGGGGACATAATGCATCTATCATTGGAATTGGTTCCCCTTTCCTCTCCTCTCTCCACGTTCACCCTACCCTTCTGGTATCACTCCTTCCATTTCTGTTCCCAGGAGGTTTATTTGTCCTAGATTCATGTATCATGAGCAATTATCTGTACCAGTGTGCATGCTCCAGCCTAGCCAGACTGAAGGTAGAAGTGGGGTCATGATGGTGTGGAGTGAGGAAGCCTCAAAGAAGCAGAGGAATACTGTGTATTTCATTGTGCTACATTGCACCTTGGTGAACTCATCCCTTCCTGGTGACTCTTCAGTGAAGGGGTGTCCTTTTGTATAAAGATAGGTTTTGAGTGTCTGCTTCAACCCTCCTCTTTCTCAAAAAAAAATTTTTTTTTTTTTTGCTTTGGGTCTTCTGATGCCTGTTACCTGATTCCATCGACACCTCATGATCACATAGGTTGGTGTGCTTCTTCCATGTGGGCTGTTGCTTCTATGTTAGATAGCCGCATGTTTAACTTCTTGGTATAAATTTCTTTCTTTATATATATACCAATGTCACTGGTTTTGCTTCTCTAGAGAAACTAGGCTAAAATAGTTCTCTATCTTGAGTGGAACTGATCCAGCAGATTCTCCTCCAAAGTTTCTATTTTGGTCAAATTTTGCTCTCTGGATTACATTGGCAAATCCAAGGTTCGTCTTTAGTTGCAATTCATTCCATACAATTGCCTTTGTTACCTTTAATCTTGCTTAAAAGACTGGTGGGGAGATCCTTTCTTTGAGTAAGCCCATCACATGCTTTTTTCTTTTCTTTTTGAAGTACCTCCCCTTGGAAGGCATACTGACATAGTAACGCTATACACAATGAAATGAAACATTATCTGAGCCTGTGCCACACTCACAACTGTTGTTCTGTTGAAGGCCATTGTTGCAGTTACTGTGTTGATTCATCTTTTCGGGAGTCTTCCTCTTGTTGGATGACATTCTTATTTACTAAACATGATGTCCTTTTCCAGGAATTGCTCTTTCCTAATAACATGCCCAGAATACCTTTAGACATGTTATCAGAAGAGATGAAGTCTTTGGAAAAGGACATCTCTCAGTCTCTATTCTAAGGCACATTCTGACTGTGCTTCTTTCAAGAGAGGTTTGTTCTCTAGGAAGTCCACAGTGCTTTCACTATTCTTTGCCAATGCCACAATTCAAAGTAATTGATGTTTCTTTGGACTTCATGTTCATTGTCCAGATTTCACACGCATATGAGGCAATTGAAAATGCCATGACTTGGCTCAAGCATGCCTTAATCTGCAAAGGGACATCCTCACTCTTTAAAGAGGTCTCAAGCAACATATTTGCTTATTGCAGGGCTCCTCAAACTTTTGAAACAGTGGGCCAGTTCATTGTCCCTCAGAGTGTTGGAGGGCCAGACTATAACTGGAAAAAAAAAACAAAAAACTATGAACAAATTCACTGAAGGCCTGGCCTGGGATGAGTCAGCTGCTAAACAGGTTAACACTGGCAGCAAAAAGATCCGGCGGGCCAGATAAATGTCCTCAGTGGATGTGGCAGTCATGTGCTTATGTTAATTTTATGATTGAAATGTAGGGGTGGAGTCTAGTCTGTTAATCTGGAGATAGTCATTGAATAGCCAATGAGGCCCCCATGTGGGTATGGCTTTCTCCTGAGACTTTTGGGAGATTTCACGATATTTCCTTCGTGAAGATGAGAAGCTATCTTCCCCAGTTGTTGTGAGTTAGTTTCAGAGATAATGAATCATGGACAAGACAAGATGACAGCGTCTGAGGAGCTGGAGGAGAAACCACAGAGCTTTGCCCTGATGGAGCCAGACCTCTGAAGCTGGAGAGGCCATGTGGGGACCCCTGCTAGTACAGAGTTGCTTTTGCCACTGCTGGATGCTATTGATTGACCCTGAGCCTTGGAAGCGAGGAGCAATGGGGACACCCCTGCCAGTGCCGGGATTCTGCACCCACTGACCTGTGACTTCATGAGATGGAAGAAAACATTATAGACTGGTATCAGGCATATGGGCTAATATTGGACTTATGACTTTGAACTGGACTGGGTTGGGATGCTTTCTCAGTGTTCCATTCCTTTTGTATATAAACCATTCCATTTTATCCATATGCGTGTCTATAAATTTGTTCCTCTAGTCTACCTGGACTAATACAGTGGGCCACATGTGGTCCATGGGCCAGAGTTTGAGGACCCATGCCTTAGTGCATATCCACAATGTTGATAGTGGATCTATGTAAAGTAAAATGAAATCCTTAATAACTTCAATCTTTTTGCCCTTTATCACAATATTGTATATGGTCCACTTTTGGTTTGCTTTACATTGCACTATAATCCATTCCGACTTTACTCTCCATCGGATTTTCATAGGGTTTTCAGTGGCTAATTTCTCAGGAGCTCCAAGTTTGTTGTTAGTATGGTAGCTTTGCTGAAACCTGTCAACCATTGGGGATCCTTCTGGAATTTAAAATACCAGTGGCATAGATTCTAACATCATAGCAACACACAAGCCACCACAGTCTAATAAATTGATAGATAACTAGGGACAAGAGGCAATATGATAAGATTTCATATGGCTTGAATTCATAATCAGTGCTTATGGAAGCAGCAGTCAAGATATCAAACAATATATTGCTTTGGCAAATTTGACCTATTTAAAGTATTGAGAGGGAAGATGTCACTTGGGGAACTAAGGCATACCTGACCTAGCCCATGATATTTTTAATCATGCATGTGAGGTTTGGATGGTGAATAAAGAAGACAGAAGAGGAATCTATGCACTCGAATTATGATTTTGATGAAGAATAGTTAAAGTACAATGTGCTTACAGAAGAACAAACAAATATGTCTTGGAAAAAGTACAACCAGAATGTTCCTTACAAGGAAGAGTGGAGACACCATGTTTCCCAGACATTGGATATGTTATCAGGAGAGACCAGTGCCTGGAAACAGATGTCATACTTCATAAAGTAGATCAGTGAAGAAGAGGAAGACTCTCAAGAAAGTGAATTTGACAGCACCTAACAACAACATACACACATGTATGCTATTTAATACACATTTTTAGGAAAACATATATTTACATATATATAAACAGTTCCCCACTCTTTCTGTGTGTCTAGTAGAAACCTCTTCATTGTTGTTAAGTCAGCTCCCACTCAAGGGGACTCTGTATACAACAGAGGGAAACACTGCTGGCTCTGGGGGCATCCTCACAAGTGTTGTCAGGCTTCCGACCATTTTGGAAGCCATTATTTCAATTCAATTTGTTGCAGCTCTTTACTCTCTCTCTCCTACTTTCCACCCTCTTTATTTTTGATGACCCTCTATGTACCAAGCGTGATATTCTCTTCCAGGGACAGTCCTCTTATGTGGGATGAAACATGCAGCTAATGTAAATATCAAGATAAACGTTGGAAGCTCAATAAAGGAAAATAGTTCTTTAGTCCAAAAGTGAGATAAGTAATTTCCAATAAAAAAACTATCTTATTACTTTAAAATAGAACCCCCAAATTTACTAAACAATACATCAAACATGATGGTGTGTTAGCAACATCAAACTATGGACAAAACTGGGAAGCATGGTTCCCTCTCAACTGGTTTGCTTTAATTATTAAGAATGAAATGCATAAATGAAACTTTTCTCAACAAACTTCCTGAGCTTCTTCCATGAATATGCATCAGCAAGACAGAAGGTCTCTTTCTCCTCTTACTAACCACACTCACACACATACGGCTCTGCCATGCACTGTCAACATATGCTCACGACTGGAGAAAGATTTAATTTCATGACCTACCTAAAATATCGACATCTAAATGTAGATATTCTTTTCATTGGAATAGATACTTCAATGAGAGTCTTACATGATAAAGAAAAAAAACCCCAAAGGGATAGATACGCTTTCCTGATCCGTCAACTGTTAATTTATCATGTTGCATTTGCCAAGGACAGGCTTTGGATATTTGAGTTTTGGGCCCATACAAGAAGCTTCTTCCCTTGTTTTGCTCATTCTGCAATTGAAGTCTTTCCTTTTATGGTACAAACAGTTAACTTAATTGGCTACTAACCAAAAGATTGGAGGTTTGAGTTCATCCAGAGTTACCTTGGAAGAAAAATCTGGAGATTAGTTACAAACGATCAGCCATTAAAACTTGGTAAAACTTGGTTTTACTCTGAAACATGAGGCTGCCATGAGTTGAAGTCACCTTGATAGCAAGTAGTTTCACGCCTTTCAATATATACTGATGACTTTATCATATTCCATTAACTCCTTACAGAGAGTTCTGTAAGCAGGCACTGAGTGAGAAAAAGAAGATGCAGAGAAGTATTGTAATATAATGCCACTTCATAAACAGTGACAAAAACTTAGATATTTATACATGTCTATATGAATAGGTATGTGTCTGCAAACAAATGTGCACTGCAGAGGACTTTTGTGAGGGTGTAGACTCAACATGATGGGATGATAGAGGGGGTTCAACAAAGGGCTCAAAAATCAGAAGAATGGCCAGGCAGGCCCAGCCTGAGCGGTGTTCTGTTCTGTTGTACCACGGGTCGCCATGGCTTGCAACCGACTCGATGCCATGTACCAAACACACTGTCCAGGTTGTCACTCGAAGGTGTTGGCCTGGTGGGGATGAGGTAAGGCATAAGATGATGACGATACCACGCTAAAAAATAAAAGAAAAAATCTGAACTTTTACTCCTTGAGAGCCCTGATTTCTGCATGGCTTATGTAACGCTAAGTCTTTCTGATCTGTCACATGAAGACCTGGTTAGGATCGTGTCACTGCTGCTTCCACCACTATCCTTATGGGCTATCTGCATGTATATTCTTTGTTCTAGGAGGAGGGTGTGAAGACAGAGAATCTGTCTGGATTAGGTAAGCTCATTTGTTTGCTTTTGTTTGCCGTAGAGGAGGCCCCTGTCTTCCTCAGAATCCACACATACACAATGACAACTCCTCCAAGCATGTTAAGTTGGTTTGGCTAGCCAACCAAAAACTGAGGACAAATATGCATGCGTCTGAATATTTCATGTTTTCATGGCAAAGATGACTCAGTCTCCCCCCTTCCTATGATAGATGTGTAGTCTTTAAGCGCAGTTTCTTTAGCAACTATATTTCCATTGCATCGGCGATTTATGCTCTGTTTGCAATTTGATATTGTGAAGCTGGTGAAATGGTGCAAACACCGTGGAAAACAATAGGGTGCTTTCCTGAAAAAGCTGTAAATAGTAACACCATGCTGTGGTTGCTGTTAGATGCCATTGAGTTGGTTCTGATCCATCGCGACCCGAGACACAAAAGAATGAGACACTGCGTGCTTCTGCACCACCCTTGAAATGATCCCTATGAGCCTGAGCCCATTGTTGCAGCCATAGCGTGCATCCATCTCCTTGAGGACCTTCCTCTCTTTGGCTGCCCCTCCACTTTACCAAGCATCATGCCCTTCTCCAGGGAGAAACTCTCTTGACAACGTCTAAAGGATGTAAGATGAAGATTTCTCTTCCTTGCCTCTAAGGAACATTCTGACCAGACTTTTCCAGGACAGATCAATTTGTCCTTTCAGCCATCCAGTTCAAAGTACTTTGAACATTCTTCTTCAGCACCGCAGTTCAAATGGATTGATTCTTCTACGGTCTTCCTTATTCAACATTTAACTTCCATGTGCGTATGCAGCACTATAAAATACCAGAAATTGGGGCTGTACCCCGGGGGCATAGTGGTTGAGTGCAGGACTTCAGCCCACTGACTTGGTGGTTTAAATCCAGCAGTAGCTCTCCAGGAGCAAGGCTGGGCCTCCCACTCCCACCAGAGAAAAAAAAACAAAAAACAAACAAAAATACCAGAAATTGAGCCAGGGACAACTTAGTCTTCACAGTAACATCCTTGCTTTTCAATACTCTAAAGAGGTCTTTATCCCTGAAATCATTTTCTTAGCACATAATCCAGACATACATCACACCATTCAATAATTAAGTCATAATTAAGCAATAAAGTCATAATTAGGCAGTAATTAAGAAATGTTGTAAAATTTCTAACACAATCATTTTCAAAACATTTTCTTCTTGAAGTCCTTGATATTCAGCTTTCCATTACCCTCCTCCTCCCCTGCCATACCCATCATAACCCTTATTCTAGTTATTTCCTCTATAGATTCAATGGACCTGAGTCTTATATGCAAAGAAGCATAGAAAGATACATAATAGAGAGTCAAGAATACTACCAACAATAACAAGATACAGCAGAGATAAGCCTCAATCTGGCAGGGACAGAAAAAGAAAGAAAAATTTAAAAAAACAGATAAAGCTCAAAAATTGTATTCAAAGGATGACCACATGACAAGGCTTAGCCATTCAAGTCAGATTTATAATTTGAATGTGCTATAATATCCCATATTCTCTGTTTCATAACTTGGTTATTCCCACTCACTTATGATCAGAAAGAACTTATTTCCTGTATAGATGCTGAAAAGATATTGTCTATGTATGTGTAAAACTGTTAACTATAACCTTTTACCAACCAGAATTTCACAATTTATGCTCTGATACCATTCTCTCCTTTGGATTTAGATTATATCTTTTTCACTCCTTGGATCACAGATATTGTTGTACATCTCCCATGTGGGCTTAGTTGATATCTCACTTAGATAGCTGCTTGTTTTTTAACAAGACTTTAAGGGCCTTGTAGCTATTCTTTCCGCTAGCTGGGCACCATCCAAGTTCTTCTCCATACTTTGCTATAGGACACATATATTCCATGTTTCCTTCATGAGGGTGCATATTGAGCAGGGTCGTATCATAGGAATAAATTGTTTTTTTATATTGGCGCTAGAATGAAGTAGAAACTCCAAATTCATTCTTGAATTTGTTGTCTATCTGCCTCTGGTCTAGAGAGGTAATGTGCAGCAGATTTACTTAATGCTGTACATTGGTTGATCTCCTGCCTGCTGCTTCTCTGGGCATTGATTGTGGATCCAAGCAAGACAAAAATCCTTAACAACTTCAGTCTTTCATCTGTTTAGCCTGACGTTAGCTAGTGGTCCATTTGTGAGACTTTTGGTCTTCCTTACACTGAGCTGTACTCCACAGTGAAGGAGTCACAATCCTTAACGTTCATCAGCAAGTGCTTCAAGTCCTCCCCACTTTCAGCAAGTACGGTTGTGTCATCTGCATATCTCGGGTTGTTAATAAGCCTTCCTCCAATCTTGATGTCACATTTATCTTCATCAAATTCAGCTTCTCTGATTTTTGGCTCAGCATACAGATATAACAAACATGGTGAGAAGATTGAACCCTAAGGCATTCCTTCCCTGATTTTGAACCATGCACGAGGCCCTTGTTCTGTTCATACAGCCTCTGGATCGCTACACAGGATCCTCAGCAGCACTATAAGGTATTCTGAAATTCTTATACCTTATTAAGGATATCCATAATTTAATATGGTCCACATAGTCAAGTGCCTTTGCATAGTCAAAGAGAGTAGAGCTGCCCAGAAGATTACTCAGGCTATAAATTTTTACAGAAGTAGACTGCAAAACTTATCTCCAGTGCAGTAGCTGGTGGATTTGAACCACTAATCTCTGATTAACAACTAAGTGCTTTTCCTCTGTACCACCAGGGTTCACTGATTCATATTTAATCTGCCTTATAATTGCTTTCTTTTTTCTACATGTGGGTGTGTGTAGGTGATTCAGTGGAAGAAGGATGTGGTCTGATTAAACAGACTACCTTGAAGTTTGAAAAAAAGTTAATTCATACTTGAAAAAGATTCTCCATCTGAGCAAAAATAATTGGTGTTAATACTACTACTTATGTCACACCATCAAATCCCCAGCTGGTTGTAGGCGCCTGGGGTTTTACTGTTTAATTATTTCAGATCTACCTTAAATAGATTATGCCACTGTTCCCAGAACCCATGGTAGACTAAAATTCCAAGGCAATTCCTTGCTGGTAAATCCAAGCGTAATTTCTCTGAGACTGAGTCTAGTGCAGTCAGTAAACAGGCATAAAAGTTCTTGACACATTTTAACTATTATGCAGAGTAAGTCAGTGTACCATTCTGTTGTGCGTGGGGTCATTATGAATTGGAACTGATTTGACAGCACACAACAACCACAACAGCATGGACTCATAGTGACCCTGTGGTCACTGAGCAGAGCACTGCTGGGCCAGTGCCATCCTCACAATTGTTCGGGCCGAGTCCAAGGTCGCAGTCATTGTGTTAACTTGTCTCCCTGAGGGACCTCCTCTTTTTCTCTGTCCCTCCGTTTTACCAAGCATGATGTCCTTTCCCAAGGACTCTAACATCTCCTACATGCATGAGACACATTTCTAAGGAACACTGGCTGTATTTCTTCCAAGACAGAGTTTTTTTTTCCTTTTAAGGAAGTCCATGGTACTTCCACTATTCTTTGCCAGCACGATAATTTAAATGTACCTGTTTTCCTCTGACATTTCTTACTCATTGTGTTAGTTCAGGTTAAGTAGAGAAACAAATTCATCGACACTCGGGTATATAAGAAAGAGGTTTAGGTATAAGAGCAATTGACTATTGAGGAAAACATCCCAGCCCAGTACAGATCAAGTCCATATGTGTAATATTAGCTCATATTACTAATCTATGCTAATAGTCAGATACTAATCTATAAAGTCCTCTTCAGACTCAAAAAGACATGCAATGATGCCAATTGCAGGAGGATCACGGGCCAGAAGGTGGGAAGTCTTGTGAATCCAGTGGCATTGTAAGTATCTAAGCCCTACATGTGTGGCCTCTCCAGCTCCAGAGGTCTAGTTGCGTCAGAGCAGTTCCATGTGGCTTCTTCAGCTCCCAGGCTGTAGTGCCATGTGTCTTGTCAGTAAAGCGTCTCCCAGGGAGTAAGTCTTGTCAGTAGAGAGTCTTCAAGGGAATGAGCTGAGAAAGAGAAGAGTCTGCTGCTTCCAAGGAAGAAAGAGGAGTTCCCAGTCTTCTCAGGAAAAGGCCATCCCCATACAGAGGCCTCGCTGGTAATATCTTGATTTGACAGTCCAGACACCACCCCTTCATTCGTAATCCTCTCAAATTGACACTGGATTATGTAACTGCCACTTTCATTGTTCAGCTTCACATACATATGAGGTAATTAAAAAGGACATGGTTTGAGTTAGATTCACCTTTGTGACACCTCTGCTTTCTAATACCTTACTGAGGTCTTGTGCAACAGATGTGCCCAATGAAATACATTGCTTTCTTGCCCGCTGCTTTTGTGAGCACTGATTATAGCTCCAAGTAAAAGGAAATTCTTGACAACATCAATGTTTTCCTCATTTATCATGATATTGCTTATTGGTTGAGTTGCAATGACTTTTTTTTTTGGTGAGGTGCAGTTCATACTCTAGGCTGTAGTCTTTGATCTTCAGCAGCAAGTGCCTCAAGTCCTCCTCACATTCAGCAAGCAAAGTTGTGTCGCCTGCAAACAGCAGGTTATTCACGAACCTTCATCCAATTCTGATGCCACCTTTAGTCCAGTTTTTCAAATTATTTGTGGAGCATATAGTTTGAAGAAGTATGGCGAATATATCAAATCCTGACACACACCTTTCTTGGTTTTAAATGATCCACACAGTCAAATACCTTCGTATAATAAAAAAAAAATACAAGTAAAATAAAATATATAAATACCTGTTTGGGTAATATGTATTTGACTATGACAAGTTCATTTGATGGGGAAAGAAGAGTTTCTTGAATAATTTATGGTGTGACAACTACATCTCCATATGTAAAAGAATGAACTTGGACACATTCCTCACATTATATATAAAAATCAAATCGGAATGGATCAGTGACTTAAAATCTACAACCATAAAACCTTAAAAGAAGAAAACATATGGGTAATGCTTTGTCATGATTATCAACAAGGGATTCTTAACTATGGTACCAAACATTCAAAGAATAAAAGGCAAATAGATAAATTTGACTTTATCCAAACTAAAATCTTGTGTACCAAATGATTTTATTAAGAAAGTGAAGAGCTAGTCCACAGAATGGGAGAGACTACCTGTAAATTATGTATCTGGAAAGGATTTAGTGTGCATGATATTTAAAATCTCCTACAACTCAACAGCAAAAAGATAATCCAATTAAAAAAAGTGCTGAGAACTTGACAGACATTTCACCAGAGAATACACAAATTGCCTGTAAGCATATTAAAAGATGCTCAATGTCATTAGTCTGTAGGGAAATTAAATCAAAACCAAAATGATAGACCACGTGCATCCACTACAACTAAAAGAAATCCCTTTGAAATATAGTTGATCATGACTTATGGAAACCACATGTGTTACAGAGTAGAAATATTCACTGGTATTTTCAGAAGCTGATGTCCAGGCCTCCACTTCATGGCCTCACGGGGTTGGTTTGAACCTCCTACCCTTGGGCTCAAATATAAGCGCAGTTCTAAGGGTAGCACGGGGCCAGGCAGTGTTTCGTCTGTGGTAGAGTCTCTACGAGTCAGAACCAACTCAACAGCACCTAACAACACCCCCCTTAGGCTAGTAGGGCAGCACAGACTGTGATACTCAGGAGTGGACACACCTACTATGGTGGCTGCTATCAGGAAAAACTGATGCTAACAAGTGTTCAAAAGGCTCTGCAAAAAGTGGAACCTTTGCACTTTGTGGAATGCAAAATGGTACAGCCACTCTAGAAAGCAGGTAGGCACTTCCTCCATAAGTTGCACATAGAATTACCATGTGACCCACCAACCATTCCACACTTAGATACACAGCCAGTGGAATTGAAAGCACAAAGGCAAACAGATACTTGTACAACAATTTTCATTGCAGCTCTAGTCAGAATAACCAAAATGAGGGGAAAATGAGAGTCTTCCTCAACAAATCCATTAAAGTAACATTTATACAAAAGAGTAGTACTTACCCATACAAAGAAAGTGGGGTGCTGATACGTGCTACACATGGATGAATCTCAAAAACATTGTATTAATTGAAATAAGTGAGTCACAAATGACTAATTGTTTTTCCATTTACATGAAATAAAATGAATGCATAGAAACAAACTACTGGTGGTCACATAGATTGTCACTCTATAAAAGAAAAGAACATCTTCATAACTGGAACAATAAACAACATCATGATAGATGAAGAAAATATTGGAGTTGTCAAGGATCTCATTTTACTTGGTTGCACTATCAATGCCCATGAAAGCAGCAGTGAAGAAATCAATGTATTTCATTGGGCAAATTTGCTGTACAAGACCTCTTCGAAGTGTTAAAGTGCATAGCAGTTGTATGAGCCCATAATAAAATGATTTAAAAAAATGTTTATGGTGTGAGCTCACTTAAAAAATGTTTCGGAAATGATGGCAACATGTGTACAAATATACTTAGTATAATTGATGTATGAAATGTTATAAGAGCTATAAGAGCCCCCGATAAAATGACTTAAAAATTTTAGAGTGTTAAAGTGACACATAGATGTCTCTCTGCAGACTAAACCATCATATTTTCAATCACCTCATATCCATGTGAATGGTGGGCAACTAAGAAGAAAGATCAAAGAAAATCAATACATTTGAAATAGTGGTGTTGGCAAAATTCATGGACCATGGACCACCAGAAGAATAAGGGCATCAGTTTTAGAAGTGCAGCCAGAATGCTTCTTAAAGGTGAAGATGATGAGACTTCATGTCACATATTTTGTATCTTACCAAGGACACCAAGCTCTGAAAAAGATACCATGTTTGACAAAGAAGAGCGTATTTGAAAATGAGGACGCGCCTCGGTGAGTTGGATTGACGCAGTGGCTGTGAAAACAACAAAAAGGACGACCAGAGAAGAATTGATAGATCAGTTATGATGTTAGCAAAAAATACATATTGGGAGTACCACGGACTTCCGGGACACATTTGTCTTGGAAGAAAGTGATCAGAAAGCCTTTCATTTTTGGGGGACATGTTATCAGGAGTGAATGGTTCCTGGGAAAGGACATCAGCCTTAGTAAAGTAAAACCCAAACCAAACTCCTGGCCCTTGCATCCACTTTGACTTATCAGAAACCTATAGGACTGGGTGGAACTGCCTCTGTCGTTTTCCAAGAATATAACTCTTTATAGGAACAGAAGGCCTCATTTTTCTGCTGTGGACCCATGGTGATTTCTCATTGCTGACCTTGTGATAGCACCCCAACCTGTAATCACTGTGCCACCAGGGCTCCTCTAATAAAGTAAAGTAAAAGACCTTCACATACAACTTTCCTCTAGTTCTTCAATGCTTCCTTCCCGCCACTATTACGACCCCAGTTGCTGCCTTACAAATCTGGCTAGACTGGAGCATTTACCCTGGTACAGATATGAACTCTTGAGGGTTGGAGTTTGGTGGGGGTTGGGGGTGGGGTAGGGAGAGCTGTTACCAAGGACTCAAAGAGAAAGAAACTGTTTTGAAAATGGAAATGGCAACATATGTACAAATGTATTTGATACAGTTGATGCATTGTAAGAACCCCCAATAAAATGATTTATAAAAAACAGAAAAAGACCTTCAAGGAAAAGGTTTGACAGGGTGGGTACAACAATGGACTCAAACATAGCAACAGCTGTCAGGAGGGTACAGGGTCAAGCTGTGCTTTGTTCCTAGGAGTCAGAACCCAACAACAAAAATTACAAAACTTTTGTCCTCCTGCAAAGGCGTGTCTGTGGTTCTGTCCTTAGACACGTAAGGACTGGAGGCAAAGGAATGTGGATTTGGAGAAGTTTGGGGCCAGCTTGCTCCTTGCAGGCTCCAGCGCCCCTACTCCTCACTGAGGGGAGAAAATTACAAAACTTTTAAAGATAAAAACAGCATGATGCATAAATCTTACTCTCAAATAGTTCAGCAGAAACGCTTCAGATACACATACTTAGATAGACATGCCTAAGTATATCCTACATATATCTACAGATGAGAAATAAGGATGAATAAGTGATAAATAGGTAGGTAGAGAGATGATAGATAGACAGATACATAGATAGATAGATAGATAGATAGATAGATAGATAGATAGATAGATAGATAGATAGATGGTGATAGTGCTGTTTTTAACCGCCATTGAGTTAGCGCCAACCCATAGCTAACCTGCCTAACAAAGAAGGACTCAACCACCCACTTCAGAGGAAGAAGCTGCTGAAAATATGCATAGCTTTGAAGCATTGTCAAATACTGAACGATAGATAGATACATGTAGAAAAATAAATGAAGAGCTCTCAACACATGGAATCCAGAACAGATTCCTCCCCACCCCTCTGGAACAGTAATGGATATAGTGATGTTATGAAGATAGGATGAACGTAGAGGGAGAAGGGTGAAAAAAGAGGAACTGATCGCAATGATCCACATGACAGCGCCCCCCCCCCCACACCCACACACATCAGGGGGATGGACCACAGAAACATATGTGAAGGGAGACAGTGAATGGAGTAAGATATGAAAATAATAACAGTTTATAATTAATCAAGCAGTCACGAGGGTGGGAGAAGGGAAAAAGAGGAGCTCATATCAAGGGCTCAAGTAGAAAAAAATGTATTGAAAGTGGTGGCAACATATGTACAAATGCTCTTGATACAATTGATGTATGGATTGTTATAAGAGCTGTAAGAGCCTCCAGTAGTATGATTTCTAAAAATGAATGTAGATAGATTTTAGAAGTGCCTGTCAAGTGATAGTGTATAATGTGGTGTTAGGTGCTTTAGTTATCTCAAATGAATAGGAACCCTATATACAAAAGAGTGAATCACTGTCCAGTCCTCACTGTCAGCCTCACAATTGTTCTTGTTTGGGCCCATGTTGTAGCCACTGTGTGAATCCATCTTGATGAAGGTCTTCTTTTTGTTTTTTTTGCCCCTCTACTTTATCAAACATGATATTATTCTCCAGGGACTGGTCTCTTCTGATAATATGGCCGAAGTACCTGAGATGAGGTCTCACTATCCTTGCCTATAAGGAACATTTTGGCTCTACTTCTTTCAGTATAGATTTGTTGGATATTTTGTCAGTCTCTGATACCTTTAATATTCTTCACCAGCACCATAATTCAAATGCATTGATCGTTCTGTCTTCATTAATCAATGTTCACCTTTCACATGCATATGAGGTGAATGAAAACTCCATTGTTTGGGTGAGGTGCACTTTCAGTCATCAAAGTAATATGCTTGCTTTAAAGTCACACAAAGGATCTTTTGTTGTTGCTGTATCTTACCCCATGCAATAAATCCATTCTACTACAATTCTGTTATTTGCTTCCCTAGAGTGGGGTCATACAATCATCCTTGCTCTCAGCACCATCTTCCACCCCACTCCTCTTCCTGTATCTTCAGGCAGTCATTACTCCCATTACTGTTTCTGAAGGGTTATCTATCTTGGCTTTTATGTATTGAATGATCTTAGTTATGCAAATGAACCTATGCAGGCCTAACAAGATGAATGAGATAGAAAAATAAATTGTAATAGTAAGGGGAGGAAATATTAAAGGAGTAGAGGACAATAATCTTTTTTTTCAGTGCTATACCGCACCCTGATTTATCATCCCTTTTGTGTGGCCCTTCTGTGAGGGACTCTCCAGTTGTCTTAGAGGTGATTTTAGGGTCTCCCTTTTGTCAACAGTCCTTCACATCCATTTGATTGAATATTTTTTTTTAAATTTTTTACATGCCTTCCTATCAACATCTCATGATCACACAGGCTGGTATGCTTCTTCCACTTGGGCTTCGGTGCTTCCCTGCTAGATGCTCACTTGATTAACAACATGCCTTTAAGAAACCAGATGCTATATCTTTTAATAACCAGGCACCATCACCTTTCTTCATTTGTGTATGCACTCATTTTATCTTCAACAATTGTGTCAGGAAGATGAATATCATACAATGTCACATTCTTAGAACAAACATTTCTTGTACTGAGGTAAGATTTAAGTGGAGGCCCAAAGTCTACCTATTTCCTTGTGTTCCTATTTCCTAGATATATACATATTTAGAAAAATATGCCTATATTTATATATGCATAATGATTTTTATTCTTAAATATAATATACCTAATATACTTCTATATAATATATAATTTTTACTTTCTTCTTCTTTCCCCCTTGTTTTTCTTTCCTTTTGCCCCACTATCATGTTCAACTCTCATTTGAGCAGCCAATTCCTCTTGGCTGCATTTCAATTGGACAAACACAGCCAGAAATATTACACCTTCCTCATTGTCAATTTTAGAACCCTGATATACCCCTGTCCCAGTCGTTATTGGCTCAGTACTCACTTCCCCACCTCCTCCCATACCCTGCCTTCTGGATCCATTGGTCCCATAGCTATCCCCTTGAAAGTGTTTCTCCTGCCTATCTTGTATATGTAGACACTGAGAGAGAGAACAAGAGAGACAGAGATAGAGAATCATACAAATAATTCCAAGTCTAACTGATATCCTGACCTAGAGTAGATTAACATCTCTCTGTTAAAACACAAGCAGGACTTGTTATAGTCCATCCACCCAATAGGTCTTACGCATTAAGTTTACTCAAATGCAAGATTTTGTTTGATCTCTCTAATGTGGCCTTCAAGAACATTAATTGTGGATCAAAGCAAGACAAAATCCTTTACAATGTCTATCTTTTATCTATTTTTTTCATCATATTACTTACTGTTATAGTTTTAAGGATTTGGGTTTCTTTTACATTGAGTTCAGTCCATACTGAAAGCAGCAATCTTTGATCTTTGTCAGTAAGTGCTTCAAGTCCTCTCCAGAAGCAAGATTGTGTCATCTACATATTGCATGTTGTTAATAAGCTTTCTTTCAATTCTAATGTCAATTCTTTCTCGTATAATCCACCTTCTCTGATTATTTGCTCAGTCTACAGATTGACTAAGTATGGTAAAAGGATACAACCCCAATACACACCTTTCTTGATTTTGAACCATGCAGTATGTCCCTGTTCTGTTCATATAATGGCCTCTTGATCCATGTACAGGTTCTTACCAAGCACAATAAATTTTCTGCGATTTCTATTCTTCTCAAGTCTATCCATAGGCTATTATGGTCTATACAGTGGAATGTCTTAACATAGTCAGTAAAACACAAGTAAACATCTTTTTAGTTTCTGTTTTGAGCCAAGATCCATATGATGTCAGGAATGATACTCCTTATTTCACACCCTCCTCTGAATCTAGCCTGAACTTCTGGCAGCCCCCTGTGAATATTTCACTGCAACTGTTGTCAGATGATCATTAGCAAAATTTTATTTGCATGTGATGTTAATGATATTCTTTAATTTGAGCCTCCTGTTGGGTCACCTTTCTTTGGAATGAGTACAAATATGAATTTCTTCTATTCAGTTAACCAAGTAGCTGTCTTCCAAATTTCCTGGCATAGATGAGTGAGCAAATACATACAGTGAGTACAACCAGTACATTCATTAACTTGTTGAAAGCTTTCCATTGTCATTCCACCACTTCCTGGAGCTTTGTTTTTGACTAATGCATTCAATACAAATGAAACTTCTTCCTTCAGAATCATTTGTTCTTGCTTACATGCTATCTTCTGAAGTGGCAAAATATCAACTAGTTCTTTTTAAAAAATAATTTTATTGGGGCCTCTTATATCTCATAACATTCCATACATCAATTGTATACAGCATATTTATACATATGTTGTTGTCGTCATTTTCTAAACATTTACTTTCTATTTGAGCCCTTGGTATCAACGCCCCATCCACCCCCATGACCCCTTGATAAATTATAAATTATTATTATCTTCCTATCTTACACCATCCACTGTCTCCCTTCACCCACATTTCTGTTGTGCATCCTCCTGGGTGTAGGGTGGAGTTTATAGGTCAATCATTGTGATCGGTTCCATCTCCCCCCTGCCCCCAACTCTTCCCTACCCTCCTGGTCTAACTAATTATTTTTTATACAGTGACTCTGTATATTGTTTGCATCTTCTTTCGATGCTTATGCATCATTCAATATTTCCCCCATAGAATCTGCTGCCCTTTGAAACTTCCTACTTAGTGCTTTAACTTCATCATTTCCTCCAGTTACCTTCCATATCTACTCTCTGATTCAGAGTCTCTTCTGAGATCCACTTTGATCTTTTCTTTTTTCTGTTTTTTTAAAATCATTTTATTCAGGGCTTGTACATAACTTACCACAATACATGCATGCATATAGTATGCAAAGCACCTTCGCATACCTACTGCCGTCATCATTCTCTAAATATCTGCTTTTCCACTAAGCCCTTGATATCAGCTTTTCATCCTTTCCTCTTCATCCCTGCTCCCCTACCCCCATCAACCCTTGATACTTTATAAATTATTATTGTTTTGTTATATCTTACGCTGCCTGACATCTCCCCTTGCCCACTCTTCCGATGTCTATCCTCCAGATAGGAGGTTATAGTTGGCTCCCTCTCTCTACCCCACCTTCCCGCCACCCATCCGGTAACTCCACTCTCACTACTGATCCTGAAGGGTTCATCTGTCCTGGGTTCCCCATATGTCCAGTTCTCATCTGTACCAGTGTACCTCTTCCAGTTCAGCTGGATTTGTAAGGTAGAATTGGGATCATGATAGTTGGGGGAAGAAGCCTTTAAGAATTAGAGGAAAGCTCCCACTCCCACCAGAGGGCAGTGATGCAAAAAAAAAAAAGAATTAGAAGAAAGTTGTATGTTTCATCGCTACTTCACTGCACTCTGACTGGCCTGCCTCCTCCCCGCGACTCTTCTGTAAGGGGAGTCCAAGGGTCCCCACCCTATACTCCCCCTCATTCATGGTGATGTGATTCTTGTTTTTTGATGCTGGATACCTGCTCCCTTCAACCCCACGTGATCACACAGGCTGGTGTGCTTTTCCTTTAAGACCCCCAGACACTTTATCATTTGGTAGCTGGACACCATCAGCTTCCTCCACTCTTTTTGTATGATCTAAAGTCATCCCACAGCTTATCAGGTCTTCTGTCAGTGTTTAGTGCAGCAAGCCTGATTTTCAGATATTCCCAAAATTCTGACGTCAAGTCATATTTGTTTGCTTCTGGACTGTTTTTCTTCTGCTTCAACTTAAACTTATGTATAAGCAATTGACAATCTGTTCCTCAACCAGTTCCTTGCTTAGTTTTAACTACTAATATTGAGTTCTTCATCATATCTTTCCACAGATGTATTCAATTTGATTTCTGTGTATTCCACCTGGAAAAGTCCTTGTATATTGTTGGAAAATATTTTCAATGAAAAAGTTCTTGGTCTTGAAAAATTATATCATGGGATCTCTGACTTCACTTCTATCACCAAGACAATATTCTTCAACAACTTCTATTTCAACTTTTTGCATTCTAAACACTAATAATTGTCAATGCATCATGATGATTTGTTTGATCAATTTCTTACTGAAATCTTTGGGATAATTCTTCAATTTCTTCATCAATAGCCTTGGTGATTGATGCATACATTTGAATAATAGTTGTATTGATTGGATCTCCTTGAATGTGGAGAGAGATAATCCTTTCATAGAAAAGATTGTACTTCAAGATAGATCTCGAAATGTCCTTTTTGATGATAAATGCAACACCATTCCTCTTGACTGTTTCATTCCAAGTCTAGTGAACCATATGATTTTCTGATTCAAAATGGTCAATAGCGGTCCAGTTCAACTCACTAATGCATAGAATATCAATTTTTATGTATTCCATTTCATTTTTTACAATTTCTAATTTTCCAAGATTTATACTTTGTATGTTCCAAAGTTTGGTAATTAATTGATGTTAATTAATTGATATTTTCAGCCATTTCTTCTCCTTTGGGGACATGCTCCATTAGTCAATGAAAAGCCTGAAAGTTTTCTTGCATAGGCTTTACTTTATCTACATCATTCTAGTCAACTCTATTTTGAGAAGGCAGCTATTCCACAGTCATATTTTGAGTGCTTTCAGATCTGAGGGACTCACTTTCTGGAACTATCTCTGACAATGTTCCACTTCTTTTAATAAGATTTTAATATCTGATGTATGATTCTTCCCTATGATTTTTTCATGGCTAATTCCTCAAAAATGGACTGTCTATATCTTCTTTGTTGTTTGTTCTTAGTCTGGAAGCTCTGTTGAAACCTGTTTACTTTGGGTGATCCTTCTGGCATTAGAGATACCAGTGACATAGCTTCCAGCATCACAGCAATGCACGTCACAGACAAACTGACATACAAGTGGGGGAAATAATATGATGTAAGATATTAAAAATTGGTGAACCTGAGTAAAATGAATATAATCTTACTATAATCTATAATATTACTTTTAAAATTTTAAGTTAATAAATTAATTCCAAATGAAAAGCATTTAAAGGGTTTCTGGGACTTCCTGTGTGCCTTGTGTATCTGTGAAAAATGTTCCATGAAAAGAACTCCTTCTTCTGAAATTTCTGTTGGGGATCCATGTTCTTTAACTGAACTATTTCCTCCCTTACAGAGGACAGACTTAACAAAGGAAATGGCAGTAATTCGGAGCACAGCTAAGGTAACAGGTTATAAATACTACTTTGATCAGCAAAATCTTTTTCTTACACCAAGGAATTGTCAGCTTATGAATCAACAAAATTTTAACAGGAAGAATATATGATGGTGAGTTATAGCACGTTTATATATAGCTTTAACATTTTACATTGAATAGGTGACAAATGTGGAGTCATTATCTTTTGTTAGTGAAGTAGTAGGGGAAAATAAATGACTTCACTTCCCATAGAAGAGATATAACATCTTGTGTAGAAATAGGGAAAAACACAAACCTTCTTTAGAAACCACTGAAACAACAAAACCTTGTTGCCTGGTACTTCCCTTTCTTTGAATTAGCAAGAAATTGATTGAGTCCTCTACTCAACTGTGATGGTACAGGCAGCTTGCCTTCCCGGAGTCTCCTGTGCTGTCCAAGCAGAGGGTTAACTCTGATATGGAAAGGCTCTGAATGAATGCTAGCAACAGCCAGTGTCCCAAGCTGCTCTTCTATCTAGATTCATTTTACTTAAACTAGGAAAGCATTTCATTGTAATTATTTTAAGAAGCTAGTTTGTAATTGAATTAGTCTGAAATGTATGCCTAACCTCTAACATCTTTCTACTGTAACGTTTACAAATAAGTTAAGTTCAGGTTTATAACATTCATTGAAATGCTATAAATCCCATAAAGCAACTGACTACATCTCTTGTCACTGTATTTTTAGAATTTATTTCTCTAAAAATTATTTTCATAATAGATGTGTCCAAACATTGGATAAGGAACCTATGTGTATTCAATTCAGCCCACAGCTCAACACCTGGCACCAATAGGTGGACACTCTTGTTTTACCTGCAACCCCCGCTTTCTGACATTTTATTCTATGGGATAATTTCGAAGCAGATCTCTGAGATTATGTCATTTCATTCGATTTGGAGAAATATAATAATTTTCTAGTATTTAAAGGCAATTCTAAATAAAAATCTTTAAAAGTTTTTTCTTTCTTTCCTCTTGATATTTCTCTTTGATCTCTAACATTCTGGGTACAATACTAAGGCAAAAGCAGGAGGTTTCAAAATTAAAGTCTATGAAACCTCCTCCACACTGTTTGTAGCCTACAGTTACGCTCATGATCTGCAACTGCATAGGCTTTAATAATTTTTAACCATTTGTTGTAAAATGAAATGAAGATACAAATCGCTAGACACATGAATAACTTCGTTAACTATTAAAAGGCAAACACCCAGGACCACCTCCCAGGTCACTCCAGTCATTCCCTTCCCTCTCAGAGGAACTTCACCCTTAATCTTAGGAGTCCCTGGGTGATGCTAACAGTTAAGTCCTAGACTACTAGACGCAAATGGGTGATTTGAAGCCACCTGGAGGAGGCTTCTGTAGGCAAGCCCGGTGATATGCTTTTGAAAGGTCACATGCTTTAAAATCCTGTGAACTAGTTGTCTACATGGCATCACCATGACACAGTTCTTTACATGTATGTCCTATCTGCCTTGCTTTGTAGTTATACGTCAGAGTGGAAACCTAGATTGAATCATCTAGCCGTGGCTGTTTTTTGTAGCATGACATGTGGTTTGGAAGCAGGAATTGCTCTCAGAGAGGATGCATGCTTCTACCATTGAGTTCTCCCTACCTTCATGATCCTAGAAAGTAATTAGATTTTATTGCTTTACACACGCTTTCCCTCGCTGTAGCATTACTATAACTAAAATACATCTAACTAAACCCACACAAAGATGAAAAGCAAACAGTTTTTTTCTTGATGTAAATAGACAAATGAGTCCCAAATACTTTGATCTAGATTGAGGTTGGAGATACAAAACACATTTTTATCATCTCAGCCAACACTAGAAAGCCCAGCAGTAAGTATTTCATTGTATTTTGAATAACTTCTGGTAGCAAAGTTTCCTTTTAGTTGTCATGACAATTTTCACATCCTTTACAATGTGGAAGCAATTAGCATACCAGGGAGATTAAAGGGGGCAAAGAGGGGGGTGCAGAAGAGAATCGAAAACTTCTGTACAAAGGTGTTGATTTAAGACAATAATGGTGAAACAAAGACTAATAAATTTTGCTCAGTTCTAGATTTAACATTTTTTGAAAATTTTTCACCTACACTTTTATCTTATTTCCCCCCAAACAAAACAGAAAAATAATAAAAACTAGAAGTAATTTAAAATCTACTAAAGGGAAAAAACTGATAAAGTATTAAATTTGAATCTAACCTCTTCAGCATTCATCCACTTTCTACTGTACTTTGTCTGATAGCAATGCTATCTGCTCAGTGGTCAAAGGAGAGGCTGTCTCTGAAGGCTTAATCCATGTGGAAATGCTGCAAGTGGATTTGGGGCTTTGACTGTCTTCCATACCCTTGTGTAAACTGGGTGATCAGAATTTGAGTTTTAATGCCCTTTCCTCCACTGGTCTTGGATTTTATTATTATAATTCTTGGATCACACAGGCTGGTGTGCTTCTTCCTTTTGGATTTTGCTGCTACTTTACTCAGATATCTGCTTTAAAACACGCTGTAAGACACCCGATACTATTCTTTCTGATAGCTGTGCACAGTCTGATTTTGTCACTTTGTTATAGTACCCATCTCTTCAGTGATCTTTTCATGAGTGGCAAAGGCCACATCATAAGAACTAATTATTCTTAGATTAGGGATTACAATTAAGTGAGAACTCAAAATTCATTTATGTTGATATATAACCCTGGTCCATTTTAATGACATCATTATCACTTTCTTGGGGAATATTATAAACCATTCCCAAGGGGCAGATGGTAATTTTATTGATAGCATCCTTAATTTAGCCAATAGAATAGAATTTTAAGTATTGTTTAGAATGGAAAGTATACATGCATAGGAGAAGTTTTTAAACTAAAATACATGGATCGTTCATTAGTATAGTTTAAAAACTCAAGTGTCTGGACACGACACAATCAACAAAAATTTCAGTAACCCTCATTCACTAAGGTACAACTCTACCTGCTGGCACATCACTGAGTATGAAAATAGAAAATAGATGAAAGATTTAAGTTGTCAATTATTGAGCATCTCCAAAGCAAAAGACCCAAATTCCTACCATTTTCAAATTCACAACCAGGGGATCATAGTCAAATGCTTCTTCTCACCTTAGAGCACTTCAGTCATAAGTCCAAGGGAGTATTTCAGTCCCTTTAATCTGCTATATGTGTGTTTAAAGTTAGGTCTAGTCCACTTACTGGTGTTTCCAGATCATATCCTTTTATTTTATTTTATTTGGGGGGGGGGGCATCACTGCCCTTTGGTGGGAGTAGGAGGCCCAGCCTTGCTTCTGGAGAGCCGCTGCTGGATTTGCACTGCCAACCCAGTGGGCCACAGTCCCGCACACAACCACTACACCACCGGAGCTCAGCTTCCAATCATATCCTTTTAATGTGATCTACGAAAGATGTTGTGCACCTTAAAAGAATAATGTCTAAAGTCCCCTTTGTCTATAGCGCTCAGTCTGGATCACCGTGGGCAAGGTAGAAACTCAGTCAGACGTGCCTGGTTAGTAATATTATGCAGAGCATTCTCACCCATAGGGAATCTATGTAAATAATGTTCCCCTTACTTTCCCGATGGCAGGTTGCCATTCCTGTTTATCCACTAACAGAACACCTACACTTGTATTGATTAAGGAAGTAATATAACCTACACTTGGTGGCCATGTAATTGAAAAATATGGAAGAGTATCCATCAATATATGAATTTCCATTTCATAGATCTGTCTTTTCACTAAATTTGCTGTGCTTGTACATTATGAGGTAAAAGTTCAGAAGTATATCTTATGAGTAAAGATATATTCATTTCAGAAATTATGACAATATGTTAATTGTTCTTGTTAGGTGTCATCACGCTGCTTCCAAGTCGAAGGGATTCTTTGAGTACAGTATAGAATGAAGCACTTCCGGTCCCACGTCATCCTCACAAAGCATTGCTAAGTTTGAGTCCATAGTTGCAACCATTGTGCCACTGCATCTCCTTGGCAGTCTTCCTCCTTTTCACCGACTCTCTGTTTTACCAAGCACAGTACTCTTCTCCAGCACTGTTCCCTCCTGAGAACCTGAGACACAGGCTTGACATCATAGCTTCTAAGGAGCGCTCTCAATACCCGTCTCCAGAAAGATTTCTGGGAAATCTTCTGTGTGTTCATGTAGTATTCAATTTTCTTCCCCAACCCTATAGTTCAAAGACATCCTTTCGTCTTCCTTATTCCCTGCACAGCTTTTGCATGCATGTAGAATGATTGTAACATACACTTACTTATTTAGGTTTCATAATCAGTTTTAGGTTACAAAGAAATAGGCAATCATCTCTAGTATTAAAAGTCATATTTTGTCATGAGGATAGTAGTAACTTTACTTGCTATCACTCAACGTTTGGTAATTGTCTTGTACCTTGTTGAGAGTAATAGGTCCTAGGAATTTGTTATTTAATTGTTTTTCTATTTTACTTTCTGTTATCACTCAATTCTATTTGACAAAATTACGTTGTTGTTTATATACTAGTTATAATATCAAATTATTAACTGGCTTTACCCCTTCTCAATTAGCTTTATGAGACCTGGAAAAATTCAAATAAAGAAGCCTGAAGGTGCTAATAAAATGCAGCATTGTGAGATGACACCAAAGGCCCAAGAAGAAAAAAAAATGTTTTGAGAATGATGATGGCAACAGATATATAAATGTGCTTGACACAATGGATGGGTGGACAGAGTGCATGAGCCCTCAATAAAATGATTTAGAAAGAAAAGAAAAAGAATTTTAAAAAATGCAGCATTGTTTAATTCTGGTCATATTTATTACTAAAAAGAATATTTGTTGGAAAGATAAATATATCATCATCATGCATTAAAATCCTGTAATGTTTAGGTCAGCGTATATTTTTCATTGATATTAGATATGGCCATGGGGGTCCAGCTGAATGAAATGCTTTCCTGGTGAAATTTTGAGGCCTTCTTTAGGCCATGCTCTAAATGTAATTCTTGCTAAATCATATCATGATTTATTTTCATGAAAACATAATGGTAAAATGTCGCTTTTTTGTGGCAGCTGAATGTTACACATACTTTATGTCTTATATTCCAAATTTCTTTCAGAGAAAAAAACCACACACGGTGACTTCAAGATCTGGTCACCATTTTTCTGCTGTCAAAAATGTCTTTTCTTTCTAGTGGTAGAGAAAGATTATATTACACGGCTTTGTTTCAAGGTCATTTGTCAACAGTTTCAATTTACCTGCAAGCCTTGATGGATCTTAAACATCAATAAGTGGTCCACTCTTACCTTCAATATAAAAATTGAGTGTGTTCTTGTGTCATCTAATAAGACAATGAGTGCTTTTTTTTTCCCCTTTCTTTTTCAGCAGTGTTAGCAGTAAACACTCCAAGGCATGGCATCTACTTCTCCTGTCTGTCTCTCTGAAGGAGGACAGAGATTTCTCCTCTGAAGGAGAAGGGAATCCTGGGCCTCATTTCTTTGTCAAAGAGTTCACCTTATAATGAAACAATAACCTTTCTATAGACAGAATCTTTTCAAAAAGTGTTTTTGGTCACTATTGTGAGAGAGACACTAGTGCTGCCTGGGCTGTCCATAATGTAACCCTTTTGTGTGCTCCCTCCCTATTTTCATGGCATTTGATGCATTCTTTTATATTGAGATGCCAAGCAGCCATCTGGACTACACAGTAGTAGGCAGTTTATTAAAGAGAATTTTTTAAAAAGAGAACTACAAGAGCCTATTCTTTTCTTTACATTGCAAGTGTAGGAACATCAAATGTCAATGCATTTATTTTTGTGTCATCCTGAGTACCTGTCTGCTGTCGTATGGCACTTAAACTCAATGATTCTTTGTGAGTTTAAAATCCTCATGTTCAAGCTCAGGAAGCTTAAACAGGGAAGGGCATGACTGGATTCTCTTTAAAATGTATGTTTTGTAATTATCATTAGTGTTAATCATTATAACATTTTGCCTGGGCAGTGTATTGTAAGTAGGCTGACTCTCGCTTTTCTAGCTCTCTTCATGCTTTTATATCCCCTTTATCCTACTGAGAGTCATAAAATACATTAATTTATTTATTCAGCCATCAAAAATATTGTTGGAGGACTTTCTGTGTGTGAGGCACTCTTCCTGGTTTTAGAGAATATTCAAATACCTGTAAGAAAAGGCCCTTGCTCTCAAGGACCCTACACTGCTATAGAGAACGCAAAATGTACTCTCAGAAACCCACAAAGGAGGGCAAGGCTATTTGAGTGATAAAGGGAAGGGAAATAGCTATTGATCACCTAAGTGCATTCACATGTGATGTCATATAATTCCTTCAGCAATCCTCTCCCGGGGGCATTATTAGTATTCACCCGCCCCTCCCCCCACCTTTTTTTTTTTTTCAGCCAATAGATGAAAAGAACTTGCTGAAGGTCATGGGGATTTGAAAGCCAATCTGTCTGTGTCTGCAGCCCATACAGTTACACACTTTGAGGAAAGGGAAAGGCCATGCTCTGCTGGAATGGCTGCAGCACCCAGACGGGATAGAGAGGAAAGATTCATTTGGCTGGGGAAAGAGTGTTCCAGGGTAAAGGTGTTGGGAAGGAAGTAGAAGGAAAAAGAAAACTTTCATTGTAGTCATTATCAGAGTCATGCTGATACATAGTAGAAAATGCAGGCAGAGTAAGCACCCATGAGCCTGAGGAATAAAGCCATTAAGTGGGCTGCTACAGAGGCTACATTTCATGTATAGCCTGGCCAAAGGCATGTGATACATTTCAGAAGAATATTCAGCTAGTGTGGTACAAAAAATGCAGTATTATTGTTGTGGTTAGGTGCCATGGAGACTGTTCTGACACCTTGTGACCTTACGCACAACAGAATGAAACACCGTCCACACAATGATCCCTAATCTTGAATCCATTGCTGCAACCACGGTATCAATCTATCTGGCCCGGGCCTTCCTCTTTTTCTCAGAAACCTCCACTTTACCAAGCAATGATGTCTTTCTTCAGGGACTGGCCTCTCGCAGCAACATGTCTAATTAGGAAAGAAATGCAAGCTCTTCCATCATCTTCCAGGCAATGAACGCCTCTGGCTTCTAGAGTGGCCTTGAAAGGTGTCAGTCACGCTCTGTGTGAAAGTCTGCAGTGGACATGCTCGTCCTTCCCTACTTAGTTCCATGAAGTACTTCTGTGACTGACAGGAAAACAAAGCAAGAAAAGGAGAAATCCGAACTCATTTTACTCTAGTTAAAATAATTTTACTTCCTAAGGGACAGAATAAGCTCAACTCTTTTTGTGCATTTCTGTATCTTGCAATAAGGTAAATGTCGATTTGGAAGGTGAGTGGAAGGAAAAGAAACTCTACATTCTCATGACAACCTCATTCCAGGATAAAAGCACTAAAGGGCCTAGTTGGGGGAAGGTGCAGTGGAGCCGGCTTAGAATATAGTATTACTGAGAGTTGTATATCATACTATTAAAGAATAAAGGTAAGCCTTCAATGAATAAGGGTAGGAATTCAGTGCTAAGAGATCAACATACGTTAAGGAGTCCCCAAACCCTGCCCTCAACTGCCAGGTCTTAGACTATGAGCCAGAAACCTGCTGCCTGATAGACAGATTTGGCATCTGACAGCTCTTAGAACCCCATAAATCAGTTCCTATCATAAGCAAACATAAGCACAACAGAACAAAACATTGCATGGTTGTAAGTCACCCTCCCAATTGTTCCTATACTCGTACCCCCTGTTGGAACCATGATGACACTTTGAGGGCCTTCTTCTTTACCAAGCATAATGTTCTCATCGAGGGACTCTACTTTACCAAACTTAATGTCTTCTCCCGGGGATGATCTCTCCTGACAATGTGTCTAAATTATGTATGACAGTGTCTTGCCGTCCTTGTCTCCAAGGAGCACTCTGGATGTACATCTTCCCAGGACTGATCCATTTGTCCTTTTAGCTGCCCATGGTACTTTCAATATTCTTCTCCAGCACCACAATTCAAATGCATCTTCTTTGGTCTTCCTTATTTAATGAACTTTTACAACCGTATGTTGTAATAGAGAATACCATGACTTGGGCCAGGTGCACCTTAGTCCTCACAGTCACATCCTTGCCTTTCAGTTCTCAAAAGAGGTCTTGTGCAGCAGATTTACCTAAGGCAATATATCTTTTGATATCTCTTCTGCTGCTTCCATGAGCACTGGCTGTGGATCCAAGCAAAATAAAATCCTTGACAACTTCAAACTTTTCTCCGTTGATTATGATGTTACCTATGGGTCCAGTTGTGAGGGTTTGGGTCCAGAGTTGTAATCTGTACTGACAGCTACAATCCGTGGTCTTCATCTGCAAGTGCTTCAAATCCTCCTTTCAGTAAGCAAGCTTGTGTCAGCCTTCCTCCAATCCTGATCTCACGTTCTTCTTCATGTAATCCAAGTTCCCTGATGATTTGCTCAGCTTACAGATTGAGAGGTGAGAGGGCACAATCCTAATGCATACCTTTCTTCATTTTAAACCATGGAAGTCTTTCCTTGTTCTGTTTACCTGACTGCCTCTTAAATCATCTACAAGTTCTGAATAAGCACAGTGAAGTGTTCTGGAATTCCCGTTCTTCTCCAGGTTATCCATAATTCTTTATGGTCCACACAGTCGAATGCCTTTACATAATCTATAGACCACAAGTAAACATCTTTCTGGTATTCTCCTTTTTTGAGCCCAAATCCTTCTGATATGAGCAAAGAAGAGCTCTAACTAAACCAGGAATTTAAAACATAGTTCTATGTTTCTTACCACAATTAGGATTACTTCTGAAATGTCCTTCAGAGAGATTATTGAAATTTTTATCGGTATGAAAGGAGCGATTTTGGTACACATGTATACAATTAAATATGCAAGATATAACTTAATGGTTTGATGCTCATCTTTGACATTCTTTCTGGGAGAACTGATGACATACTAAAACCTAATTTCTGGAACCAGTTTTTGGAAGGTCGGGCTTTAAAACTCTGACCAGCTATTGACATTAAGCAAACATACTCTTAACAAGACCATGACATCACAAATGATCTCCATTTCAACTAGCAGTGGACCTAGAAAACTAGTGAGCCATAATTTTAACTTTCTAATTTCAGAGGACTATGAAAAGTAAGGAAATACATTTTATGGATAGGTTTATGAATCTAAAAAAAAGATTGTGGTATTTGGGAACATGGGCGTGGAAATGAAACGACATTATGGAGCCTCCATTTTTCCCATCCCCTAACCCCACACTTTCAGTATACACTAATAACTAACTACTGGCACATTGCCACTTGGCAGGTTTAATACATAGATTGAAAGTAGCTTAATACAGTGCATGAGAAAAGTTTAATACATAGATTATCACATTTAATTTTCACAGCAGGGTCATGGGGTTGGTCTTGTTATTAGCATCTTCATTTCTCAGTTGAAGAAACAGTGTAAAGAAGAAACAAGACCACCCAGCTCCCAGTGACAGAGGCAAGACTGGAACTCAGACAGTTGATCCAAGCCTCAGAGACAAGCACAGAACTAAAATATCAAATTCCTACATTAATATTTAATGAAACTATCAGGAAACCACTCTGTCCCTTCCTGGGCCCCCGTTGGAGCATGTGCCTCAGAGGGAAGAAAAAGATGATGCCTGGAAGTTGAAACCCAGCGCTAGTTTTACCTCCTCTCACCCCTACGAGCAGGGAGTCAGAACCTTTTTCTCCCAAGGACCCTTTGGATATTTATCACGTCATTCAGGGGTCATATGAACTTATCATCTTAAAATTCAGTCTACTCTATTTGGCCCAGCATTTAAATTGACTTGCCTCTTACAATCTCAGAAAACCCACAAGGGCAGTCTACCCAGAGTGTTGCTGTGAATCTCCATTGACTTAGTAGTAGTGGGTTATTTGTTTAATGTGATGGCTGGAAGCACATCTCTCTGGTGTAGCATGTGATATTAGCTAGGACTGATGACTCTATAGCTTTATATGACCTGAGAGGAGCCCGGGTGGTATAAAGATTACACATTAGGCAATTCTACACCACTAGCGAGTCCGGGCGCTTTCTACTCCTGTAAAACGTTAATCCCTGAAACTCCCAGAGGCAGTCCTACCCGGACCTGTCGGGCTGCTCTGAGTCGGCATCAATTCTACGGTAGTGAGATCCTTATGTGACCCAAGGGCTGGATGCTCCCCACCCCTGTCCTAGAACCTGGCCAGATTGGACAAGCAGCCTCAAAAACACCATGGTCCCTCTTCTTCTCCATTCTCTTTTCTCCCTTTAACTACAGGCCCAAAGCAAGAAGAAGAGCAGTCACAGTCATAAGGCAGAGGCAATAAATGAAGTGAATTCCTCTGCCCATGGCCCAGTAAAGCTATGGGTGATTGAGAACATTGCCAGCAACAGGGCCTGAGTCAACAGTTGTACCCAAGGATTAAATAATCCTCTCTATCGTTGAGTATCTACTATAGTTTGTCACTATGCCCTTAAATCAGATCATTCAACTTTGGTCCAAAGGAAAGCTTCCTGAAAGATAGTGGTGGTTACTAAATAACCATCCATTGGTCATCATCAATGTGAAGCCAGATAACCATACCCATGTGTCAGAGGGCAACTGTGCTCCATAGGGTTTTCAATAGCTGATTTTTCAGAGACAGATCACCAGACCTTTCTTCCGAGACACTCTAGGCTCAATTCTCCATCTTTTCAGTTAGCCACTGAGTGTTTGAACCAGTTGTATCACCCACTGGCTTCAGTGACAGCTCAAAATCACTTGAAACTCACTAGCATGGAGTCAATTTTGACTCATATTGACCCTGTGAGTCAACTATGGAGTAGAACTATGGGTTTCCAGGAGCCCTGTGGGTTTTGCGGACTGTAAATTTTCATAGAAGTAGAAAGCTGCATCTTCCTCCCTGGAGTGATTGGTGGCTTTTGAACTGCTGACCTTGTGGTTAGCTGCCCAACATATAACCCACTATGCCCCAGTATTCCCGTGATAACTAGGATTACTGTAAGACTTAAACACTGCTGTTCTAAACACTCAATGTGCATAACTGCTTTCATCTGCACCACGATGCTATGGGGTAGGTGTAGCAATGAGCTTGCCTAGAACTATCCTGGTTTTAGCACAGACTATCCTACATACAAGTAACCTCTTCTGCCCTAGTATAACTGGCTAGTTAGTCACCCACAGTAGATACCATTAGAAATAGAAACAGCAGGAGGTCAGAGAAATGACACAGTAACACAGAGTTAACAAGTGGCAAAGCTAGGGGCTGACTTAGACCAGGCACTCTGGCTCCAGAACCAGAGTGCCACTCGAACCACTAAAATATTAGTGATTTTCTTATAACAGGAATACCATCCCACACTGGAAGGCATTTGCACTGGCTGATGAGAAAAAAATAAAAAGACAGGCCCTTTATTTAAAACATTTCCATCCATCTTCCCAATTAATCTATGGAAAAGTAAGTAGAGGCTCAGCAAATTAAAAACCACCGGAGTCACAGAATTAGGACATGAATAGGGGGATTTTGAGGCTGACTCCCTACCTCTGAAGGTAAAGTGTACTTCTTTGCATCCAGCTACCTCTAATACAATGTCAATGTTTGTCGGAAATGTGTCCGTCTCCAAAGCCCTGTAACTTCCATAAGCTTCTGCGAGCGTCCTGAATCCACGGAGCTACCCATAGCATCATTCTCTCATACTGAAGGACACTGAAGATCCCAGAGGCACACATCATATGGTTGAGTTGAAGCTGGAACTGAAGTTTTCTGAAGTGAATGTTCTTGTATTCTTTCTTCCTAACTCTACTGGAATATGAAAGGCAAGTCTAGAAGTATTCATACTAGGGTTCTGTTCATATATATACAGATTTACTCCAAACAAAATGTACTCAAATATGGCTCTGAGGGAGAGAATGACTGCCCACAAGTACTTTCAGAGAGACGCTTGTCTTAGTCTTGTAAGGTGCCTTTTTATTCAAAAGGATATATTTTTGTTCCGAGGCAGGTTGGGGTGGGGACTACTTTGAGATAAGGTCTAATATTTAAATTCCCAGTGGGCATATTCCCAAATCACTGAAGCTCTACAATAAGTTTATGAGAATGCTGTGCCACATAAAACAGATGTTTTCAGATGAATTAAAAATGTTATTTTTTGGCCTCCTACTCCCACCACCAGAGAGCAGTGATGCCAAAAAAAAATGTTATTTTTTGGGGGGGGGCATCACTGCCCTCTGGTGGGAGTGGGAGGCCCAGCCTTGCTCCTGGAGAGCTGCTGCTGGATTTGAACTGCCAATCCCGTGGGCTACAGTCCCACACTCAACTACTACGCCACCAGGGCTCAGCCAATAATGTTATTTTTAAAAATCATTTTATCAGGGACTCTTACAGCTCTTCTAACAATCCATACATCAATTGCATCAAGCACATTTATACACATGTTGCCATCATTATTTTCAAAACCTTTTCTTTCTACTTGAGCCCTTGGTATCAGTTTCTCTCTTTTTCCATCCCTCCCCAACCCTCTCACCATCATGGACCCCTGATAAATTATAAATTGTTATTATTATCATATCTCACACCATGCACTATCTCCCTTCCTTCACATTTTTGTTTTCGTCCCCTTGGGTTGGTGGGAGGTTATACGTTGATCATTGTGATTGGTGCTCCCTTTCTCCCCACACCTCCCTTTACCTTCTAGCATCACTACTCTCATTATTAGTCCTGGTTGTGGTGTGGGGGTAGGTATCTTATTTGTGCCAGTATACATACTCTGGTCTAGTCAGATTTGTAAGGTATAATTAGGATCATGTAGTTCTGGGGAGCATGAAAGAACTAGAGGGAATTTGTATGTTACATCCCTGCTATACTGCACTCTCACTAACTCATAGGTTCCTTGTCACCCTTCTGTGAAGGGGTGTCTGGTTGTCTAGAGATTGGCTTTGGGTCTCCACTTCACAATCCCCTACCCCCAATTGACATCAATATGATTTTTTATTCTGGGTTTTTGATGCCTGAAACCTGATCCCATCAAGACCTCATGATCACTCAGGCTGGTGTGCTTCGTCCATGTGGGCTCGTTGCTTCTCTGTTAGATGGCTGTTTGTTTAACTTCAAGCCTTTAAGATCCGAGATGCTATACTCTTTGATAGATGGGCACCATCATCTTTCTTCACCACATTTGCTTATGCACCCACTTTGTCTTCAGCGATCATGTCAGAAAGGTGAGTATCACAGAATGTCGGGTTATCAGAACAAAGTATTCTTGCATTGAAGAAGTACTTGAATAGGGACCCAATATTCATCCACTACCTTAATACTTAACATATAAATATAAATAAATAGATCGGCTTCCTATCATTATATAAATATATTTACAGGTGTACATATCTGTATTTAGACCTCTATAACTGCCCTTTGCCTCTTAGTTCTTTCCTCTATTTCTTTTACCTTTTTTTGTCCCACTATCATGTTCAACCTTCATTCAACTTTTATTAATTCTTCTTGTCTACATTGCATTTGATCAAGCCCACCAGGCATCCTAATCTCTACTCACCACTAATTTTAGACCACTTGTTGTTCCCTTGTCCCTGGGTTTGTTGACTTCCCCCTTCCCTCACCTACCCGTCTCCTATGGCCACCCTGGAACCATTGGTCTGTTATTTTCTCCTCTAGATTGTTTATCCTGTATATCTTATCTAGATAGACATGCAAAAGCAATAATAAACCCTAAAACAAAATAAAGCAAGACAAAACAACAAAAAGACTTTTTACAATTCAGCAAAGATCAGAACCAATAATATTTTCTCTATAAAAAGGAATATTTTCTGTCTTCATTCATTTGGGTAATATTTTTCTCTCTGAATTTCTAGCAGGTTCCAGCCAGAGAGAAAGAAAAAATGTATATGAGTTGTTTGCTCTCTAAATTTTCATCCACTTCATAATAACAAGTTTTAAAAAATTATTTACATGAGATCAAGATGACAGGCTCATAAAATTAGTGGACAGTGCATTTATGATCATACAGAGGGAAGAGTTTGAAAACTGAGGCTGACAACTGTTGTACAACTTGAAGAATGCAATCAAGGTCACTGAATTGCACCTGTAGAAATTGTGTTGCATTGCTGTATGTTGTTCTGCTGTGTATGTTCTTAACAACAACAACCAAAAATTAAAAATCAACAGCAACAAAAAAAGAAGTGAATGCTGTAGATCCAGGGCAGCTGAATATGATATAACTTGGAAATATGTTCACTGCCATTGAATGGATTCTGACTCACATGGAACCTGAAGAACACGGTAGAACTAGTCCCTGTGGATTGCCAAGACTATGAATCTTTATAGAAGCAGGTGCTTCATTTTTCTCCCACAGAGCAGCTGGTAGGTTCAAACTACCGACCTTGGGATTGGAAGCCAAATGAGCAAACTACCTCACCAGGGCTCCTTACATGTGGAAACCAAGCCATTGTTTTCTATTCATTGAGCTTTGGGTGAGGAGAAGTTAGTTGGTAGCATTTGCCATGGTGCAAGTACTGCGACCTTAATGGGTAGAGATTCCACTAAAACTATCCTTCACCCAACCCACTCTACCTTTGGACAATTAATAGCACCTTCCCACTGATGCCATCAAATAACCTCTGACTGCTAGTCATCGTACAGGACAAAGTAGAACTACTCTACATGGTTCCTGAGATTGTGTGTGCATCCTTATTGAAACCCTGCCCTATCTTCTCTGGTAAAGTGGATGCTTGGTTTGAACAGCAGACTGGTACTTAGCTTACTGCACCAACAATCCTCCTTAGATAATATTAGGAGTTATCATTATTGTTTATAATGCAGAAGGCCTTTTAGGAACTTTTTTTCCAACACAAGGAGGTAGTATCAAAGTTGGGAAAGTAATTCAATTTGGTTTTGAGCCTGGAACGCGAGAAGTGAAAAACCAAGAAACCAAACTCACTGCCATAGAGGTGATTCTGACTCATAGAACAACCCCAAATGCTACCCATGACACCACTAGTGAGGACCAAAGAGTCCCAAGACCTCACTGTGGAGCACTGTAGGAACCGACTAACTAGCTGCCATTCTCCACCCTCAGTGCCTGCATCTGTGGTAGAGCAAAAAGATGCTCCAGGCAGTTTTCCATGGCCAGTTTTTCAGAAGTAGAGTGCAAAGCCTTTCTTCGGAGGCACCTCTGGGTAGATTAGAACTTCTAACCATTTGGTTAGCTACTGAGCACATTAACTATACAACCCAGGGTTTCCACAGGAAGAAAAGCTGAAGCACTTACAAAGTCTGCTCAAAATCTACCAGTCTCCTCCTTAGTCTCAGAGATGAGATGAGGAGACTAAGGATCAACTTTAGAAACTCATTCCTTCTTGCGGGTCTTTATCAGGTTAGATTATTACCATGGGCCAGGAGACCCTATTGATCTCCATTTTCCTGAGCCTGTATCTGTGGCACAAGACCTCTTTCAAGTGCTGAAAAGCAAGGATGTTACTGTGAGGACTAAGGTGAGCTGAACCCAGCCCTGGTACTTTCAGTTACCTCATTTGCATGTGACAGTTGGGCATTGAATGGGAAAGGCTGAAGCAGCAGCAATGCATTTGAACTGTGGTGCTGGTGAAGACTCCATTGACTGCCAGATGGACAAACAGCTCTGTCTCAGGAAGAAGTGCAAGCAGAATGCTCCTGAGAAGCAAGATGGAGAGGCATCGTCTCACACTTTGAATATGTTCTCGGGAGAGACAAGTCCCCGGAAAAGGGCACGCTTGGTAAAGTGGAGAGGGAGTGACAAAGAGGAAGGGCTTTGCCAAGATAGATGGACACAGTGCCTGGAACAATGGGCTCACCTCAAACATAGGAACAATTGTGAAGTTGGCTCAGGCCCGGGCAGTGTTTCATTCTGTTACAGATTGGGTCACTCTCAGTTGGAACTGACACCATGTCATTTAACACAAACAACATATCGTGGAAATTGCTATAATAAGTATTTTGGACAGAGGACCAGGGCAGACAACTTATTTGAGAGGTGAGAAACTTACTGGGAGAGAATGTAGGGGAGAGTGCAGAAGGTAGAAATGGAAAGCAAAACAAAGCAAACCCCAAACCAAAAAATCGAAAAACCCACCAAAGCCTCATAAGTCTTATTTTATAATTCTGCCTGGGGCTGGTAAAATATGCACACGTTGAGCTGTCAATAAGTATAAAGTGGCAATGATAATAAAAGCAGGTCAAAAATAAAGCAAGGTAACTTGGAAGGATTTCTTGCCTCCCATCTTTTCTAATAACCCTGCAAAGTACATTTGAAAGCAAATAAGAGTTTACAGCTTTTAGGGCTTCCCATCGAGATTAAAGGCTAGCCTTGGCAATGCTCTTCGGTACTTAGCAGCATGTGTGAAATTACTCATGGAAATATTTCTCATTTTCTGCATTTTATTTTTTTCACCACAGTATGGGACTGACTTCTTTCTAGATGCAGTAAAGTGAATCACCAGATTGTTTTCTAGTGATTGTACACAAAGTTCTGCCCTCCTAAGGAAGAAGCATTTTTTTTACAAGTGATGTTTGGTACTGCCTGAACGTTCCTAAAGACTTCTTCAATTGGAAATTATTTATGTGATGCTTGAGGACACTTAAATAACCAGGGAGGGTGCAAAGTCATAATGAGAAATTGGTCAAAAGAGTTAGTGGTGATAGTATGTTTAATTCTTTGATTAATATAGAGTATATGAACACGACTCAGGACTTTCTGCCTGTTACTTGGTAAATAATGACTAAATGAATGAGTAGGCAGGTGGATGCCGCAGCATCTAGCTTCATCAGCCCAAGGACGATCTCCCATAAAGAACAGGTGCTATTATTCACACAGATGACATGATGGCAGCGCAGAAGCAAAAGTGCAGGTCCACTGTGAAGTTAGTGGTATTAACACTTCTGTACAACAATAAAATGTCAAGACCTGTTATCCTTATCGTACACATTGCTATTAATGTGCCTGTAGATAGTTAAATAGTACGAGTAGCAATCATCTCCACTTGATTTAGGTAAGTCAGGCGATGGCATTTGCTCGCTTACAGTGGATACTATAATGGATAAGGACTTGTGAAGATACTGGGATAGGGTAACCTTACCGCCAAAAGCATATGAGGTGAGGGCAACCAAATGAATTGTGTTCCCAAAACAAAGGTTAAATTTCTAATTCCTGTACCTCTGAAAAAGACCCTGCTTGGAAATGGTTGTTTGTTTGTTTTTTAATTTTGCTATATGATTGATCCTTTTGTTGCTTCCAATATTCACGTTCCTATCATCAATAAGGATCCCTAGGGCCTGCCAGTCACAAGTCCAGCAGTTGAAACCCACCCCCTTTTCTTGGGAAAAGATGAGGCCTGCTTTTTTCACGAAAACTGACATCCTCAGTAACCCACAGGGGCAGTTCTCTGCCCTGCAGGATTGCTGAGTCAGAAATGACTCCATGGCAGTGAGTGAGGTTAGGTCATCGCCAAAAATTTTCTATGCATCTTGATTGTATGATCGACCAGGTTGATACTATTGAAGTCGGTAAAACTTTTCAATTTCTTTAGCCATGGCATTAGCAGGTGGTGCACAAATGTGAATAGTAGTCATATAACTGAACGTCCCCATAAACATGGATATTATTCTATCACTGACAGCATTGTGCTTCAGGACAGATCCTGAAGTGTTCTTTTTTGATAATGAATGTGATACTATTCCTCTTCAATTTGTTATTCCCACCATAATAGGCCACATAATTATGTAATTCAAAATAACCAATATTAGTCCATTTGAGCTCACAAATTACTAGAATATCTATCTTTATGCATCCCATTTCCTTATTGACAACTTTTACTTTTCCCAGTTTCATACTTTGCACAGTCCACATTTCAATTACTAATGAAGATTCTCAGCTATTTATCCCCATTTTAAACCATGCCACATCAGCAAATAAAGGTCCTTAAAGCTTTTCCCCATCCATCATTAACTCAAATCAAACTCATCACCTCTGAATTGATTCTGGACTTATCTTGACCTTACCGGACAGAGTGGAATTGTCCCTTTGGATTTTTGAGGCTATACATATAATCAGGAGCAGAAAGCCTTGTCTTTCCTTCAGAGGAATTTCTGGTGGTCTTGAACCCACTACGCTACCATGACTCCATCCACATCGTTATGTTTCAATCTAATTTGAGGAGATATCTCTTCTTCACTCATATTTGGAGAGTTTTCCCATCTAAGGAGATAAATTTTTGGCATTATATCACAGTGTTCTGCAGAATTTTGTAAAATTTTCACAGACCAGTTTTTTTTTTTTTCCAGAACTGGATCTTTAGCTTCTTTTTCCTAGTCTGTAAGCCCCACTAAAAGTTCTCCACAGTGGCTTTCTTACAACTCAAATGTGAAAGCACTTGGTTTGTGGGAAGCTTTGGTCTGCATTTCCAGCCCTGACTCCATTTGAGCCTTGACATAAGTACAGATACCATTTGGGTTCTTTCTGGTGATTTAATAACAGTGAGTCAAATACTTAGACATGCCTGGAGCAAACTGAAGGAGGGAAGGCTTTCACTCAGGCTTGCATAGAAGACTGTGAAAAATGCCTAGGGATTAACTGAAAATAACTGGATGTTTCCTACTTTAAGTTAAAAGTTATCCAGTTTTTTGTTAAAATGATAATGAAGTCTCTAAAGTGAACCAGAGATACGTATAAACTGTAGCTATAGAAGTGGATTTGGGGCTTGCACTTAATTATAGACCCTATCTAAGAATAATCAGTTCTTATGACATGGCCCTGCTTGATGCTCATCCTCGTGAAGAGATCATTGGAGATATGGGTGCTATAGCAAAGTGCAGTGAAGAAAACGGATGGTGCCTGGCTATCAGAAACAACAGCAGTCATGTAAAGGAAGCCTCAACTAAGTTCACATGGAAGAACACCAACCCATGTGACTCAAAGACTGAAAATATAAATAAAAAATCTAGAGCTGAAGGAAGGAATGGCATCAGGGCTTAAATTGTGAACTCTCAATTTGCAGAGGGCTACGGATGATGGGAGAAGCTCAAAATCCATTTGCAGCATCCATACATGGATTAAGACTCTGGTAAATCCCCTCTGACCATAGTTCAGGGATGTGACTAACCTTCTTATCATACAGAGAGCATTGTAAAGTCCATTATGACAGAGTAGTTAGGTTAGAAGGTAATACATTATCATTTGCTCTCCGTTTTGATCCATTTAAAATTTGTTTCTGTTTATTAAAATATTTTATGCTTTCTCTTTATTAAACTTTTCTATAGTTTGTCTAATTGCTTTTATCTTCATTTATTTGTTTCCTATTTGTGTTTTGTATGACTTTTTTAATGTCAAATCCAGCATAGGGAGATCTATAGAGGCAGTAATTGGATTGATAATTGCCTAGGGGCATGGCTGGGGATGATGGGAGGAAATGGGGAACTAACGAAATGGGTATGAGAAGAAAAGTTCTAAAATTGGTTGCAGTGATGGTTGCACGAGTCTTATTTTGATTCATGACTAAGTGATTAAATTGTATCTTATATGAAATGTATGTCAATAAAACTATTTTTTTAAAGTTTGAGTAGTTGGGATTATGACTCAGGATCATCTGAGTCTCACTTTGACCCCCACAGAGCCAGATGGTTTAAAACCCAGAATCAATCCTGAAAACTTTTAAAACCTGCAATTGTGTGCAAATCCCAATCATGATCCTTTTCTAACTTCAGTCTCACATAGGGCAGTGATGGCTATCCCACACTATCAACCGTGGTTTTGTAATGGTTGTCTATGGCATATAATTAGCCCCCATCGTTCAGTTTTGCCTGTTTGGGTGCTGATGGTTTTTCTAATCCTGGATGATTATATCTGTTTTGTCTTCATCTTGTTTAAGGCTTACTAAAAGAAACTAGACAGAATATGTTTGCATCTGGGATCTTGGTCCCCTGGCATAAGAATGGCCCTGCTTTTGAAATATCTGTGGCATAGTTTTCATCTCACAGCAAAACCTAAGCCACCATAGTAACATTAATTAACGTACAAAGAGCAACTTCATGAGAAACAGAGAAAAGATTCAAGTTGTCAAGAATGTCATTACTGGACTCTATAAACATTGCTCATGAAAACAACAATCAAGAAATGTGATGACATATTGAGTTGTGTATATCTGCTATAGAAGTTCTCTTTTTTGTGTTAAGACTAAAGCTCCCACTCTGAAGACGAAGGTGAACCTAACTGAAGCGGTGGCATTTTCAATTGTCTCCTATTATGTACATGCAAAAGATGAATAATGAAGAGGGGAGATGAAGGAAGAAATGAAAAATTTGAGTTATAGTACTAGTCCAGAAAAGGAAATATACCATACATTCCCAGAAGACTTACCAAATCTGTCTTGAAAGAAGTACAGTTGGAATAGTCTGTAGAAGTGAAGATGGTGAGATAGGATCAGTAAAAAAGAAGATGGACTGACATAAGTCTACAACAATGAGATGAAACATAGTAATCATTGTCACGAGATGACAGGACAACACAGCTTTGTTTCTTTCTTTGTACATAGGGTTGCTATTGTTTTCATTATGGCAACCCAAGACAAGCAAAGGCTATTCTAAAAAATTTGTTGATGGAAATTTTGGACAAACTGTGATGATTTCTAAAATTACATCTTGGACAAACACATAATTGAATATATTTCTTGTACATTGTTTTTATTGTGAGTCATAAAGTTGATTTTGATCTATAATGGTTCCCTAAGACTTAATAGAATTGTCCCCTAGGGTTTCCTAGATTATAATCATTGGGGGCAGATCTCCTGGTCTTTTCTTTCCCAGGGCAAATGGCAGGTCTGAAAAGCTGCCCTACTGATGAGTAGGTGAGCTCAACCCTGGCAACATCAGGGCTCCTACTTCATGTACAAACCAGAACTCGTCAAATTGGTTGCAACTGATAAAACTCAAACTCACTCTCATTGGGTCTATTCCAACTTACAGGGTCCCTATTGGACAGGATAGAACTGCCTTTGCAGGTTTTTGAGATGAACTCTTCTCAGAAGCAGAAGGCCTCTTTCTGTTGGAACAGCTGGTGGTTTTGAACTGTGACCTTGAGGTTAGCAGCCAATGTGGAACCACTACTCCACCAGGGTTCCCTAACTTGCAACTCTTGCCTAGAGGACCAACTTCCTTTGCTTCCCCTTTCCTTCCTCCACTACTTTCATTGGGAATTTCAATTTGGCACCATTTAAACAGTGATGAATATTTAGTAGGTACATTTTTTAGAAGACAATTCATTTCTCTCCTCTATAGATTTATTAGCAAACCAACCCTAACCCTTGTTCCAAATGACATTGAATTTCAATATTCATAGAATCTAAGTTCCCGATTAAAGTTAGGAGGAAAAATGTATCAAAGAATCAGAGACCCATATAACATATTGCATACAGCACCAATTAACTCTGGATGTTAATTTGAGTATTTTCCTCATTTTCACTTCCTTTAAATTACAAAATCATTATGACATTAAAGAATATTTGAAAAAAATTGAAATCAACTGTCATCCCAGATATCAACATAATTATTTTCAATTACACACATGCAATTGCATTCTTTA
Source organism: Nesogale talazaci (assembly GCA_004026705.1). Classification (NCBI taxonomy): domain Eukaryota; kingdom Metazoa; phylum Chordata; class Mammalia; order Afrosoricida; family Tenrecidae; genus Nesogale; species Nesogale talazaci. The sequence continues at coordinate 90,585 of PVJH01001845.1, read as the reverse complement.
GCCTTCTGCGCACACACATTTTATGTAGTTGCAATTGTAGCCTGTCCTCAAAAATTGAATTGCTCTGATTACTTTCATTAATGTCTTTTGGTGGTTATTTGCTGGGTTTTTATTTTTCATTTCTTTTTTTCCATCATTGACTATCCAGTAAGTACCTCAAACAATACCACATAATAAGTGTCAGAAATAAATACTTTAATAAAGGATGTGAGGAATATCAAAGTGCTCTTCCAGGCAGGATGTGTTGTATTTTCAACAAAATCGGCTCTTCTCAGTTTCCAGATTGGACAGAGCTGCAGTTCGTGCTCGAGAAACAGTGTGAGTTAATGAATAACACCTCCCACCTCCCACTTTCTTCTGAGATATTTCAAGTCAACTCTCTGGCAGAATGCCCCAATCTCAAGACTGGTATGAGTTTCAGGTGCTGCCAGGATGGCCTTGGGCTTGTTATGGAAGACTGTGGCTGCCATTGATTGTCATGGTTCCAAGAAGACAAAAGGGATACATTCTGCCTTTTCAACTGGTGTTGGCACTCCTCTGATAGTGAGACCAAGAAGCCCACACTTTGGGCTGCTAAGAAAGGACCGTGAAGGGAAGGCAGGTGACGGAAAATTCCCAGAAGAGCTGAGAAAAATCCATTACATTTCAGTGGCCTGGAAAATGAAACTGGGTTTAACCTGGAGCCACATTATCCCAATGCCATATGTAACTTCCTGCCTCAAAGTGGTCTCCCATGGAGGCTTTCTAAATTCCAACTTTTAGGGTATATAGAGGGGAGTCCTGGTGGCATGGTGGTTACAAGGTGGGCTGCTAACACCAGGGTCAGCAGTTTGAAACAATCAGCCTCTTCTTGAGAGGGAAAAAAAAAAGAGATTTTCTACTCTTGTAAAGAGTTACAGTCTTGGAAATCCACAGGGTACTTCGGCCCAGTCCTATAGTGTTGCTCTGAGTCAGAATTGACCGAATGATAGTGAGTTTGAGGCTACTTAGAGAGAAAGGTGTGTAAGAATGTTTGAGAATCACTGATGAGAGATCAGCCTGTCCACTCGATCCCTTTAACTGATCCTCAATTGCAGTGTGAGTATTAAGAGAGTCTATAAGCCAATTAGAACAGAGTGTTCTTGCATTGAAGAAGAGACCCAATGTCCATCTTCTGCCTAAATACTAACTCTGTAAATATATGCACGTAGATCTATTTCCCCATCATCATATATACATTTACCTATGTACATGCCTGTATTTAGACCACTTTAAATGCCCTTTGCCTCCTATTTTTCCCTCTATTTCCTTTTACTTTCCTCTTGTCCCACTATCATTTGAGTTTCAGTAATTTCTCTCAGTTACATTACTCTTGATCAATCCCTACTAGGCCACTCACACTCTCCTTGCCACTGATTTTGGATCACTTGTTGTTCCCTTGTCCCTAGGTTAGTGAACATCACCTCCTTTCCCTGCCCCACAACCATCTGTTCCATTGTTTTCTCTTCCTGACTGATCATCCAACCTATCTTATCCACATAGACCTGCAGAGAGAATAATATACACACAAAAAAAAACAAGACATAGCAAAACAGAGCCATAAAAGAAAAGAAAACAATAATAAGAACCAAAAAATGTCCAGAAAAATATATAAATAAGTAAGAAATAATAAGATAAAAGAAAACCTATAAATACTTCATGGTTTCTTTGTTGACCTCTAGGTGTGTCCTCTGGTCCAGTCTGATGGAGTACCACTTCTTGGCCCCAAAGTCTATCCTTGGAATTCCCTCTGGACCTCCATACTCTGCTTCCCAAAACATTGTCTTTCTATTTGAGACCTTGGTATAAACTCCTCTTTTGTCCCAGACCTCTGCAATCTCCCACTTAATCAATTATATATTGTTATTGTTATTTTTGTATCACACACTCCACTGTCTCACTTCACCCATATTTCTGTTATATGTCTCTCTCGGCGGGAGGTGGGTGGGAATGTTACATATCCATCATTGTGATCAGTTCCCTCTTTCGCTCCCACCTCCCCCCCCTCAGGTGTCACTACTCCTGTCCCTTAGGGGTTCTATGTGTCCAGAGCTCTTATCTTTACCACTGTATGTCCAGTCTAGCAGGATTTGTAAGGTAGAACTGAGGTCATGATAGTGGGAGACAGGTGTGTGGGGGGGGAGCATTCAAGAACTAGAGGGCAATGTGTTTCATCAGTGCTATACTGCACCCTGGCTGAATTGTTCCTTCTGTGAGCCCTTGCGTGAGGGGATGTCCATTGTCTACAGATGAAGTTTGGGTCTTTCCTCTGATCCCTCTTGTTTGCATCAATATAATTGTTTGTTTTGGATGTTTTAATAACCTGCTACTGATCCCGTCAACACCTTCTGAACACACAGGCTGATCTGCTTCTTCAATGTGGGCCTAGTTGCTTTCCTGTTAGATGACCGCTTGTTTAACTCCAAGCTGAAGGTCATGATTTGAAGCTGACTTATTTAGGTATCAGTCTGCCTGACCTTCCCCCTGATATCCTGAGATCTGCTGATGCTGTGGGACATGCAGATTGCAAAATCCTTTTGCATAGCATTTTGCTCAGTTCATTTAAAAGTCATAGAAAACAGAAGTCTACAGTCATTTCAGAAATTTCAAAGATGTCCCTGGAAGTCCCTAATGCCCACTGTCACTTTGTAATTATAGGAGATCAATTTGGAGACTTGACTGTTCCTACCACTGTCTGTGCAGCTGATCATACAGAAGACAGGGCTCAGCCAGCAGACGAGTCCTAGGCTTTACATGGGCGGTCTCTCTCTCTCTCTCTCTCTCTCTCTCTCTCTCTCTCTCTCTCTTGCTCTCTCTCTCGCTCTCGCTCTCAGGCAGAGCTCAGATTTCCACTGATAGAATTCAACCCGAGACATAAATTACATGGTGCTTACAAGGCAAATGAAACAATCTATCAAGATGGAATCACTAGGTTTGCACCTCCCAGCCCAAACAGATGTGATTGAAACAAGTTTTTTTGCAGATTCTTATTTCGGATTCTGACATTTTCTTCAGTTTGTTAAAAGTTTTCTGAAGTCACGGAAAAGTAATTGTGTTTGTGAGAAACAGAATCCCTAGAAAAGCATTTAAAGTGTGGCTGCTACTGGCATGCAAAGAGGAGACTGCTTGATTATAGATGTCCTGCCAGAGATTTCAAAGTCTTTTTCTACACTGAAGAATTGCAACCAAATGATTGTACTTTATGCAAATAACACCATCTGGCCTTCAATATGAGAAGCAGATCATTTACCAGATTACCCCAAATTCTACACCTGCCTGTTCGTATCAGAAAGAATGTGCAATGCTAAGAAATGGAGTGAAGAAGGGGGGAAATGGGAAGTTTGAAGGAATGAGTGAAATGAATTGGGGATCTCCTTTCTTTGGTAGTAGGCAGATCGAAGAGCTTGATGACTGGCTGAGACTAACAGGAACTGTAAGGCTCTTTTGTTTTGCCTCTTTGTTACTTTGGTTTGCTTTGTTTGTCCTGATGAACCTTGTTCTTCATTCTTAATAACGCCACAAATAATACAGAAATATATTCTCTTTACAAGTAAATAGAAACTTTCTTTGAAACTAACATCCTCTTTGACTGCCACCGTCATGTTTACATCTTCTGTCCGACGAACAAGGTTGGTATCTTTCCTCCCACACAGGTGTACTGTCCCTTTTATTAGGATTTATATACATGCAACCAGACAGTATGTATCCCTGTGCAATGTGTATTATTTGTGCAACCAAATTTTTGGTAATTTTCTGTTGACCAATTTCCTACATGTGTTTATTTCATTTCTTTAAAATACTCACAGTCCTCCACAAATATGAAAAAAAAAGTCATCAAATCGATGCTGGCCCCTGGTCACCTGATGCACAAACACGGTACATTTTAAGTAGCCCATCCTTTATGTTGTGTGCCACAGAGTGGGTGTCAACCCAGCAATTCTTATGAACAGTGGAATGACACAGTTCCATCCACACAGTCCCATCCCATCTTCTGCCTGTGAATCCATTGTTGCTACCACGGTGTTAGGCCATCTCCTGGAGGGTCATCCTCTTTCTTTGTGCCCCCCACTTTCCCAAGCATGATGTCCTTCCCAGGCTAGAGTCCCTTGGTAACTTTACCAAAGCATGTGAGACAAAATCGCTCCATCTTTGCTTGCAAGGAACATTCTGGGTGTACTTTTTCCAGCACAGATTTGTTCATGGCATTGAAGCTATTTTCAATGTTTTTCTATAGTAAGGAAGATTACATCTATCATCCCACATATGCCTCCGGATGCACATTTGCTAAGATATATATTATCTAAGCTAGATATCTGGAAATAGTATATGCATGTGAAACTTGGAAATTTATACAACAGCCTACAAAAAGAGTTCCACAATTTTTTACTAGTCATGTAACCTTGAGGTTGTTACCTCCCTTTTCTGCATCTCAGTTTCCTTCACTTTAAAATGCAGGCTGATTATACCTACCACATAGAGGTTTCTATAGGGGTCAAGAATATAAATAGATGAGAAGTGTTTTTATAAAGTGCCTGGTACAAAATAAAGTGCTGTGTGTGTCATTGTTAACTGCCACTTGAACTTCAGGTAGTCCTGTTGTATTAGTCTGGGTAGACTAGAGAAACAAATTCATAGACACACATATGGATAAAAGGGAAAGGTTTATATACAAGAGGAATGGAATATTAAAAAAGCATCCCAACTCAGTCCAGTCCAAAGACATAAGTCTGATATTAGCCCATATGTCAGATACCAATCTATAAAGTCTCCTTCTAACTTACAAAGCACGTGCTATGACAGCAGGATAATCACAGGTGAGTAGGTGCAGAGTCTTGTGTGTCTGGTAGCAGTAGAAGCATCTCAGGGCTTGTAGGGGTCTCCCCGTGGCCTCCTGAGCATCCAGGACTTGCAGGAATCTCCACGTGGCTTCTCTGGCCCCAGAGGTTTGGCTCCATCAGGAAAGCCCATGTGGCCTCTTCTCTGGATCCTCCATTCTCCAGGAATCAGGATCAGTCAGCATGCTGTCATCTCATCTTGTCTGTAGTTCATTGTCTCAGAGACTGAGTTCAGTCTCCTTTCTCCAATTGGGAAATACCATAAAATTTCCCAGAAATCTCAGGAGAAAGTCATGCCCACACAGTAGTCTCATTGGCTACTCATTGGCTATCTCTAGATTGACAAGCTAGACTCCACCTCTAGACTACCAATCATGAAATTGACACGAGTGCATGACTGCCACACCTGTGCTCAGTGAAATTACATGCTGCCAGGTTTTGCATCAGCCCCATGATCACTTATAGTATGCATTTTCGTTGGCTGATTTTTGGAGCAGATCATTCTGCCTTTCTTCCTAAAGCTCTCTTTGTCTGGAAGCACTTCTGAACACTGCTCAGCATCATGGCAGCATGGAAATGTCCACGGACAGCCAGGTGGTAGCTGAGCATGATGGGAATGCACTGGGAATTGAACCCGGTCTATGTCCCTGTGATGTACTGGCTGCTATTTTTATGGGATACAATTCTATCAACAATGTATGAGAGTCCCTACAAATCTTCATTCTCTCCAACATGATCAAATCAACAAACATCTTTTCTAGTCTGGTAAGTAAAAATTCGTATCTCCTCCTATCAACTACAGTCCCAGGTGGGAACAGGTCCTCAGGACTCCTCTTCAGCACCCCATAAGTCTCCAGGAAAGCTGGCCTCAGCTCTGCAGCTCCATCATGGTGGCACACTCCGCAGGGCACTCATCCTCACTGCCTTCAACAGCAGTCCAAAGGTCTTCTGTTGCCATGGGAAGGGTTAGCAATGTGGTAACAGCGGTGAGAGGCATCTGGGCTAAAAGGAAGGCTCGGGTACAACAATATATCCTTGACTATTTCCTCCCTTCCCAGCAACATCTACTCACAGGAGGAGTAAGGAAGCAATGATGCCTGCAGAACCCACACTTTTGTTGTGTGATTCAAGTTGGAGTAGAAATGGGAAATAAGGAGATACTCAGCCTTGTGTCATGACGGAGGGTCTTCAGGTCCCTTTGTCCCATCGCTCATGCATAGGCCCTAGAAATAGTCTAGAGATCTCATTTGCAAAGGCATCCTTTGTTAAACTTCTTGTAACAAAGTAATTTCAATTTTCTCCTAGGTGTCTGCTCTTGTTTCCTGACAACACACAGCATTCCTTTATCTTCTCTGAATTACTTTAAAACTTGCTACAAGTTTGATTTTCTCCCTCACTCTCCAATCAGATGTCGTGTTTCAAGTAGAAAGAGGGGGCCTTCTCCTCTGTAACGTGTCTCCATAGAGTGAGAGTCTTGAAAGCCACAGGGGCTCTTCTACCCTGCCCCATGGGGTCACTATGCATTGGCATCGACTTGATAGCAATGAGTTCTTCTGATCTGACAAGAAGTTCTTCTCCTCTTCCGTGCTTTGCCACTGGGTATAAAAATGGGTGGTGGGTTTAAATCATCCTTTCAGTTACCTGAGCATCTTAACCAGTGTGCGATCATTACTCCTTGAGGAATTTTCTTTTTAATAGACAAACAACTCAATCTCACTGTCATCGAGTCGATTTCGACTCACAGTAGCCCGATAGGACAGAGTAGAACTGCCCCTGCATGTTTCTGAGACCGGCAGTCGCTCTCCGGAGTGGACAGCCTCATCTCTCTCCTGTGGAGCAGGTTGTGGTTTTCAACTGCTGGCCTTGAGGTCATCAGTCCAACATAGGGTTAGGTCACCCCAGCGCCCCCAGGGGGTTGTCTTACCATTCACTAATCTGTTTGCTAACATTACTGCGCAGCTGCTCCATGTTAGGCATTGCGAGAGGTTCTAAGAGTGTGGTAGTTAGGTTTTACATATGTCAATTCTACTGCGCCAGGATCCAGTTCTACGGTAGGTGCACATCACCGCTTGATGACATCTTGGGGGTGTGGCCTCTTTCATATTTATAAATGAAGAAAAGAAACTAGAGAACAGGCTCTTTATTTCTTTCCCTGCTGGCTTGGATCCAACACCTGGCACTTGGGCCAACAGACTGCTCTGTGGCTTGTCGACTGTGGGAGTTGTCAGTGACCTGCTATGGCCCTGTCCACTGAGTGGGTCCACTCAGCCTCTACCAGCCTTCTGCTGGATCATCTCTTGCTTCATTTGCTGGCAGCTGTGTTAGTCAGGAAGTGTCTCCAGCATTGGCATTTGATCTGGGGACGTGAGCTGGACTGGTACTGACCTGTGGCGGCTGTGTGACTTGCTCTCCTTATATAAATTTCCATATTCCTATAATTGACACACACACTTTTTAATACTTAAAAACCGTGAGAAATGTTATACAACATATTGGAAGTTCTTGGGTGTTTGACAATAAATAACCCTGTTTTATTTGATTGAACTCACACAAGTTTAGAGGTCTTTTGTGCAATGACCTGCTAATATCCCATAAATCTAATGCTGTTGTTTATTTCAGCAAATTGAAGAAAATGCTCTACCATTCTGGTAGAGGAAGAATTTGATGGAAATTCTATCGGTTACTGAGTTCAGAGCTCCTGCAAGAATTGAGATCGTTTCATACAAGTTCAAGTTATGCATTGCTATCACTTCTTAGATATGCACACTTAAAATTTTAAACCCTTGCAAAAGACAAACAAAAAGTATGAATGGATTGTCACAGAAGACTGTCTTTCTTTGAAACATATCCCTGTGCTCTTAGCTTTCTTCTGTTGTAGAATTCTGGGCATTGTTAATTTCTTGGCCTTTGTCTTTCATTATTTTCACTGTTGTAATTAACAGGATCTCAGGAAGATCCTATGGTTAGTTACTTGGCCTGGCTTGAAAGCAGAAGTTCCAATGCTTTGGGGGGAACACAGTCTACTGTTTTCTAGTGCTCCAACCTCACTTAGAGACTCCTGATGGCATCTGGCTCTGTCACTTTCCAGCTTGAAATACTCTTGAGCAGCTGCCCCTCCTGGCAGGGTAGCTTCAAGTGACTGGCTGGGGATCCCCAATGCAAATGACAGCTGCAGGGTGATTTTGGTCATGGCTGCCAAGTGGCAGAAGTTGAGTGGAAACATTATCGAATTTCCATTATTCGCTGTGGCCGTGCGGGTGCATGACCAAACAAAAGGGGCACCAGTGGGGATCCAGAATTAAACCTTGGATCTGCTTCTTTCTCAAGAGTCTTGCTGATACTCTTGGTTATTTTATTTTATTTTTTTTATTAAATAATTTTATAAGGGGAGGGGACTCTTACAGCTCTTATCGTAATCCATACATTCATCCATTGTTTGGAACACATTTGCTGAGGCTCTTTCATTATCGGAGAGTGGGATTAGCAAAAATGAAACTGAAGTCACATTCAGCCCTCAGCCTATTCTCCCTACTTCACACATCGCCTGTTGCTCTGAGATACTGAATAATCACAAGACCGACCATGTCTGCAGAGAGCAGCCCAGACAGTGCACTGGCTGTGAGTTGAAATTCACTCGGCAAGACCTAACGATGGCAATATTTATGGAGCACTTAGCACCTTCTAGAAGCATGATCTCAACCTCTCCTCCCAGCACCCTTGTGAGGTAGCTACTGTACAGATCAATCAACCAAGGACTAGGACCAGGGGATGTGACCAAGTTCCCTGGGTGGCATGGTTTGTACTTGACCACTGACCTATCCACTGGTGGTTCAAAGCCACCCAGCAGCACCCTAGAAGAAAGGACTGCTCACCTGCTGCCAAGAAACTCTCCCTGATAACACAAGGGGTTGCCATGAGTCGGAATTAGTGAGAATACAGAGAGCCTGGCTTTTTGGTTTGGCACCGTGCCCCGGGTCATATAACTTTATATCTGTGAGCCAGAGACCCACACCAAGACGGGCACAAACCAAAACGTACTTGAAAGGCCCTGCCGATGACTCTCCCATAACAGTGACTGTCCCTTAAATAGAGAAGGCTTTTGCCCAGCGCTCTGGCCCAATCACAGCACTGAGCAAGGTGGTTATTTTCCAAACAAAATTGAGCAACAGGAAATGAATTTCGTGATTGAACTCTGTTTCTGGCGGCTCAATTTCTGTCTAAATGGTGCCTGCTTTCCCTTTTTGAAATGAAGCTAAAGATAGTAAGAGCCACCGTGGACATGAAAATGATCACGAAACATGCCCCCAAACTCACTAGCTTTCTTTGAGATGAAGGTGATTCGATCCCCGTTTATTTTTGGAGGCCACAGAAGGGCGGGCTGTCTAGTGAGTGAAAGATCTCTGAATTGGACAGGACCTTTGTTGAGGGCAGTCCTGACGGCCGGCCGAGCAATGGAGACATAACCATCCCTGAGGACAGGAAACGGCCGCGAGGGCACGGTCTTCACGTGTTTCTGTCCATGTTTAAAAGGATCCTGTCAGTGGTCAGTGGTGGTAAAGTGCATTTCCTAGGAGTGCTGTCTCTCTGAATAGGTCTTCGGATTTTCTTTCTGACTGCTCAAAAATGATCTTTTCTTTTCGAGATTAAAAAGGGATTTTCTTTTTCAAAGTGTACTGTTCCAGTGCAAGTAGTTCGGTGATGTCCTGTTCCCTTTCAAAAGGTTCTCATAGAAAAGAGTGTTCAGAGGCCTTTCTATTCACCTGGCAGGCACCACAAAGGAGCTGGCAGAGGTGTGGAGAGGTCCTCGCTGGACCTTCAACTGAGACATCAGAAATGACTTCTCTCACACCACGAGGGGAGGGGCTCGGTGCCAAAGTAATTGTGTTTTCCACTTCCTTGAGGTGCTCACCGTTCATCCTGATTTCTTCATCGCCACGTTTTGACACCAAAGTTTCTTTTGCAAGAGGTCTGAGTGCTGGGGGCTGTTTCTCTCTATTCTCGCTGCAGCCAGTGCGAAGGTGTTGGTCGCAGTATTTGAGAGAAACTTTTATGAGAATGTTTCCATTAAGATGCCTCAAGGCCATGACATCAAGGAATGAGACACATCCATCTTGCTCTGGTTTAATTGCAGGAAGGTTAGTTTTATGTGCTATAAAGCTCCCTATCACCGGTTTCAGGGTTTCATTGTGTGAAAACCTCCTGTGTCTCTTTGAAAACAGCCGAATGTTGATTGCAGTTCTTTTCACATTATGAGGCTATGGAAATGATGGCTCTGGTCACCATCTAGTTTATTAAATTGACAACAACATGCACACTGTGAGGCGCCAGAAGAGAGCATTGTCTGGTTCAACCAACCTTCGTGGGATTTGCCCGCTCAGCTGCAGTAGCAGGCTTCTTAAAGGCTCCTGCTGCTGCCAAGGAAATATCTGTCCCTTGCTTGTCAATGATGTTATTCTCTCTCAAGGCTCCCTGGAGCCCACACTCCTTTTCTACATCAGCCTTAAACTACTGACCCAGGTGCTTTGATAAACCAAGCATCTCTATTTCCTCTCGTTAGCCTTTCCTCAAGGACATAATAGATGAAGAAGCTAAATGCCATGAAAGAGACAGCAAAGAATGGAATTAAAGAGCAATATGGTGGCAGAAGAAACTCTGAAACTTGCTCTTGAGTATAAACTAGCTCCAACAAAAGAAAGTAGGGACGACATAAAAGAGCTGAGCAAAAGACACTAAAGGCAGCTAGAGAGCAGATCGTGTTGTAACAAAACGTGCAAAATGTTGGAATGATAAAACCCCAAGGAAACCCGCCTCCTTTCTCAGCCGAAAGAACAGAAGGACAGTGAAGGATTCCATGGGCATTTCAACCATTCACAAAGTAGTATAAGATCACAAAGTGATAGTATGAAGAGAAGAAGTCCAAGTTGCACCGAAGGCCTTGGTGAAACACCAGTTGATGGGGATACCAGTAATGATGTTTCCACAGTGGGTAGAACAATGGAACTACTCCCTTAACTCTACCAAGACATTGGGAAAAGAGACACCTGATAAAAACCAACAAGCGTTTCCTATTTGTGCCCATTCCAAAACAGACGACCCAATAGGATGCAGAGTTATCAAATACATCCTTAATATGCAAGTGAAATTTTGCAGAAGATAATTATCAAGTGGTTGCAGCAGTATATATACAAGAAATCACTATTCAAATTGGATTCAGAAGAGGGCAAAGACCAAGGAATATCACTGCTGATGTCAGACAGATCTTGCAAATGTATTTAGTTATGTGAACTATAATACATTATGTATAATATTCCAAATACTTCTTTTTTTTTTCATGCTAAACCTGTACATTGACCAAAAGGCAGTCATTTGAACAGAACCGAGTGGTTTCAAATTAGGAAAGCTGTGTGTTTGAATTAGAGTCTCTTCCCAAATGATTCAATCCATGTGCTGAGCAAATAATCTGAGAAAACATACTATAAGAAGACAATGAAACTGGGATTGGAGGAAGACTCATTAACAACCTGAGATATACAGATGACACAACCCTGCTGCCTGAAAGTACAGAGGACGTGAAACATTTTACCATGAAGATCAAAGGCCACATCCTTCATTATTGATTACACCTCAATATCAGGAACACAAAAACCCTCACAAGTTTACAAAAAATCATGATGGACAAAGAAAATATTGAAGTTGTCAATGATCTCATTTTACGTGGATTCACAACCAATGCCCATGGAAGCATCAGCCAAGACATCGTGCCATGCATTACGTTGGACAGCTTCACGGGATAGCCCCAAACCAAACCCACTGCCATGCTGACTTGTCGTGCCCTAGAGGACAGGGTAGAACTGCCTCTGTGAGTTTCCAAGGTTGTAAGCGTTTATTAGAGCAGCGAGCCTTATCTTGCAGCAAAAGGGTATTTTTAATGTGTTAAGAAGCAAACACGTCACTCTGAGGACTGAGGTATGCCTGACTGAAGTCATGGAATTTTCAATCACATTGTATGCATGTGTAAACAGGACAACAGATAAGGAAGATTGGAAAAAATCATTGCCTTTAAATTATGATATTGCTAAGGAACATTGAACACAGCAGGGACTGCCAGAGAATCAAACAAATTGATGTTGAAAGAAGTACAGCCAGAATGCTCCTTCAAGTGAAAATGGAGGGACTTACTTAGTCTCGTGTGCTTTGGGCATAGTATGAGGAGAGAATATTGTTGAAGAAAGACATCATTCTGGAAGGTGAGAGGAGCAGAGAAGAACAGGAAGATTCTCAGGAAGATGAAATGACACTGGCTGCAACAGTGGGGCGAAATATGGAAACGATTGTGGGGGTGGTATCCGACCGGGCAGAGTTTCCGTCTGTTGTATATAGGGCTACTCCGGCTTGAAACCGACTTGATGACATTTAATAATAATAGCAAATAGAGATGTGGACTGTTTTAATGACTTACACTTTACTGACTATTACATAAAATACGTATTCAGAGTGCATTAGAGATTAAATTCTATGGGCTCAGTTTATAGAAGGCTATGGATCACAGTGAAACCTCAAAATTCATTTGCAAAATGCCCATGTGGATTAAGCCTCCATCGAGTTACTTCTGACCCTTAGTCAAGAATGTTTACAGTCTTGCCTTCAAGCAGAGTGCATGAAAAAGTGCATGGTCCCCAACCCCCAACAGCCCAGAAGAGGCAGTCTCCTATAGGGGATTGCCTAGTATGGAGACCATCATACTAGGATCCCACACTCCTGAAGCGCCCTGGTCATATGGCCCTGGATCCGTCTTGTAAGATCTTCTAACAAAATATGCAGGTCCCATCCCCACTTCTGTAATCCCACCCCTGTCTACAAGGCATTGCTCTGCCACCAGTCATGCTTATGGAAGAGTTTCTTTAGCACACTCACATCCTTTCGACATCCCTGAGTTCTGGGAAACCTTTGAACCCCATTGTGGCCTAGAGCTAATGACCAACCTCATCCAGATATATATCCTTGTCATGTCTTCCTGTTTAAATCTTTCTCCTTATATTAAATCCGTCATTTGGAGTCTCTTTCGTACCCTATAACAAGAGGGACATTTAAAGAGGTAAAGTTTCACAACAGGCTTTCCAATTGCGTGATTAAACACATTTATAGAATAATAAAATAGCTATGATGTGCTCCATACTTCTGTGAATAATTGGAAAACATTAAACTCCATTCCTCATCTACCTTCACAAACACTTGTAGGAAACTGAGCACAGAAAACTGTGGAAATGTGGCCCCTGTCCTTCTCAAGTTTGATCAAGTATAAAACCAAACCAAGTTATTGTCATTGAGTTGATTTCAAGTCATTGTGAGTAGAACTGACCCTGTGGATTTCTGAGAGTGTCAATCTTCTCAGAGATAGAAAGCTTCATCTTTCTCCCACAGAGGTGCTGGTGGTTTTGAATGGCTAACTTTTCAGTTAGCAGTCCAACACGTAACCTATCATGCCATGAGGGCACAGGGAAGGTGTGGATATGATAAAATATCATCTAAGAAAAGCACAAGACTGTATTACCATATATACTCATAAATAAGGCTTATAGGCTAACCTAAATATCAGCCAAGGCCTCTAAGGTTACCACAAAAACTGCTGAAAAATTCGGCTCATACATGAGTGTACCCATATAAGTCCTTCAATTAAAATTCCTAGAAACCAAACTTCTCTGGCTATAATTTGTTGTTGTTGTTGTTATTGTAAGTGCCATCGAATCCATTTGTATTTATTTCAACCGTGTGCACAACACAAAGAAGCACCGCCCAGTCCTGCGCCATCCTCACACTTCTTTTTAGGCTGAGCCATTGTTGCAGTCGCTGTCAATCCATCTCGCGGAGGGCCTTCCTCTTCTCCCCTGCTCCTCTCCTCTACCAAGCATGGTGTCCTTGTCCTCCTGACAAATGCCCACATTACATCAGACAAAGTCCCACCAGCCTTCAAAGGCGTGTTCTGGCTGTGCTTCCTCCAACACAGATTTGATGGTTTCTATACCAGTTCTTTCAATATTCTTTACCAGCAGCATAACTGAAATGCATTGATTCTTCTTTGATCTTCCTTCTTCAATGTCCAGCTTTCATATGTATACGAGGTAAGTAAAAATATCATGGCTTGCGTCAGACTCACCTTATTTCTCAAAGTAATATCCTTGCTTTTCATCACTCCGAAGTAGTCTTGTGTAGCAGATGTATCCAATACAATGGTGTTGGAGTTACATAATCTCTTGTCAATTTGAGATGTAAGAGTAAAGGAGTGGAGTCTAGTCTGTTAATCAGATCTCAGCTTGTTGACCTCATTTAGAGGCATGACGGAGCTAAATAGTTTACTAGAGGTGGGACACAGGATCACTCCCTGCAGGACATTACTGACCATGACCCTGATGGACTATGCTGACCAGCAAGAGCCCGGGGAGCTGGAGGAACCACATGGAGACACCTGCCAGCACAACAATGCTTCCACCACCACTGGATCTGCAAGACTTTACACTTACTGGCCAGTGATCTTCCTGCACTCAGTGTCCTTGCATATGTTGCATGAGTCAGAAGAAAAATTTATAGATTGGTATCAGATATATGGAATAATCAATATTATTATGGACTTGAACTGGACTGGGCTGGGATGTTTTCTCAATATTCAATTGTTCTTGTATATAAAATTCTGTCTTATACATATGTGAACGTCTGTGAATTTGTTTCTCTAGTGTACCCAAAGTAACACAAATGGATCCTTTTGTGGTTGTTGTAAAGTACTGAATAAATCTCCCTTTCCAGTACTCCTGGATGGAAAAAAAAAAAAACCCAGAGTGAAACAGCTTCCCCTCCTCGTGCCTTAGAGACTTTGGGGAATTAGTCCACAGGCAATTGCAAGATAATAGTAGGATTAATCTGGATGTTAATAAGAGGTCGTTGACACACAGGCAAGGGGAATTCAATCCCATATTTCCTAGTGGGAAGACCAGGGAATACTTTCTGGAACACCATAACCAAGAGTTAGGGAAAGCGGTCATGTTGAAATGATGACTGTTAATATAGTACCTAATTCTGTCAAGGGTTTAAAAATTGTTTTTTTATTATTATTTTTATTAATCCCCCAGGTAATGACAATAACCCTATCTTTGGGTAGCTTCTTCCCTGCTGTTAAAATTTCACTCAGTTGTTACGTTTAGCTGACTTGTGCTAGGCTCACAGAACATCAGAACCACCTGAATAAATATTCCCATGTCCTGACCCACCTCCAGAGGGCCTGGCTGAACTGTCTGGCACAGAGGGAGGTTTTTAAACTTTCCAAGGGATTGTAATGTACAGATTGGATTGAGAAATGATAATTGGAATGGTTGATTATTAATCCAGTGGATCATCATTATGGGGAAAAACTGTGAGCTCATCCAAAGTGGCAATAACTAAAAAAATTAAAAGCATAGGGTATGTGATAGAATTTGCACACAATGGCTCTACAACTGATTTTACAGTCCATGGTAGGCTAGATGATCTAGAGAAACAAGACCAGTGACCCTCATAGAGGGATGGGGAAACACTTTGTGTCAAGAAAGCATCTGGGCCCAGTCCAACTCAAGTCTGTGGGTCTGACGCTACCGGGGCCTCCTTCTGTAGGCCGGTGATGCAGCAAGGTGAAGCAGGATGCGGGGAGATCACAGGCCAGTGGGTGCAGAGTCGTGTGGATCTGAGGTGGGTAGGAAGGCATCAGGGTGGCTCCCAGAGTCAGGCGGCCCACACAGGGCTGATCTTGGAGGTAGACATCAAGTCTCAGGGAGGCGAAGTTTCCAGAATCTCTCTTATAAAAAGACCACACTTTGAAGGATGTGTCTGTAGGTTGCGACCTGAGTGACAGGTTGGACTCCACCTCTACACTTTTACACGGGCTCAAATTGCCAGAAAATCTAACTGCCGCACATTCCTAAGAAATACCTCCACACAAAGAGAGTTCCTAACTTTCTTTACCCAAAATGAGGACAGTTCTTCAGGAGACCGAGTTTGCTTTGTTTAAATTGCAAGGGAACTTCTCACCCTTGATGACAAAGTGAGGGTTGTTCTTTAAGCGATGGTGAGGTTATGGCATTAGGGTACTGACCTGTGTCTGGAAAGTGGAATGTAAACAGAACTTAGTACCAGGAACAGAACAGGAGCATCTGCTCTGCCAGCTATAGGAATGAGCCAAGGAGCCCGTGAGAATAAGGCACGAACAAAGGCCTCTGTGAGAACTGGCTTGATAAACACCTTAACCTTGAAATCAGACCTGAATGAAAATCCTGACACAGGACTGTCCTCGGAGACAATTCTGAGAACCACTGGCCCAGAGCTGCTACCAGCCGCTTGGGACAAACAGAGCATCTGATTACAAAGCTGCTTGACCATCTGCAGAGCAGCCACCTCCTCCCCTTTGGAAGAGCAATGTAAAAAGTAAAATCATCCCCATACACAACATCCCTTCTCATCTGGAGACGCAGAATCCACTTTGCTCCTGTGTGCAGTGAGGTTTACCTCTGGACTCTAACTAGCCCCACGGGTTTGGAGCTTACTTAGTCCCCTGATGGATGACAGTCTGGGCATTGAACTTCACATGTAGAATACTAGAGATGTCAACAGGTAGCATTTCCCCACACCTCATGATACCTTAAGAACACTGCTCACAAACATTTCTTCATGGAGGCTGGTAGAAGCCCACCAAAATTCTATTCCTTAAAAGAGGCTGGGAGGGAAATGATACTACCACTGCTAATTCATTGGTTTCAGAAAACATACAGATGAGAAGAGGGAAGGGGTTTAGGATCTTTCATGATGAAAATAAGCCATTTAACCCATAATCTCTTGCGTGTGACAGGGGTGTTTGAAATCCAAGTGCTCTTTTGTTTGTTTGTTTTTTTAGGGAACAGTTCTGAATCCCACCTACCACTTGAACCAGCAAGTAAAACCCTCACATTCACTCTTGTGAGGAGGTGCGTTGCCTGTTTCCCAGTCATGTAGATTCTGACTGTGTCAGGGCGCAGAACAGTACAGCTGAGGATATTGACTGACTGGCTGTTGGGAAAGTAGATCACCAGGTGTTTTCTGAGTCACAGCCATGAGATGAGCAAAGAATCACATGGATGGTTTGCACCACCCAGTAATCTGGAAAGGATGACAAAATATGTAGGTCCACAGTAAGCAAAGTGTGTGGAAGATATCTGCCACAAATACCATATCTCAAAGAACTACTTCAAATCAAAATTTATAAGTCAGAACACATTGGACCTAGGGCAAGTGATCGTGTACTGACAGTTCACAAAAATAATAAAGGATAGTCAATGACTCTTTGGAAATCCAAAAAAGACTTAACTTCAGACATAATAAGAAAAGCACAGTTTGAATGAATCTATGACAATTACGGTTTTTAAAAAATTTTTCTGATTGCTAAATATAAAAAAAATACAGACTATGAAGAACCCTGTACTCTCATGCGTTCTGGTAGGAGTGAAAATTGGTATAACCTCAAAGGCAGACAATTTGTCAATATCTAAGAAAATTATAGTGCACATAACAGTTGATCCAGCAATTCCTCTTCTATTAAGTTAACCTACAGGAATGTGCAAGGTTACTGTGTAGTTTATTTGTAAGATGAAAAATTTGATACAACCTAAATGGTACGATTATATGGTACATCCATAAAGCAGAACACTATGGATTCACAAACAGACAAGAAGGGAAGACTGTTGATCTACTGATTTGGATAATCTTCCAAGTAAATTGTTAAGGAAATGCAGGTGTACACATTGTGTAGCTTCAGTTCTTTTAAAATTTTCAACAAAATGGAGTATATAACCAATGAAAAATTCATAATAGCAATAGAAATTGTCCTTTGTATTTTTGTCTGTTATCAAAAATAACAAAAACACACACACAAACAGCAACCCCCCCCCCACTGCCATTAAATCTATTCTGAGCCATAAACTCACTGTCATAGTCTCTTCCTGGCTCATAGCAATATTCTATAGAATCCCTGAAATAGTAAGTCTTTTGGGTAGCATAGCTTCATCTTTCCCTGAAAGAGCAAGGTGATTTGAACCAGTGAGCCTGATGCTTGTAGTCAAATGTTTACCAAGTGTGCCACCAAGGCCCATGCTTAGGCAACAGGTTCCCCAATGTTCCTGTCTCCCTCTAGGGTTAGCTGTTTCTGTAGATCAGGTGAATATGCAGAATCGCCTGGTACAGAATTTACAGCTAACCTCCGGAGCTAGTCACTCTAGAGGGCCCTTTTGTTATACAGTCACAGAAAGGGAGTCCTTGAGTGGTGCAAACCATTAACACCTAGTTGAAGGTTTGTATTTCTCTTACTCAGCCCAAGGTGTCTTAGAACAGCGGTTCTCAACCTGTGGGTCTGGACCCCCTTGGGGGGGGGGGGCGTTGAACGACCCTTTCACAGGGGTTGCCTGACTCATAACAGTAGCAAAATTAAAGTCATGAAGTAATATCAAAAATAATTTTATTGTTGGGGATCACCACAACATAAGCTGTATGAAAGGATCACGGCACTTAGGAAGGTTTAGAACCCTGCCTGAGAAGAAAGACCTGGCGATCTACTTTCCCCAAATCATGGAAACCCCATGGCACACAGTGTTCCACTCTGATAGACTTAAAGTCACCAAGAGTTGAAACCCATTTTTACCAGTTCATCCAAAATTCAAAGTCACTGTCACCAAATTGATTCCAACTCAAGAGACCCTATAGGACACAGGGGATTTTTGCCTGTTGGTTTCTAAGACTCTAATTCTTTACAGGAGTAGAAAGTCTCCCTTTTCTCCGAGAAGCTTCTGACCTTGTGGTTAGCTGCCCCAAACACAGCACCCTCTCCCCACCTCTTCCCCCAAGGACCAAAGGAGAATTCCCAATAGCATCTTCTTGAAAAGCTCTCCCGCAGATTCCAACCTCCCCTCCTAGCTCCTGAGTCTTCTGGTCTTCTTCTCCCTAAAGACAGACTAGATTGAGTTTCTCTCCTATGTGCTCCAAGTTTCTCTTACAAGTCTCCAGAATGACCCCTTTCCTTCCATATTGGACTTGGTCTCCTGCCTGAGACATTAAGACTCCTCAGGGGTAAGTGCTGAGCATCTGTTATAGGATCTGCCCTGTAAGGTGCACTCAGTAAAATCTCTGGGAGGAAAGAATGAAGGAGAGTTTAATACGCAGAGATCACTCCGGCAGTGCAGCAAGGTTAGCATTGTGGAGTCACCAGCTACTCCATGAGAGAAAGACTAGTCCTTTTACTCCCAGAAAGAGTTGGTCTCAGAAACCCACGGGGCCAGTTCTGGCCTGTCCTATAGGGTCCTCGTGTGTTCGAATGGGCTCTATGGCTGTGAGTTTGTATGTGTGTGTGTGTTTTAAACTCAGGACAAGAAACTGTGCTCTCAGCAGAAACACTCATTTTTGGATGGCAAGGAGAAAAGGTACAAAATATTGAATTTCTTTTTTCTAAAGCCCTACAAAGACCATTTTAATGTAAATTTCTCAGAAGGTGACTTTAAACTCATCTTTTTTTATGCTTTAAGAAATGTTATTACCTGTCTTGATTCAAACAGTTGGGTTTCTGTTGGTGGGGAGAAGGGAATGCTGAAAGGGACTTCTAGTCTCCCCTTCCCAAGATAACCTCGAGAGCTAATCAGAAACTAGGTCTTTAAAAACAACCCCCCCCCCAAAAAAAAAAACCAAACATTTTATTGTGGACTGAGTGAAGGCTTATGGAATAGGTCAGCAGTTTTCCATTCCACAATTCATACATGCTTTGCTTCATGTCATCGGTTGCGACGTGTACACTATGACATCCCTTATGCCACTTCCTCCCTGGGTCTCGTATTTCCACTTCTCTGTCCCTACCTTCTGAACTTTGTCCTGGATAATTGCCATTTTGGCGTGGAGCATAGCAGTGGGGTAGTATGATCACCATTTTTGCATCTGTTCTAACAAATGGTCCATTAATTTGAGGCATGGTATTTTCGGAAGTTAAGTAAATCTATGGGAGAGCACTTAAAATTAACGTTCAGAATTATTATCAGAGGACCCATTCTCCTCCAACCAAAGTTTATGCATCAACAGACCAATCGCAAGTCATAGCAAGGGCCAGAACTAGTTTCTCATCCTCTGAACCTTAAGTGCTAACAGTAATACTCGGTTTTTGATTTGTGTACACGTACACACTGCCCAGTTTGGCTGCTATGCCCTAAAAATCTTGGAAGGATAGGCCTGCCCATCGGCTCTAGGCACAGTCAGAAAAAAAACAAAAAGAGAGAGAGAGATATCCAGGGTAACAAAAGCCTATATTTGGAGCAAAATAATAATATTCAGGAACTCCTTCTGGCATCTGCCTTTTTAAAATGCCCTTTATTTTTTAGAGAAGTTTTAGGCTTACAGAAAATCAGGTGTCAAGGACAGAGTTCTATGAGTTCCTCCTGCACCCCAAACAAACAAGAAAACAAACCCCAACCCCACTGCCCCGAGTCAGTGCCAACCCAGAGCGATCATAGAGGGGAGCACATAGCCTCCTGCAGAGCACCGAGAGGGTCTGGACTGCTGACCTTGCAGTGAGGAGCACAATGCTTTCCGGAAAGCACCTCCCGAACCCCTCTTTCTATGCAGGTTCTCCTACTTTTAACCTAGGGCATCAGATTGGTTCGTGTGTTACAAGTGATGAGCCAAATTACTCTTAACCAAAGTTCATCGTTCACACAGGCACTCACTCGTTGTGTTGTACAGGTCTATGGGCTTTCACGAAGGATCGTGCAGCGTGGTTTCACTGTCCTGCCAAAGGCCCCTGGTGGCATAGCGGTTTACTTGGTGGCCAGCAAATGAAACCCACCAGTCTCTCTGTGGGAGAAAGACAAGGCTGTCTGCTCCCACAAGGAATGACAGTTTCAGAAACCCACAGGGCAGTTCAACAATGCCCTATCGGTTTGGTAGGAGTCCCAATCAACTCAACAGCAGTGAATTTGCTAGTCAGTTTGTTTTTGGGTTTATTGTTTCACTTCTGGCAGCTACCTTATAATTAAATCAGATATACTCAGGAGGTGAAGAGTCTTGTGAATGAATCCTTTGCTGCACTGGGAACATCTCACCTTTCTAGGGATAGGCTTGAGCTCAAAAGCCTTATGCTTACGATGTCAATTTCAACAAGGGGGTTACTTAACTCTCAGCCATCTTCCGAAAAAGTTCTGTTCCTGTAGATGGGAACTTTTCAAATAGCATCTCTGACTTACCATGCTTCTGTGTTTTCCTTTTTGTCATGGGCATGTCATGGGAGAGATATCCATACCAAATGCTCTGAACTACCTGTGATTTCCTTTAATTTCAATTCCTTTTCAGTATGGCATTTTAGCCCCAGCAAGAGGGTAGACGAGAGGCAGATGAAGAAAATGCTGACTCTTTTCTCTCTCATCTAACTGGTCCCTGGAAGAGGTTGACGCATGCTTTAAGAACTGGGGGCAAGACTGTGCCTTCTTCTTGCCCCGCAGCTCCCCACAGGACTTTTGTGTGTTGTTTCAGAATTGAATATGTATTTTTAAAATGCAGTGTGGAGGGTAAAGCTTGGAGTAGAGCCTATTATGATTTGAAAAGGATTCCCAGCTGTGTCTCCCTAGTTTCCCAAACCCAGCGATAGCAACATGCAGGGCCCTCTGTGTCCCCAGCCCTGTGAGCGTATGAACATATTCACATCAATACATGTAGGCCTTGCCTTTGAAGCAGTCGGGGGCCTCTGAGCCTGAGAGATGAATTAATATTCTTTGTGAGACAGACCTCAGCCTCTATAGGTACAGGGTAAATACATCCCGTGTCCCTCATTATTAACTTGTAAAGATTCTCAGCTGGGTTTGAAACATTTGAGGGCCTCAGAAGAAATAAAAAACATGGGTCTGCATGTCAAAGCTGAAAGGGACATGGAACCAACAGAAGAAAAATCACTCAAGGCAGGTCAAGGCAGATCGGCCCACATTGAGAAAAAGAGCAATGAGGTTAAGAGCAGATACAAGAAGAAGGGATGCAGGGATCAAGAGACTCCTCTTTGGACTGGTGTGGCATGGAGCAGGTGTGACTGCCTTCCTGTGGAGGAAGACTGACATTCATTGTGAGTGTCCTCTTAATTGAGGGACCTGAGTCTCATAAATATGCACTGGGCTTCCTCTTGGATTACACTGAAGCAAGGGCAGCTAATTATGCTGAAATGAGAAGGAGCATTTGGAGTGAGTGATGCAAAGAAGGCAATGTTCTTCTAGGGAAAGCTTTACAAAATTTAAACATTGAGTATTTTATTGGATGCACTGCCGGTGGAGTTCTGGAACCTAAATCAAAGAAAAAGTCAGAGTTAAAAGGAATGCTTGCTAACTTTCTTGGACAGTGAACCTCCAAAAAACCACACTCACTGCCTCAGCACCCCACAAAGAATTTTGAGGCTCTGAGGCTCTCCAGTCGCAGGGTGGGCACACCATTCTTCCTGAGAGAGGCTTCTAGGTTTGAACAGGTGTCGAGGTTAACAATGCGAGTCCCCAGTGCGGACTCAACAGTGCCACCTAAGCGCTTTCCTAGGAGGGTGTTTATTGGTAAACAAGCAATTGAAGACAAGGGAACTCATTGACCTCGAGTTGATTCCAACTGACAGCAACTGCGTCCAGGATTTCCCAGGCCAAGTCTTCATGGGAACAGCATAAGCTCACCTTTCTCCCTGGGGGGCTTGAACAGCCAACCTACGGCTAGAAGTTGAAGGCTTACCAGATGTGGCAGTCATGTGCTTATGTTAATTTTATGATTGAAATGTAGGGGTGGAATCTAGCCTGTAAACCTGGAGATAGCCATTGAATAGCCAATGAGGCCTCTATGTGGGCATGGCTTTCTCCTGAGACTTCTGGGAACTCTCACGATATTTCCCTTGTGAAGATGAGAAGCTATCTCCCCAGTTGTTGGAAGTTAGTCTCGGAGACAATTAATCACGGAAAAGACAAGATGCAGCCTCTGAGAATTTTAGGAGCTGGTGGAGAGACCACATGGCTTTGCCCTGATGGAACCAGACCTCTGAAGCTGGAGCGGCATGCTGTTGATGGACCTGAGCCCTGGAAGCGAGGAGCCATGTGGAGACCCCTGCCAGCGCCAAGATTCTGCATCCACTGACCTGTGACTTCATGAGTCAGAAGCAGACTTTATAGACTGATTTCGGGCATATGGGTTAATATCGGACATATGACTTTGTACTGGACTGGATTGGGATGCCTTCTTAGTGTCACATTCCTTTTGTATATAAATCCTTTACTTATATCGATATGCGTGTCTATGAAATGTGTTCTTCTAGTCTGCCCGGACTGACACACCAGACCATGCGACTAGGGCCCATCATTTGCCATTTTGGACACAAAGTATAATTACTGTTATCGAAAGCACCTAACCCATCATTTAAGCATGGTGCTGCTGGCATCCCCACCTACAGTCATCAACACTGGCTGTGACCCATCTGGTGGAACCTAGGGAACTCACAGGAGCAGCTGCACTCCGTCCTGTAAGATCACTATGAGTCAGAATGGACTCAAGGGAGTAACACTGTGGACACTTCTGAGTGTCTGATGATGTGACCGGTACTGAGTGTTCAGTGCCAGTTTCCCTCAGAGCCTGGGCTTCATTTGCTCTCTTTATTTACTTGAGAGCAGAAGCTCTCCGAAGTCATTATGACTCCAGTCCTTTGAAATGTCTTCGGTGGGATCCTGGCTTAGCACTAAGGGAGCAAACAATCACCAAATCTCAAAAAATGAGTTGATTTCAACTTCTGTTGGCCCTATGCACAGCAGAAGGAAACTCACCCAGTCTCGGGTGCCTTCCTCACTGTCGTGCGGGCGCCTGAGCCCATTGTGGCAGCCACTGTATCATTGTTCTCTTTGAAGGCCTTCCTCACTCTCACTTTTCCCAGCAGAACAGACTTCTCCAGGGACTGGTCTCTCCTAATAACATGCCCAAAGCAGGTAAGTTGAAGATCTGCCATCTTGCTTCTAAGGAGTGCTCGCGCCTTACTTTGTCCAATACAGACAAAGTATGTCTTTTCAGCAGTTCATGGTACTTTCAGTAGTCTTTGCCCGCACCACAATACAAATGCATGGTTTTCCCTTTGGTCTTTCTTGTTCAATGTCCAGTTTTCACATGCATATCAAGCAATTGAACACATCATGACTTAGGTCAGGTGCACCTTAGTCCTCAAAATCATATCCTTGCTTTTCAATAATCCACAGAAGTCTGGAGCAGCAGAGATCCCTAATGCAACTGTCTCTCGATCTCTCGAATGCTGCTTCTATGAGAATTGACTGGGAATCCAAGCTGCAAAGAGTCGGGGGGCGGGGGGAGGGGGTGTGCAAACACGGCTAAGACAAAAGCAACCAAAGTCTAATTGTCCTTAAAAAACCTGGACAGGATGTAAGAGGAAGAAAACAGGGAAAAGCACTTGTTTTGCCTAGAAAGACAGGGATGGTGTCTCAGGCTTAATTACCCACAATTTTCTCCACATTTATTATGCTCATTCACAAGCCTACTATTATTTTGATGTCATTATTCTGCAGATAGCCTTGCTTTTATTTATTTAAATAGTAGAAAAGGACAAAAAACATTTTTAAAAATCACAAGTCTGTCAGACTATGCTCTTCTGAGAGGAAGAATGTGGTTGGGTTTATGTCAGCAGCACTCTTCATTAGACACAATTTCCCTGGAGCTCAAAACCCCATGTCCCGAGTACGGATTGCATCCCCCTGTCCTCTGCATCAACAGGGGGCCAAATCCATGGCCTGATTCCCGAGTATGTGATGGGCCGTAACTCCTCGGCAGCCAGTGCTTTTATGATGAAAGAAAAACACCATACAGAGCTTTCTTCAAGGTCAAAGAGGATATCTCTATGTGAAAAGTCTCTTGTAGAAAGCCCAGGGTAGCAGCAGAATCAAAGCCATTTGTTAAGGCTTATCAGTCAGTCAAGAGTATCCATTAAGTGCTGTTTGTAGAGAATTCAGGGAATTAAAATGAAACAGAAGAAATGGCCCCTTCTTTTTAGGAGTGTGAAATGTAATAGAGGGAATAAAATACACAGGCAAGAAAACGGGACAGTTACAAATGAAAACAGATAGGGGCACTTACAGAAGAGCAGCCGCAACATACAAAGAAGGCCGCGTGCAAAGACACACACAGAGATAGATACTAGGTGGTGAGGCATCAAGGGTTGTGGGGACAGAAATCTGTGAAGATTACACCTCCACAGTGTGACAAATGAGATGTTTGGGAGGATAGTCCTGCCTCGGGTCAGAGCATCTGATAACCTGCTCCAGGACCCAGATTCCGTGTATCCCCTCCCCTCTGACTAGAATAGAACAGGGAACGACTAAAGGAAATACGGCAGAACCCAATGGGAGAGGGGCCGGCAGCGAGAAGGCGAAGGGAGAAGGGCCTACAGGAAAGTGGAGAAGACAGTGCAAGGTGACTTGTTGGCAATTGGTTTGGGACAGGTGCAGCTCTGAACGCGCTAGGCATGGGTCCTCCTGCCCAAACACAAGGTTTCAGAGAAGTTAGACTCAAGGCATCCATCACACTTTGGATAATGACTGGTACATTACACTGCATCGATCAAAAGTAACGATTTGGTCGCATGTTTTGGGGGATTCTTCAGGAGTAGCCCTGACTGAGGAAGGAGATAAACCATTCTGCTGTGTGCCTGCCCACACCCCACCCCGCTTCTCCAATCCATTATCACCCAGGGAGTTCCTCCCGCAGGCACCCTAGAAGGTAGAGGAGGACTGGTTTTCCCGGCGGTATGTTTTTACGGAGCAGTGGGAGGGGCTGGGGCCTACCAACTGCTGTCCTGCTGCCCCACCAGGGCCCCTTGCCTAGTCCATAGACACGTTCTGGGCTTTCCTACTGGAAAGCGGCAGAAGGTGAGGCGAGTCCAGTGGGTTCAAGGTTGCAAGCCGGTTGTGGAAGAGACAAAATGAGCAGAGATAGAGTACAGCTCCAACAGGTTTTTTTTTTTTTTTAATTCAAACCCAGATTCAGCGCTGAGGCATCCCACCAGACTCTGTCGAGTACTGAGTATGGACCCTGAGTTTTGACCTGGGACAAGCTTTTATAGGCACAATACACACCGGTGTCTTTTTAAAATTTATGTAGAAGGCGAACTTTGCATTAGCTTTCATTTGCAGTTTTTTTCCCCCCAAAAAAAGCTGTTTGTACCAACATGTGGTTTTTCTAAAAGCTACAATGTACAAAAGCGGAATATTCAGCAAGGCTGACATTTGCGCAAGCTTGGGCACATCCTGTCATCTCCTATTCTTACTTCAGATCCAGGCTCAACTGAACTTCCTTATCACACATCCCCCCACTGATTTGGGTCAATACTGAATCTCCTGACTCAGTCGGACCTTCTCCTTCTAAAATTAACTCAGTGTCATGTTTTGGTAATGCAACACAGCGCCAGTAACTTGGCTGTACTTCCTTGTTACTGCACAAACTTTACTAAAGCATTTATAAAACAGGGACCAAACTTAACAAGAGAATTATAATGGCTGTTGACCCATGAAGGCAGACAGGAGGGTGATAGACACAGGGACACATTAAACCACTTTTCAAACCAACTCTGCCTCTGTCCTCTTACTTTTCTCTCTTGTCCAATGCTTTTCTGACTTCAGCTAACACCTGTCTCACAATCCCAGTTTTATTGGCATTAAAACAACACTCCTGAAGACAGATGTGTGCATAAGCAAAAGTGGTGAAGAAAGTTGATGGTGTCCGGCTATCCAATGATGTAGCGTCTGGGGTCTTAAAAGCTTGAAAATAAACAAGCAGCCATCTAGCTCAGAAGCAACAGAGCCCACATGGAAGAAACATGCCAGCCTGTGTGATCACAAGAAATCAAAGAGCTAAAAATTATGCCATTATAAATGAGAGGGAGTTTGGGACCCAAAGCCCATCTGTAGGTAACACACCATTTTCTTACAGAAAAGGCATGGGGAAGAGACTAGCCAGTCAGGGTGCAGTGTAGCAATGATGAAACATACAACTTTTCTCTAGCTCTTCAATGCTTCCTCCCGTCCCCTCCCCCCACTAGCATGATCCCAATTCTGCCCTACAAATCTGGTTAGACAAGGGGATGTACACTGGTACAGATAAGAAATGGAAACATGGGGAATCCAGGACAGATGATCCTTTCAGGACCAGTGTGGAGAGTGGTGATACTGGAATGGTGGAGGGAAGGTGGGATAGAAAGGGGGAACTGATTATAAGGATCTACATTTAACCTCCTCCCTGGGGTATGAACAATAGGGAAGTGGGTGAAGGGAGACATCAGACAGTGTAAGATATGACAAAATAGTAGTAATTTCCAAATTATCAAAGGTTCATGAAGGAGAGCGGAGCGGGGAGAGAGGGTGAAAATGAGCTGATATCAAGGGCTTAAGTAGAAAGCAAATGTTTTGAGAATGATGATGGCAACAAATGTACAAATGTGTTGTGCATACAATGGATGTATGGATGGATTTTGATAAGAGTTGTATGAACCCCCAATAAAATGGTTTCAAAAAACAAAACAAGCCCTCTTCCCTTAAGACAATGCAACGTCCTCTTAGTATAAAAAAAAGACTGGTCTAATCCTGTTCTGTTTTGGAGGTCCACCTCACCCAGTGAGGCTATTGCTTCAGATAAAGTATCGATGGTTTTTTCTAATTTTCTTACAGAATTAGCTACCCAACTCCTTAACTGGGTCAGCCCCTGTTGACCAGTGACAAGAGCGAGGTCCCAATGCTGAGAAGCCTGCCACTCTAGGCCCACCAGTAAAGGGACTAAAATTGGGGAGCTCGGCTGCACCAGATCCCTCCTATGATAAGGTTTAAATGTTCTCTTCCCTCTGCTCCACTAAACACATCCACTTGGGGCACCACCTGGACCAAAATGCATGGCTCTGAATGTTGACTCTGGTGAAGGAGAGGGGCATCCCTGTGAGCATCATTGAACGGCCCCATCGCTGCCCTTTCCAGGAAGGGGAGGGTAGGACCCAAGCTACAAAGACGCACATACAAAGGCACTTCAAAGGGTTCATGGAAAAGTGACATTAAAATAATGGGATTTTCCCACAAGCATTTTGAAGCCCTCCTGAATGGGTTTGAGTGATATGGCAAAGAAAGATTTTGACCTGGGTAAGCGATGCTCACACTGCATAGAAAGTGCAATTTATTAAAATTATTTTTATTAGTTACTTTCTGTGATCTCCCAATGACCTTCCTATGCGGTTTGTGCAACCGGCTGGCTTTTATGAATAACCGTAGCAGAGGACGATAAAACCAAACCATTTTTGCATGGGAATTCCACCCTAAACATGATGCTTCACCCAGGGTCTAACAACTCCTCCTCACCCCCACCCCACTCTCAGCGCTCAGCTTCCAAGGAGCTTATGAGTGGCTTCTCACGTGATGAGATTCTTTTGTTTGGAAACATTCCTGTGTCCTCAAAGCTACCTGCTCCAGGAAGTTTTCGTATAGCCTCTACCTGATAAAGCGCTACTGGTGTGTGCTCAACTAGCTAGGAATTCTGATTATTAGGTGTGTGTGTGGGGGGGGGGGTGGGGCGGAGCTGGGCGGAATTATGTGTTAGCCATTTCCTAAAAGTATTATCCAATTTAGCTCTAAATAAATAGTCCAAAGGAATTTTCCGGAGAGAGCTCTTACCTTTCTTTTGTCTTAATATACAAAATGAATTCTTTAAAGCTTTAAAAATAATTTTTAAATATAAGATTTGATCAGAAACTGTACAAGGAGAAGAATGAAAGCCCCCCTTCTGGATATCCTTGCTCCACCCAAGAATCCATGCTGCCTGCGGTGAGCCCATCATGACTCATAGTGAGCCTGTGGAGCAGGGTGGAGCTGCCCCATGGGCATCAGGGGCTACCAATCTGTATAGGAGTAGAAGGTCTTGTTTTTCTCCCAATATCCTTGCTAAACATTATTAATTTGAAATTAATTTCTGTTTTTCTTTCTGATCCTTGCATTTTGGAAAACGAGCTTTTAAAACAATTTTATTGACACAGTCACATATACAAGTCAATGGTTTAATCATATTAAAAACAGTCGCTCAATCATCAGCACATTAAATTTTAGAACTTTTTTCTCTTTTCCGTACTCATTATTATTATCCCTGTTTGCCCCAAAGCCCCCCTGGTGTAACCTAAGAAGCTATTGATCCAGTGACTATCTCTGTAGATTTACCCATCCAGGATTTCATATATAAAAAAGTACAAAACAAAAACCAAAAGAGCCTGGCAACAATATAAAATAAAGCAGAGAAAAGTCTCAATGGAAAAGAAAGTAGAAACTATTAAAAATTGTGACAAAATTAAAACAGAGAACAAGAATGAGGTGTTTTATTTTAAGCTAACAAGATCAGTATCTCCATGCTAGTGTGGAGAAGACTCAGTGTCAGAACAGACGTGAAGAAGGGCGTGGCTCCCCAGTTGGGAGGAGGAAACCACTGAAAACATTATAGTTTTGGAGCATTTTAAAATTTATTTTTATTAATAAGTCATTTTACTGGGGACTCTTACAGCTCTCATCACAACCCATACATGAATTGTATCAAATGCATTTGTACATATGTTGCCATCATCATTTTCAAAACATTTTCTTTATGCTTGAGTTCTGGGTGTCAGCTCCTCTTTGGTGTCCTCCCTCCCCTACCCTTCCACCCTCATGGACCCCTGATAAATTATAAATTATTATTATTTTCATATCTTCCACTGTCCACTCTATATATTTGCCCACGTTTCTGTTGTTTGTCCCCCCAGTGTTTGTTTGTGTGTGTGTGTGATACATTGATCATTATAGTTGGATCCCTCATTCCTCCGCGTGTTCCCCACCTCCTGGTATTACTACCAGGATACCAGGTATCACTACTCCCATTACTATTTCTGAGAGGTGTATCTGCCCTGGATTCTGTGCATTGAAAGCTGTTATCTTTACCAGTGTACATGAAGCATTTCAAAATACTAAAATCCTAAACAAAAGAAGCAGGACATTGTTGGAGATACTAACAGGAGGTATGCCCCTCAGGTTAAAGGACATTGGAAAAGCGACTGAAGAGATGATTTCTTGCAGAGGAGTTGACTATGACGAGTCAGGTAAAGCCTGTGGGAGTGGAACCTTCAGGATCTTTGTTTACATATGGAGCACAACGAAAGTAAAGAGAAATAGCGGGGTTGGGGGAATCTTTTAATGATTGGAGCTTGGAATGTACGTAAGTATGAATTTAGGAAACTTGCAAGTATTTAGGAATTTAGGAAAATGGCACACATGAGGATTGATATTCTAGGCAATAGTGAGATGAAGTGTACTGGCATTGGCCAATTTAAATCAGAAAATCATACGATTTACTATGCTGGGAGTAATACAAACAAGAGAAATGTCATGGCATTCATTGTCAAAAAGAATCTTGCTAAATCCATCATAAAGTACAATGCTGTGCTTGGATTATGCCTATCCACCTTCAAGGAAATTCAATCAATGTAACTATTGTTCACATTTATACACCAATCACAAAAACAAGAGATGAAGAAATTAAAGAATTCTACCAATGACCTCACCCTGAAATTGCATTGATAGTTGTTGGTGATTGAAATGCAAAAGATGAAAATAAAAGAGGAAGGAACAGTAGTTGGAAAATTTGGATTTGGTGTTAGAAATGAAGCTGGAGATCGCATGATAGAATTTTGCAAAACCAATGACTTGTTTATGGCAACAACAAAAAAAGGCAACCATATACATTAACTTCGCTAGATAGAAAACTCAGAAATAAAATGGACTATATCTGAGGGAAGGTACAATGAAGAAGATGAATATTAGCAGCTAGAACCAGGCCAGGGGGCTGACTGTAATAGACATCAATTGCTCATCTGTAAGTTCAGGATAAAGCTGAAGAAAATTTAAACAAGTCCACAGGTGTGAAAATACAAGCTTGAGTCCATCCAACCTGGATTTCAGGAGCATGTTGAGAATAGATTAGACACATTAGATATCAGTGATAGCTTACTGAAGTGTGAGAGAACATTGAGACCTTCATTCATGAATAAAGCAAAATGTCATCAAAGAGAGAGAAAAGAAAGAAAATATCAAAGTAGATGTCAGAAGAGACTCCAAAACTTGTTCTTAATTGCAGACTAGCTAAAAGAAATGGGAGAAAAGATGAAGTCAAGAAACTGAATAGAAGATTTCAAAGGGTAGCTTGATAAGACTAAGCCAAAAATTGTGATGAAATGTGCTAGAATATAGAAGAAAACCCAAAGGGAAGAACACGTTCAGCATATCTGAAATGGAAAGGACTCAAGAAGAAATTCAAATCTTCAATAACTATTTCGAAAGATTTCATAGTCAAGATATTAAATGGTGCAGAAACATCAGGAGACATGGAGTTCAGTCCAGATTCAGAAGAGGATGTAGAACAGGTAATATCCTTGTTGATGTCAAATGGATCTTGGCTCAAAGCAGAGAATACCAGAAAAATGTTTACTTGTGTTTCACTGACTATGCAAAGGCATTTGACTGTGTAATAACTATAATAAACTGTGAATAACCTTGAGAAGACTGGGAATCCCAGAACACTTTATTGCACTCATATGGAACCTATAAATGGAGCAAGAGGCATGAGCAGAATAGGGATATAATGCGTGGCTCAAAATCAGGCAAGGTGTGTATCAGCATTGCATCCTCAGCATACTTAGTCATTCTGTATACTGACCAGATAAAAAGAGAAGGTGAATTATCTAAGGAATGCTATCAGGTTTGGAAGAAGGCTTATTAACAATCTGCTTGCTGAAAGCGAGGAGGACTTGGAGCATTTGCTGATGAAGATCAATGATTGTAGCCTTTTGTATGGGTTACAACTCAATGTAAGGAATACCGAAATCCTTCCAGCTGCATCAATAGGTAACATAAAGGGTGAAAAGATTGGCATGTAAAGGATTTTGTCTTACATTGACCCACAATCAATGCTCATGGAAACAGCAGTCAAGAGTTAAGAAAATGTATTGCAGTGGCCAAATCTGCTGCATAAGATCCCTTTAGAATTCGAAGAGCAAGGAGGTTACTTTGAGGACTCAGGTGTACCTGACCCCTACCATGATATTTTCCAACACACCATCTGCATGAGAAACTTGGACATTGACCAGTGAAGAGCAGAGAATAATAGATGCCTTTGAATAGTGGTGCTGAAGAAGAATCTCAAAAGTACCATGGACTGCTGAAAGGACAAATATCTGTATTGGAATAAGTAAGAGCAGAATGCTCCTTAGAGGCAAAGATGACAAGATTGAGTCTTACGTACTTTGGACACATTGTCTGGAGAGACCAGTCGCTGGAGAATCCCATCCTGTCTGGTAAAAGAGGAAGACCCTTGATGCGATGGATTGGCAGAGCAGCTGCATCAATGGGTTGCCTAGGAAAGGTTGTGAGGATGGCTCAGGATTACACAGTGTTTTATTTTGTTGCGCATCATGTCACTATGGGCTGGAGACGACTGGATGACACCCAACGACAATGACGGATGCTTTGGTTTAAGCTCTACTACTGTTCCCTACTTGGTCTTGGATTTACTATTTATAACCCTTGGATCAAACAGGCTTCTTCCATGTGGATTTAGCTGACACCTCACTTAGATGAAGGCTAGTTTTAATACAACTTTTGAGACTCCAAATACTCTTCTTTCAGAAATCAAGTTTAATTAGTAAGTTCTTTAATTAGTAACTTGTCCACTAGTAGTAGTGTTGTGAGGCACAGAAATTATACTATCCACGAATGAGTATTTTGCTACTGATGTTTTTACAACAATTAAATATTACAAGCAACATCATTATTTTGTAAAACAGAGGTGGTAGCATTCCTGGAGACCTTCACTGGAAGGGTTAGAAGGACTGCAAACTCTCCTCCTTATAACTACCATCCCTCATCTAACCAATTGTGCAAGCATTTCCCATTAAAAAGGGGCCCCCTTCATCATGAGGAGAATCATGGATTCAGAGAGAGTGTCAGAATATCACCTAGAACCTGTCCTTTGCAATTAAATTTTGTCGTTTACAGTTTGTAGGTGGATTTGTAAGTTTACTTCATAGAGAGACGGAGGGAAGAAAGAAGATAACAACAATTAAAAGCAGGACAATCAAAATTCACCACAGGAACATTTAGCAACATAAAATTTTGGCCCAAGGTACTAATATCGAGCTGTGCATTATAGCCTTTATAAGTGCAGCTTCAGCCATTAACAATTAATTTAAAGGAAATCATATTCTAATTAGGATTGCCACCATATAGAGCCCAGGGTTTGATAAAGAGGAAAGGAGCGGGTGGTTGTGAGAACATCATCTCATTAATTTCATAATCCTCATTAATTTCATTATCTGAGCATTTATAATACTCAACTAGCTTAAAATACCTTTAAGAAATGAGATCTACATCCTAAAATATTAAGTACAGCAATGATTTTTTTTAATTAGACAATTGATTCTTTAAACAGTTGGTTGCTAACTAGCATGTACCCCTACAAATGAATCTTATTGCAAGGGCTTGAAGCATATTGAGATCATGAAGAAGGATGTTCCTGGCTTTAAGGAAAATTGCAGCACTTCCTAAATTTGAAGCACTTCCTGCTTGACACACTAAGTGATCCTTTCCTTCAGTGTAGGAAGAGAAAGACGTGGTATAGAGAACTGGCATCAGAGAGAAGAGAGGGGCCCCTTCCTCACATCTCCCCAACTTCTGTCCCCTCTTCCCCTACCATTCCTCCCTTTACCTCTCCCCCACTTTCTACTCACCCCACTTGCTAAGGTGGAACCCCCCACCCTCTGTGTGCAAAGCTGTGTCACGAGTTACTGCACTACATGACAGGTGAAACCATGCCTAGGGTCAGGGGATACAGTGTGCATCCTCCTAGTGACACCACTTGTTCTAAACAAGGTCAGCGGTTCAAATCCACCAGCTGCTCCACGGGAGAGAGACAAGACTTTCTATTCTCTTTCTTACTGTCCTGGAAACTCATAGGGGCAGTTCTATGCTGTTATAGAGGGTTACATTATCAGTTGTGACCCACACCACCGCAGTGAGTTGAGTGAGTTATGTTTGTGCTGGCATGGAATAGATGCTAAAAAAGATTATTTGTTCCTGTGCTACTGAAGAACAGTGTGTCAGTCAGGAATCTTCTCTTCCTCGAGAAAGTAATTCAAAGTGGCTTCAACAAGAAAATGAAATGATTTGTTTGCATCTCTGAAAGTCTACACTGACTATCTGAACTACAAACCAAAACCCACGGCCATCAACTCAATTCTGATTTACAGTGACCCTATATCTGATGGGTTTATAAATCTTTATAGGGCAGATAACCCCATCGTTCTCTGTCAGGAGGGCTGGTGGATTTGAACAGCTGACCTTGTGATGGGCAGTCCACGTTTACCCTGCAGCGCTCTGATTTAAGGAGTAACAATCTGGGGTTCACATCATGACCTTGGGCGCTGTCATGGTCTGTGCTGCCCTCCTCCTCAGTTAAGCCAGCTTCTCTTGAGTCAGGCCACAGCACAACGGGGTGACAACAAAGACAGCAGTTTAATGTCTGTTGATCTGTATGTACATCAGGAGCGGTCATTGGCATTGCAACAGTAACGTCCCAAGGGTTGACAGCTGGACGGTGATGTAAGCAGGACTCAAGTCGAGTGTGGTACCATACGCTATCCTCTTACCTTCTCCAATGAGCTCCTCTTTCCCAGAAGCTCCAACTAATGGCTTTATGTCCCTTTGGGAGCCAATCTCTGTAGACCACCGGTGACATGAGATGCCAATTGGCTTAAATCAGTTAGGACCTGCTAAGGCTGGCAGTGTGGTGAGTTTCAACAGCCCAGAGCTGAGAAAGGTAATACCAGAGGAAATTCCAGGGGTTGTTAAGAGAAGGGAAAATAGATACTAGGGAGCAAACAGCAAGTGCTTTCCATAAAGGTAGGGGTGTGAACTGTGGCATGTGTTATGAATAGGCTTCCAATTCAGAAGGAGAGTAATGACAGATATGCAACAGGAGACACTTGACAAGGTTCCTCACAGCACTTCAGCCTTTTGGTTACTGTTTGCACATGAACTGCACACAAACCGGATGTCTGAAAGTGGGCTATGGCTGGTATCATCTATCTATCTATCTATCTACCTACCTACCTATCATCTATCTTCCTTCCTTCGTACTCATCCAATGACCAATCCATCTATCTTTACAAACCGTACAATCCTACATCCATTTAGTCATTCTGGATGACTTACTTGGTGCCATGGATTGCTAGCACTGTGAATTCTAGGATCATTTTCCACAGAATAGTGGGACCAGCCACAACATTAAACAATTGGGAGGGATGGTTGTGAAGAGCAAGGTGAAACACAAACCCTCCATAAAGGACTGTCACCCAAACTAGTGGTCAAGGACGTTTCTAGTAAAAGGGAAATCTAACTTGAGATTCAAAGAAAAACAAATTGTTGGCTAAACAAAGGTAAACTGATGCAGGGCCATAGAAACTCTCTCCCTGGATTGTTTGGGCTAGATCTTTCCTGTTCTGTACAATAGTCCATAGCAATTGCCTCCCCTGGTCCTCCCCATCCTCAAAGTTTTCATTAGAATGCTTCTGAAGAAATTAAAGAATGTGATTACTTAATTGACTTATATATGTTTTATAAATCAGGGTTCTGCTTTATTTGAGTGGTTTTCCTGAGCTCAAGGGTTTCACAAAGGTGTGTAGGGGCAGAGGAGGTACAGGCGAAGGATAGAGGATGAAGAATCTGTTGATCCAAGAGACACCTGGATGTTTTTATTCTGAATCAGACCAGGCCTGCTTTTATGATTTATATAGTGGAAGATATAATTATATATTATTGAGGAGGAAGGTTCTGTTGCTAAAAAAAACCTTTGGATAACTCTGAGGTGAAATATTGATTTATTAGGCAGACTTCCCTAAATCTACTGTTCTGAATATTTTCCTCTAGCTACATACTGACGACCAGGTCCTTGGCTGAAAGTATAAGCATCACCATGACACAGCTTCCATGAGAAAGTTCTGATTCTGCTTACATATTTCAAATTACGATGTCCTTGCCAGGAACACAGCTCCCTATAGGACTGTCTGGATATGACAAGTAAGACTTACTAGATTCTAAGATGTACCATTGAATTTCAATGAAGAAAGGGTGGATTTTTTTGCTATGGGTAATTAGGGATGCAGTCACAGAAGATATTACATCTGAACCGGGTTTGATTGAGTTTCAAGAGTCACAGATAAGATAGGAGAGGGCAATTGGGGTGGAGGGGGGAAATAAAGGAAAACAAAGGCAGGAATGCAAAGTCATGCTTGGAGAAAGGCTAGCAGAATAATTTGACTGGGACTTAAGTATTATGTGAAAGACTTGTGTAAGATTAGACCACAAAGATATGTTGGGTCAACGTGGTTGAGGGCCCAAAATGATAAACAGTTCACCTTCCCCCCTAAGGGATTTTGTATTTATTGTTACTCTTCCCTCAGATCTCCATATGACCAGCTTTTGATCAAAGAGGTCAAAAGCCTGGATCACTATCCAGGCTCTTGATCAAAGAGATTTCTTCCAATAGATCTACCTCAATCAACCTGTTAAATTTATTCCCTCTACCCAGCACTTCATCTACAATTCCAGCACTATATTCCATTTCCTTATTATCACTTATTTTTGGTAAAAATGAGTACTTACTGTCCAGCCTCCTCTCTCTACAAAAGCTATAAAATGGAGAATCTTTTCTGCTTAGTACACTACTGAATGTCCAGCACTCAGCAAGTTCATGGAACATAGTCGCTGTTCAATTAATGTCTCTTCAATAAGTTAGTATATGAACTTATTTTTATTCAAAGGAGAATGTAGACCCATAGGAGTTTTTTTGTAAGTAAATGAAACAAGGCTAACAGGATTCATAAAGGTTAATTTGATTATGAGGTGGTATGAGATTAAGGGCAGAGAGATTAATTGGGAGGTTATTTTACTTAAAAATAATTAATCTCTTTGCCCTTCATCTTGTATGAGAGTTTGAATTTAGTCACGGGCAATTGGGAGAAAGATAGAGGATAGATGGAAGCATTAGGAAGATCAAAGACATATTACTTGAGGCCAGAATAGTCATAGAGGATGAGGAACAGCTGGGAACGGAGGGCATCGTGGTGTCTTCATTAGAGAGACTTTGAGGGCAAGAGTTTTTTTGAACAGAGTCCCGTTGGAAGCATCTTGAGCTTTACGTGACCACATGTGGAAGTAGAGCAGGAAATCAAGTGGTCTACGTGTGCTTGTGCCTGAAAAGAGAAGCTGGAAGAAGAAATCAAGATTTGGGTCAATAGTTGATCCCTTCACCTATTACTCCTGGTCAGTGAATAAAGTCTCAGAGGGAAGGTATAGAAAGCAAAGAGTCAATAATTGAGGCATGGAGAGGGGCTGTGTTTGAAGGACAGAGAAAACAAAGAAGCCTTCCGAAAAATTATGCTGGTGGGAAGTTGTGATTCAGGACTGTAAAAGCAGATCAGGAAGAGGGCCTTTCTAGGTTGTCACAAGATGTCCAAAGAGGAGGGAATTGTGGCTGAATGTTAAGGACCTCCTTCCTGCTTCTGTCCTTGTGATCAAAAGAGCAGCATTAAGAAGACTGAACAGTTTAACATCATCAAGACCCTCTGCTATATCAATACTCTCCCTGGAATCCTGTGGAACCCACAGCTAGACTCTGTATAACTTCTCAGCAGGCCAGAAACCATTTTAAACCTCAATTGCTCTTTACTGCCTCCCTGTATGTGTTTTTTTTTAAAGAACTTAATACCCAATATCTTTAAGGCTGAATTCTAATTTGAATCTCTTAATTGCTAGACCAGGAGTCCTCAAACTTTTTAAACAGGAACCAGTTAACTGTCCCTCAGACCATTGGAGAACCAGACTATAGTTAAACAAACATCCATGAACAAGTTCATTGCGGGTCTGGGATGAGTTGGCTGCTAAGCAGGAAAGGAGCAGTGGCAAAAACACCTGGCAAGCCAGATAAATGTCCTCTGCAGGCTGCATGTGGCCCACGGGCTGTAGTTTGAGGACACCTGTAAGCTAGCTAGACATTACTTCTTTTACTTTCTTTTAAAAGTCTTTTATTGGGGGCTCATATTTCTCTTATCACAATCCATGCATAAGTCCATTGTGTGTCAAGCACATTTGTACATCTGATGCCCTCATAATTCTCATAAAATTTGCTTTTCTATTTAAGCCCTTGGAATCGGCTCCTCATTTTTCCTACTCCTTCCCAATCCCCCTACCCTCATAAACCCTTGATAATTTATAAATTTATTATTACTTTGTCATATCTTACACTGTTGAGGTCTCCCTTCACTCACTTCCCTTTTGTCTATACCACAGGGAAGAGGTTCTATGTAGATCCTTATGATCGATTCCCTCTTTCTACCCCACCTTCCCTCCACCCTCCTGGTATTGCCACTCTCACCACTGGTCCTGAAGAGATCATCTTAGACATTTCTTCTATATCAGCAGTAGAACGATGCAAACCCCAGTAACCATAATAATGATCCATAATAGTTCATCATTTACACCTCACCCATAAACACTGCTATTACTTGTCATCAGTGTGAACTTGTTAACATAGGATATAAGGGAAAAGAAGATAATGAGTTCGGTTTCATCTTTCCACGTGGGCTATGGTTCTACTCCCTGAAATGTGTCTTTGCCTGTCCTTTCCTAAGGACTCACTGAATTTCAGTAAAGGTGGAGTCCCTGGTGCAGAAGAAATCCTGGCAGCAGAGTAATTATGCAGAAACATGACTAAGAAGTTTTAGGACATTGACTGTTGCTTCAGCATTTCCTTGCCTAGACTCCAGTGATAGGAAAACGTGCTGTTGTTGCTCCGGTGTCATCAGCGCAATTCTTTCTCTTAGTGACTCCAAATATACGCAACAGAACCAACACTGTCCAGTCCTGCGCCATCTTTAGAGTGACTAAGTGCTCCTCACTCAGTCCTGTGTATGGATCATATCTTATGGGTGTGCACAGGGATTGTGAAAGAGATGCAAGTGGAGCCATAGGTCATTCTCAAGTCTGGGAAGGTGCAGTGATAAGTATCCAGTGAGAGAGATCAAGACACGTGGACTGAACCAGAGCCCCATTAACCCCAGGCGATGGGCAGCAAACGCAAGGGAAGATAGCCTGAGCCTCTAGAAACAACAGTTAGGAGTAAAAAGCTTATGGACTAAAACTGACAATATCTGGGCCAAACTGGCCCATCTGGGAGCTAGTTTAGTGAGACAGCAATGAAAACGAGTCCCAGTGTCCAAGAAGAAGTACAGTTCATTCCTCCTATTGATAATTTTTTGCAGTTGCTCCAATTACACACGCAAGCAAAGCCACTAATTGATATTCAAAAGTTAGGAAGATGTTAGTGGGGACTGGCTCATTTGTCTCCTCAAGGTCAATCCTGGGCGGGGCGGGGGGCGGGTTTGAGGTTCATGTGCTATGAGACCCAAGAGGCTGGTAGCACCATTGCCTCTTTGAGGCAGAATCAACTCTATGCCAATAGAAGAGTTAGATATGTTTTCCTAAAATCCCCAATCTCTCAGCCAGTGGGTATTAAGGACCCAATATCATATATATGGTATTTTCAAACCTCCCATATGCATATGGAGTTTGGACATTAAATAAGATCAAAGAAAATTGAAGCACTTAAATTGTGTGCTGACAGGAATATTGAAAGTACCATGGACTGCCAAAAGAGCAAACACATCTGTCTTAAAAGAAGTTCAACTATAATGCTCCTTGTAAACAAGGATGGTGAGATTTCTTCCCCAGTTCTTTGGGCATGTTTTCATAGGAAAAACCAGTCCCCGGAGAAGGGCGCATCATGCTTGGTAAAGTAACGGGGCAGCAAAAAACAAAAACAAAAAATTCATTTAAATCTTGTTCCCCTTGTCTGTTCCTCTAAGAGTCTCTTAGATCTCTGACCGAGCAAGTGACAAGCAGCAGCCATTCAC
Organism: Nesogale talazaci; assembly: GCA_004026705.1. Taxonomy (NCBI): domain Eukaryota; kingdom Metazoa; phylum Chordata; class Mammalia; order Afrosoricida; family Tenrecidae; genus Nesogale; species Nesogale talazaci. The sequence continues at coordinate 50,634 of PVJH01001845.1, read as the reverse complement.
CAGAAGGTGCCAGAATGCCAGCTGTCCCACGCTTCCTCTGTGGCTTCTGCTTTTCCCTCAAGGGAGTTTGAACAGAGATGAGAGGTGGGGCCAAAAACTCAGAGCCTTTGGGTGAAGACTACCTTGTTGACACTTAGATGTGGGTTGTTTTTCTAGTATGCAGAATGACTTTAGAGTGAACCTATTTATGCTTACACTTGATACTGCCTGTCACCAATAAGCAATGACATCTATTAGCACAAAACAGCATCTTTTTAATGGAGCACAATGGATTAGTTTATAGCCAAACAGCCTCCCCCTCATCAGTGTCATTCATATGAGAGTGCCCTGGTACAGGCTCTTCAGTCATAAAGTTGCCGCAACTCTTGGCAGCCTTGAGCGCAGTGGAAGGAAACACTGCCTGGCCCTGTGTGAGCCTCCTGAGCAGGTGCAGATTGCACGGATGTGATTCACAGAGGCTTGATCAGTTGATTTTGGAGGCACCTCTCCACGTCTTTCTTCCTCGTCCATCTAAATCCGGAGACTGCACCCAGCACCCACGTCTCCACCGACAAGTGGGTGCGCTGTGAATGAGGTAGATGGCTGAGGACTCCAACCCAGGTCTCCTGCAGGGGAAAAGAGAGTTCTGCCTCTGACCCCCCAAGGTCCTCCTTGACCTTGAGTCAGAATGCCTGAGCTGAAATCCTAAATCTATCATTTACAGACTTTAAGAAGCTGGGCATATCACTTACTCTTTCTGCGTTCAGTTCCCTTGTCGATAAAGAGGGATAATAATACCATCTACCTCACAGGGGTCTGTTACAGATGAAGTGAATGTATCGACACACACACGATGCTTAGAATTGTGTGACTCCGAAATAACTCAGTAGGTGCCACCTGAAATGTAGATACACAGCTCCCCAATCAACTGAAGGGAAAAATGAGATGAACTACCTAATTTCTCACTTTATTTAGCTCCATGTTTTCAGCTTGAGAAATAAGTGGCCCCTAAATGGAGAAAGACAGGGCTGTCTGCTCCTTCACAATTTAAAAGCCTTGGAAACCCAACAGGGTTGTTCTGCTCTGTCCTGTAGGCTTGCAGTGGGTTGAAATCAACATGACAGTCAGTTTGTTGTTTTTAAAGGACCCAGAGCAATTGTGGTCAGGCATATGTTTTGCCGCAGAAGTCACAACAGAGATTGTTTCCAGCAGCCTGAGCCACGGTGCTCTAAGTTCAGAGCACCACAGAGCACGCTTTAGTCTTTTTCTCTCTGATAGCATAGGGAACAGGCTGGTTGGTACCAGACTCCCTGCATACCTCACTGATTCTGTGCCTTCTACTTCTCCTCTCAGCTCAAAGTGCAGCAGGGAGCACATCACTGGAGCACGGTAGGTGCTCACTCAAGGTTGCACTGTGATGAGTGTTCCCTAATCCATCATTGCTATCGGCACCGCTCTTGTCATTGCCAGTTCCATCTAGACAGTAGGCTTTGTCCTAACGCAAGGTAAACCAGTTGCTATCACGTCATTTCGGACTCTGTAGAGGTTGACCTGTACCCATGGGGCTTCTATGGCTGTAATCTTTATGGAAGCAGACTGCTGCTAATGGGTTCAAACACCAACCTTCTGGTTAGCAGTTGAGTGCTTAACCACTGACCCCCAGGGATTCTGAGTGGAAAATCCAGGAACGGGTGGTTTCCTGAGTTAGCATAGGTTTCCCCTAGCACGGGAAGTTGAGAGGGCCCCCGGGAATCACTGGTTTTGTTTGAAACAATTAGTACATTACTGCAATCATATGGGGCTTCCTAGAAAGTCCCTAAATGGCACCGTGATGACCAGAAGAAGAAAACTTCTCACCTTTATACACCTAAGTTCTTATTAGAACATTACCAAGACGCCAGAGACCATCTGCCTCATTGATAAGTACGTAAGTGCAAATCTCTGTTTCTGCATCCAGGGTATAAAGAGTTTACTCTGTACATCCTTAAGGGTTTAACCCTCTTGCTTTCTTGCCCCCTCTCTTTCCTTCCCTTGATTCATTTTAAGAGTATGATAGAGGTATTCTTGCCACTTAATGAACTGCATATAGTTAAAGTGCACATGTTGATAAGCTTTGACATATTTATATACCTGTGAAATGATCCCCGAAACCTCCTCAAGCCCCTTAGTTCCCCTTCTCTTCTGCCTCTCACTGCCTCCCTGCACCTAGTAATCTGTTTTTTATCAGTAGGAGATACTTTGCATTTTCAAGAACGTTAAGTGAGCAGACTTGGGCAGTATGCATTCTGTTCTTATCTGTTGTGTTTTACTCCAAATAATCCATTTGAGACACATTTATAGTGGACAGTGCATCATAGCTTATTTACATTGCCAGTAGTATTCCATTGCATGAGTCTAGCACTTAGTTAATTGTTAATCCATTCACCTGCTGGTGGACACTTGGGTAGATGCTAATTCCAGGCTTTAAAAAATAAACCCATGAACTTTTCTACACAAGTCTTCGAATGGACACAGACTTTGCTTTCTCTGGGGTAAACATTGAGGAATGAAATGACTGCTGCAAGTGGTAGATGATACTTAATTTTTAAAACATTTTTAAATTTTCTCCCAAAGAGGACACCTAACTTTACACTCCTATCACAGTAGTTTAGACCTGTTCTCAAGAGAGACTAGCCCCTCGGGAAGGACGTCGGGAAGGCTTGGCAAAGTGGAAGGGCAGTGACAGAGAAGAAGGCCCTTGAAGAAATGGTTTGGCCCAGCAGCTGGAACACGAGGCTGACCCATGAGAGCCAGTGTGAGGTTGGTGCAGGACCCAGCGGTGTCCGTTCTCTTGTGAGTCGGGTCGCTGAGTCACACACATGCCCCCCAGCATCTAACAGCAGCGACAAAGGCAGCCAGTGCATGAGAAGTCCAGTTTCTTGTCATCCTCACGAACAGTCGATGTGGTCTTTTTCTTTTTAGCCATTCTAGTATGTATTTAGAGGTATGTCATGGTAATTTTATTTTGCAATTATGATTTGACCTTTCCTTATGCATATTTGTCACCTTTATATCCTGTTTTGCAAAGCATCTATTCAAAAATTTGTCCATTGAAAAAATCTGGTTGCTTTTTAAAAATTAAGTTTTGAGACTAGTTTATATATTCTAGATGCAAGTCTATTGGAAAATGAAATTATGAAGTAGAATTCTGCCTGCTTAATGTCCTTGTCAACTAATTCTAGCAGCTGGGTCAGTTTGGGATCAGTTGAGATTGACTTACTTCTCATTGTGCATAGTATTTTCTTGTTTCGTTGTCTTCTTGATAATTGTTTATTGTATGCAAGATAATGTACCGTTGACCTTTGGGGCTGCTGAATATCTTTATAAATCTCTCTCTCTCTCTCTCTCTCTCTCTCTCTCTCTCTCTCTCTATTCTTGAGATCTGCTCTGAAGTGTAGTTAGCTACTTGGAAAGGGTTAGCTCCTTTAAGGCAGTGATTCTCAACCTTCCCAATGCTGCATGACCCTTTAATACAATTGTCATGTTGTGATGATGCTCAACCGTAAAATTATTTTTGTTGCTACTTCATAATTTTTCTACTATTATGAATCAGGCGACCCCTGTGAAAGGGTCATTTGACCTCCACGGCGGTTGCCACCCACGGGTTGAGAGTCGCTGCCTTAAGGTCTTCTTTTTCAGATGCAATGGGCAGAATTATTGTTGTTTGGGATAGACATGATGGCTGCAACTCTGGGCTTGCACACAGTAATTGTGAGGATGCCGCAGGACTGAGCACGGGTCCCTTGGTTATGCATAGGGTCCCTGGGAGTCCAAGCTGGCCTAGTGGTGGCTAACACAAGAAGAACCAACGCAATCGTTCTCAGTCTACAGCTGTGGATGTCTCACCACTGGGTTAAGTAAGACTCAGTGCTTTGCTCAGGGGCTCGGGAGTCCTGGGGATTTTATTCTGGCTGGGAAGAGCCCACACAATTTTGAGCCCCACCTGAGGACTAGTACTGCCACCTGTTCCAGATTAAGTCTTTGGGGTACTTGTTTCCCTGGCTTTGGGTCTCTGCTCTAATTTCCCTCGTTTTCAACTAAATGGTTTTGTTTGTTTGCTTTGGGTCTCTCATGCCTGTTATCTGATCCCTTCCCGATCTCATGGTCACAGAGGCTGCAGTGCTTCTTCCATGTGGACTTGTTGCTTCTCTGCTACATGGTCACTTGTTTAACTTTAATCCTTTAAGGTTCCAGATGCTATGTATCTGGAGAGCCAGGCACCATCAGCTTTCTTCACCACAGTTGCCTATGTTCCTATTTTGTCTCAGTGATTGTGCCAGGAGGGGGAGTGAGCATCACAGAATGCCATGTTGTTAGAACAAAGTGTTCTTACATTAAGGCAGGGCTTGAGCAGGGGCCTGAAATCCATCCGCTACCTCAGTGTATTGCCATATAAATATAACTAAATAGGCCAATACCTCTATTTTCATGAATTCATACATTTACATATCCATACATCTATGTTTATACCTCTGTTCATAGCCTTGCTTCCTAGGTCTTTCCTGTTTCCTTTTACCTTTCTCCTGCTCCACCATCACACCCACTCTTCTTCTGCCTCTTAGTAATTCCTCTCAGTTAGATTGCTGTTGCTCCAACACCCCTAGGATCTCTACGTCCTCCTCTTTATTGATTTTAATTCCCTAGTTGTTCCCTGTTTATAGCATTGTTTCCTCACTGCTCCCTCTGTCACCTTCTCCATTGGCCTGATGCTTTCTCCTCGAGCTTGTTTTCCAAGCCTATCTTATATAAGTAGACAAACCAACAATAATGGAGACAAAACAAAAGATTGACTAAAAAGAGAAAAGTGAGGGAAAAAAACTAGGGGAAAAAGCATATATAATTCCAAGTCTGTTCGCTGACCTTTATGCTTATCTCCCCAGAGGTCCTGGGGGAAATTTCTGGAACTTCCCCTCTTAGGGACTGTGTGTCTTTTCGGCTTGGCTTTGCTCCCATAGCTGATCTACTATGTTTCTTTCTTGGTTCACACCATTGTGGGGGGATTCAGACTGGACTAACTACGCCCCCCCCGTGTATCCCCAGTATTGTCCTCTGTCGCAGTATGCTCCAGTGAGGTGGAAACGTGTCTTGTCTTGAGCTGTTGTCGGCCCTACAGCTCTCTCTGTTCTTTGCAGGGACATCATACTTCAGGCTTCATGTGCCGATATGGGGTCTAGCTTCTCGATCTCTCTTTTTCCTTATTGCTTTGCTTTTTGTAGACACAGCAGGTCAGCCCCTCTCCCCAACATCTCCCCCGTAGGTTTGGTGTTGTCCTCTGTAGCACATGTTGGGTCAGTTTGACTTTGATTGGAGAAAATCACTCATCCACTTGAGTTTTTCCCATAATGCGGTGCATATACGCTGTGTTCAACATCACAGCAGTTTCTGTGCCATTTTCCCTAAACAGGAAACAAAATTTCCCAGCTGCACACTGTTCTCTTAAATTGGCTATCACAAAAATTGAGGTTTGAGTGAAACTGCTTTTATGAAAAAAACTTACTGTGACTAGAGAGAACCTTCCCATGTGATGCCACTGTATTCACTAACTCAAAGCATGTTGACTGAGGCTCACCTAGCCAGAAAAATACGTATTATTTTTCTACCTTGTGGAGCTTTCTTCCAGGTTTTTTTAGGTACCCTTTCTATGTCCTCTTCTCAGTACTCAGCAGCATCATTGAGAATGGTGCTCTGCAGATATTTGCAGTTCTCACTCTGCAGCTCTCTCCTCTTTGGCTCTCTCATCTATGATTGCTAGTCACCTTGATGCCCATGATTTCTAGCTCCGTCGCATCAATTCCAGCAAACGGCTCATTTCCTGTGCCACAACCTGGAAACACTCCCCAGGCAAATGTTGCTATAAACTTCCATCTATCTAGTCAGTCCCTGCTAATGGCTACCTCACGTCCAGTGAGACACTGCCTGGTCCTGAGCCATTCTCATGATCCACTGCAGTTTGAATTTTCAACATCCATTGAATTTCATTGGTGGTATTTAAAAAAAAAAAATTTTTTTTTAGGCATCACTGCCCTCAGGTGGTGGGAGTAGGAGGCCCAGCCTTTGCTCCTGGGAGCTGGAATTGAACCTCCAACCCAGTTGGCTGCAGTCCCACGCACAACCACTATGCCACCGGGGGTCAGCCCTGGTGGTATTTTTGAAAGTAGATCACAAACCCTTTCTTTCTAGTCTATCTAGCAAGACAAGCATAAGGCTCTCCTAATTTGTTTCCCATCTGCGTTAGTCTGGGTTGGCTAGAGAAACAAATTCATAAACACGCGTGTGTAAGAAAGAGCTTTATATACACGAGCAATTGTCTACTGAGAAAATATCCCAGCCTAGTCCAGATCAAGGTCATAAGTCCAATATTCATCCTTATGGCTGATACCAATCTTTAAATTTCTCTTCAGACTCATGCCATACATGTAGTGACACCACAAGGAGGAAGATGTCAGGTCAGTGGGTGTAAAGTCACTGGATCCAGTGACAGTGAAAGCATCTCTGTGCTGGCATGGCTCCTGCAGCTCCAGGGCACTAGTGTAGCTCCACATGTCTTGGCATCAGGAATACGAAGCAGAGAGCATCTTCCACCTTCAGGGAGGAATACAGGGTGTCCCAGGATCTTTAGGAGAAGACCGGACCCACATAGAGGCCTCATTGGCTATGTCCTGATTGACAGGAGATGATGTAACTGCCACACCTCTCTCTAAGGATCACAGTCCATATGTCCTGCATAATGCAAACTATTGTTTGTTATACTTTGGATTGCTACTTTATCTTGTGTGAAAGCAAAAGTTCCCACTACTTCTCTTTAAATGTACTTGAATTACTCCCATTTAATTGACAAATTATCTAGCCTTTTGCCATTGACTCCTGTCTGTTAAATGCCAGCACAGTATGAACTTTCACCCTTAGCATTTGTAGGGGTCTCTGGGAGTCACTTTAAAAATTAGCAATTTCATATGGAATGTGTTTTATTTCCCTAAAGTCTTTGCTTTGAAGAAAGCAAAGATGATGCCTTTTTTCTAATAGGTTCCTTGCTTACATTTGTTACATATGTATCAATGAAGCTCATGTGCACAGCCCTAGAGCTTTTAAGCTATTATTGATTTTTCCCCATTATTGAAATCAGAAATGTATGCATAAAGCCCTTTATCTTAAGAGTGTAATAGATGGTGTCCTTGTATATGAACAAGGACATCTGGCAGATCAAGAAACATGGGTTTCTGCATCATATGCAACAAAGCAATATAACGCAAACTAATACTTATCGAAGGTCAGCTGAGTCACAGCAACACTAAGCCCTTGACTACAGGACAAAATGTGGATTATGGCTGTTTCTGCCCATCCAGAAATTCTTTAGTAACCAAACACAACCTAGAAAGCTTTAGGACACAGTTCCATTGTGCATACATAGTGTTGCCATGATTCAGAACTCACTTCTTGGCAACTAATAACAGCAATGTTTATCAGGGATCTCTTATTGACTGAGAATTAATGTACATTTTCCCCCATCCCCACTTTATATGAATTTTTCTTTATTAAATAAAGGAGATCATTGTCCTCCAGACAATTCTGACTCATAAGCAACCCACGGCCAGAGTAGACCTACCCCACAGAATTTTCAAGCAATCAACTCATATGCAGACAGACTGTCCTGTCTTTCTCCCATGGAGTAACTAGTGGGTTTTAATCCTTGATCCTAAGGCTAGAAGCTAGAAATACTAACCACTGACATATCATGGCATTTCACCTGCTTTATAGGCAAGGAAACTGAGGTATTGATACAGGAAGACATCCAAGATCCTCTTGTTAAATCATCAGAAGGAATCCAGAAGTCTGATCAATTAAATTACCTTAGAAGTCTGTCAAGAAGGATGGAAGACAGACAGAAGTTGCAGACAGGCAGATCTGAATACCACACAGGAGTTCCAAATCCCACATCTTGGAATTGACAAGCAAATTGGCAATTTAAACTACTTGAAAAGTTATTTTACAGGAAGCTTAGGCCTGTATCATGGGTCACTGTACAGAAAAGAGGGAGTCTGTCCAACATGAAGCATGCATGACATTCCATAATAATTTCTGCCCTCTGATATCAGACTCCCTTGAAACAAGGATCCATCTTGGAGAACAACTGCATATATACTTTATTAGTATACCCCAGACTAGACCAAGATAACCCCACCATTTCCTCAAATGAATAAGTCTAACCTTCCTGGTGTGTCTAGGAGAATTAAAAACCCTGAACTCCACCTGGCTTTGAAGATACAAGGATAGGTATTGTTTGTACTCTCCTCCACTATGCCAGCTGGCTTCTTCTCCCTCACTAATGAAATTTTGCTTGTATGGAAATTCTATACCTCACTTGGTTAGTGAAAGACAAGAATTCTCCTTTGTAGAGTTATACCACAGACGCCACTGTCTCTAGCAATAGTATTAAAATCTTAAGAAAATGAGCATTAAATGTCATTCAGTTAGTAAGTAAAAGAGCCCAAATTTGAACTTACGTTGTCTGAGTCAAGAGTCCAGATTCTTCATCTACTATCACGTTGGCTTTCCTACATGCACGGTGTGCCAAAGTGCAAACATTAGGTGCCACTTGGTCTTTTCCAATTCACAGCAACGCCACGTACCACAGAAGCGAGCACCGTCCCATCCTGAGCCAGTCTCCTATTTGTTATCTTGTGTGAGTCCACTGCCGCAGCCACTCTGTCAATTCTTCTTGTGGAGGATCTTCCTCTTTTTCATGGTCCTTCTCTATCGAGTATGCTATTCTTTTCCAGGACCTTGCCTCTCCTGAGAACATGCCCAAAGTGTGTGAGAGGAAGTCTGGCCTAGCTTCCAAGCATTCTGGCTGTACTTATTCCAAGACAGATTTGTTTGTTCTTTTAACAGTCCCTTGTAGTTTCAATATTCTTCACCAGCACCACAAGTCAAATACATCAATTATTTCTTTTCAGCCTTCTTTATTCACTGTCCAACTTTTGCATACATTCTAGATGACTGAAATTATCATGGCTTGAGTCAGGTGCACTCCAGTCTTTCAAGTAACATTCTTTTTTTCAATATTTTAAAGAATTTGGGCAGAAGACTTACCGAATTCAATGCATCACTTGATATCTGGACTCCTGCTTCTAGGAGCAAGGATTGTAGAGTCACGCAAGACAAAATCCCTGGCAATGTCAATCTTTTTGTTTATCATGATGCTACCAACTGGTTAAGTGGTGAGGATTTTGGTTTTCTTTACATTGAATTGTAAGCCATCCTGAAGACTACAATCCTTGATCTTCATCAGCAAGTGCTCATTTTCAGCACAAACCAGCTTCTCTGAGGATTTGCTCAACAGACAAACTGAAAAACTGTGTATGTGACTATGCGACCCTGTGTAAACCTCTTTTGATTTTAACCATGCCGCATTCCTTTGTTCCAGTCACATCACAGCCTCGTGATCAATATACAAGTCCTGCATGATGAAGAGTTCTGGAGTTTCCATTCTTCTCATGCTTCATTATGATCCATACAGTTGAATACCTCGGAATAGTAAAACAAAACAGAAAAACACCCAAATCTTAAAAGTTGCATAAAGACATATTAAAGTATCCTCAACAGCAACCAAAATATCTAAATCCTTTGAAGTAGGCTTTTTATCAACAACTTTCTTTCTATATCCCCCTCCCTATCTGAAATCCTTTGAGTTATTGTAAAACTTGCAAACTTTAAGGAAGAAAGGCAGAATGAGTTGGAGCTAAATTCTACTTAGAAGAAGATTTAGTCAACTTATCTAAAGTGAGAGGCAGCCCCCAAATAAATGACCACATGAATTATGTATTCAAACATAAAAATCAAATCCATAGGAAATAAAGATGAAATATTAACTAAAATTTTCATAATCTGGACTTGAGCAATGCCATTCCATGTAAGAAATAGAGCCTTGACACTGTAAAGGAAAATATATGACAGCTATATAACATATTTTAAAAATATGTTTAACAGAATTATTTAAAATAACCATTGAGTTGAAAGTAGGAGTAAAAAGACTCATTTTTGCCTCAGTGTGTTAGGTGGTTTTAAACTTCTTATCTTGTAGTTAGTCGCCCAGTGCATGATCCACTACAATATCATGTTTCTTGTTACTCAAAAAGTGTTTCTTGAATAAAGTGAAAATTCTACAAATCAACAAGAAAATGAAACTCAGAGTAGAATGAGCCCAGAAACATAGTAAAAATACATGGAATGATACAAGTGATTGCAACCATTGAACAAGGTTCAACCTAATGCAAATCCATAACAAATTGCTTAAAAAACACAACTTTCACATGTGAAAGAGAGTAAGTGGTTGTTCTTATCCAAAATTAAGTATCGCCCTATATATAATTGATGGATTATAAATTAGTAGAATAGTTCTTAGAAATATTTAGAAATTATTTTTTAAATGGAAATATTGAATATTCAACATTCCCACTTTTATAAATCTGGATTAAAAATAATATATGGGTGTGGAAGGGTACATCTTTAAGGATGGTTATTGAATATTGCTTGAATTTTTTAAAAAAATTACAAATGCCCTAAATGTCCATCAACTGGGAACTACTTAACAGAAATAGTAAAATACCTAGGTAATAAAATGAAATCAACTTATATATTATAACCTAGACAAATATTATAACCCAAGGTATTTTATTTAATTTAGCTTGCCTAAGTTACTTTATTTAAGTCAGTCTCTTTGGAATTTTTATACTTTTATAAATTTTTAAAATTTGCTACATTGTTAAGCAGTCAAGTAATCAAAGGAGACATTGCATTAGGTAAATCTGCTGCACAAGACCTCTTTAAAATGTTGAAAGGCAAGGATGTAACTCTGAGGACTAAAGTGTACCCAACTCAAGCCGTGGTATTTTCAATGGCCTCATATGTGTGTGGAAGCTGGGCATTGAACAGGGAAGACTGAAGAAGCACCAATGCAGTAGACTTATTGTGCTGGTGAAGATAATTGAAAGCCAGAGGACTATGAAAAGCCAAAAGAACGAACAAATCGGTCTTGGAAGAAGTAGAGCCAGAGTGCTCCTTAGAAGGAAGGATGCTCATCTCACATACTTTGAACATGTTTTCAGAAGAGACCAGATCTGCAGAGGACATGATGCTTGATAAAATAGAGGAGCAGTGACAAAGAGCAAGGCCCTTGACAAGATTGATTGACACGGTGGCTTCAACAATGGGCTCAAACATAGGATGTGAGAACAACCAAGGATCAGGCAACATTCTCTTCTGCTGTCCTGTGAGTTGGAACGAGTTGGTTGCTGAGTTGGAATTGACTTGTCAGCACCTAACAACACATTGCTCAGAAGCACGCAGGCTGCATGGCAATGTCACCTGGAAGGGCCAGAGAACCTTGAGAATCCTCTCACACTTGTCTGACTGGTGATGACCAAAACACTGGCTCCTGCTATATGGTTCATCAACAGAGACATTCAGCGATTGTCCTAAGATTTTAAAACCTTATTGTTTTGTTTGCTTGTTCGTGGTCCTTGGTTCCTATGGTTATCCTGAAACCTGAGTTATATGTAAAACATCTACATGTGACTCACCCAGAGTGAATTCCAAAGTTGTCATTGTGGCAAGGTGCCATACATAGAAGCGGACAGCCTCATATTTCTTCTGAGGAGCAGCTGTAAATTTGAATCCCTCACTTGTGGTTAGCAGTCCAACGCTTCCCAGATACCACCAACAGAACTCCTTGTTTACTATACACATATACATGCATGTGCACACGTAAACACGTCAATATGTTTATATCACTTTATCAAAATACAGGGAAGTAAAAACTTCTAAACTCGTAGTGCTGGTCATTCTAGGAAGTAGATACACTTGGAAAAATGGAAAGCAGGGGAATCTTTAATATTTTACTTTATAGAATAAAAATGATTGTATGTAAAAAAGATTGTATGTAGTATTCTGCGAAGAAAAATTAGGAGTTAAGCTAAAAGACACATGGTTTTGAAGAGAAAAATGCTGAGGATTTATTTCATCTTGTTCTATGAATGTATCAATCTTTCTGTTGAGATCTGAGTCTAGGAAATGCCCTAAGTAATCTGATCAGACACCACCTGTGTATTATTCTTCCCCCTCCAGTTTGCCGTGCCCTTACTCTGACCACTCTGTAATGATCAGTTCTACTTGAGTGCCAATCAACTTCTGTGCCACTGACACTACGTTATTTCAGACTTCTGCTGTGAGTTTCTTGCCTCCTATGTCCCTCCTAGCACAGCACCATGAGATTTCCTGTGGAAATCTAAGAACTTAACCCTTAGTGAAATGTGAATGGTCTTAGGACATAACTCATATAGTTGCTCAGATTCAGGATAGAGCAACCAAATGCATGTGTGATATCCAGTCCAGCACACACCCTTGTATTGATAACTATTCCTTTCTTCCTTTCTCTTCTTAAGTCTCATTTCTCCTTTCTGGAGTTACATTCCCTAATAAAGAAGACCTGTGTCTCAAACTCTGCTTTCTAAATAACTTAAGCTAAGTCTCAATTCTACTCTAGGGTTCAAATATTTTCATACATTTGAGCAGGATTGATCAGTACATGAATCTGTGTTTGTATAGCCCTCAAAAGTCACCACCATCAAGTCAGTTCCAGGTCATAGTGACCCTTTAGCATCTTGTGGTAGTTACATAATCTGGTGTCAATTTGAGGATTAAGAGGGTAGAGGAGCAGTCTAGGCTATCAATCAGGATATAGCCAATGAGTCCTCTGTGTGGGCATGGTCTTCCCCTAAGATTTTGCAAATTCCTTAATTTCCTCCTTGGAGGCAGAGACACTCTCTCGAGTCACTTCCTTGGAGACTCTGTACTGACAAGGCTGTCTCCTGTGAGACATCTCTGAGAAGAAGGCACATGGGCCTACACTGGTGCAACTGGAACCCTGACCTGGAGAAACTATGGGAGACCCCTGCCAGCACTGAGAGGCTTACAATGCCTCTGGATCTATAAGACTTCCCACCCAGTAATCGATCGTCTTCTTGCATTTGGCATCATTGCATGTGAGCCTGAAGAGGACTTTATAGATTAGTGTCAGATATATGGGCTAATATCAGACTTATGGGCTTGAACTGGACTAGGCTGGGATGCTTTCTTATCTTTTTAATTTATTTTATTTTTTTGGAGGGGTTCTTAATATATAATTGCCCTCTATATAGAACTCTCTCTTATTCACATTTGAGTCTCTATGAATTTGTTTATCTAGCCTACCCAGACTAACACAGACATGGTTGAACTGCCCCTGTGGGTTTCTGAGACGGTAACTCTCTCAGAAATTGAAAGTCTCGTCTTTCTGCCATGGAACAGATGGTGGTTTTGAACTGCTGAGCTTGCCATTGGCAGCCCAACTGTTAACCACTATGCCACCAAGACTCCTTGTGTTTGCACGTAAGATGTATTATTTGCACACAAGAAAATAGATAACCTGAGTTTTGAGCTGTTAATATAGTCTTGGATTGGTAACTTCCCCTCTAATGATTTCAGTTTCATCTGCAGAGTAAGGGGATACCATCAGATGAGTTCTGAATTTTCTTCTACTCTACTTATAAAATGATATGCTATACTAAAGTAGAGATTATTGGTGGTTCAGAGGTAAAAATTTTAACTTCTATGACACAGACCTAATAGCATAGTGAGTTACACAGTAGTGTGCTAACTGCAAGGTCAGCGGTTCAAAATCTTGGAAACTCACAGGGTGAGTCTTATAGGGTCATTATGAGTCCCAGACGACTCAATGACAGTGTGTTCTTTGTGACAGAGATGCCAGTGTCAGTTAATGCACCTTATATGCATCCACGGCCTGAGAAAACTTCTAGACTAAGATCACCTAGAAAGAGAAGCCTGACAATCTACTTCTAAAAAGCAGCCATTAAAAACCTAATAGCTTGCAATGGTACAATTGCCTTGGGAGCAATTTCATGACACTAACAGCTACTGAGATCCTTTTCATGAGTCATGCCGGCCTGCAAAAGGCTAGCGTGATGACGCATCTGGGAATTAGACAGTCAAACTGATGTCTGTTTATGTGGTTTCTGCTACAGAAACTTCGTAGTGCACGACTCTGCCTCTTAGGAAAGATCCACAGACTTGTTCTCAAGTGTCAAATAAAATAAGACCACTAATTGACAGTGAGTGACTTTCATGTATTGGTTGAACTGGCCTCTCCTGACACCCATCTTTAAGATAAAGTGAATGCAGATCTCCAGAATGGGCAGCAGATCCAACCATTAAAGCCCTCAGGGTCTAATTGAAGCCACTACAACTCCCTTCATTCTCTCCTACTTGCACACAGAGAGGCACTGGTCCTAGCAGAATCTTTGGGGTTGTGAGGTTGGCAAAAGTCAGCTCTCACATTGGCAGCGTGGCAATGGAGAGAGAGAGAGAGAGAGAGAGAGAGAGAGAAGGCAGAACCAACTGAGAGTCAATTGCACATCACTCGCAAGTCTTCATTTCTGTCGACTCACCCTCTGGTACAGGGAGCACATAAAGATTTTTGAGTACCCTTAGTTTGGACAAGTAGAGAGAGGAGATGTGATCTGTATTGCAAACATGTGAGGTAGCATTGAACAATGTAAGAGAGTGAGTAGTGAACTACAAAATTGTGACACTGCTAGGAAAAACTTACAAAGATCTTTGATGAAAATATAAAAAAAACAGCTTTCCTAACTTTGACTCACTCCCCTCAGTCACCCTCCATGCACCCAGCATAAGTTTCTGGATTATTTATCTGTAGGCTCAGGTTCAAAGTACAAAACAGGTTCAGCTATTGGTCTATTTGCTAAAGGTTCTTTGCCAAATACAAACATTTACTGAGTAACCACGTGCTACACAGTTCTCTCCAGTTGTGCAATTTGTTGTGTTTTGTTTGGAGACTGTAAGTAATACTTTCGAGAACATGGCCACCAATGAGGCTGGAACATTTGGAATAAGCCTCTCCCAAGAATGGATGAATGCCACACTTCCAGCGTGTGTCAGAGGACAAGTATCAATTTGGAAATTGACATCTGTGCTCAATTACCAGCACAGGAAAGCATAAACTCCCACATGGACTTCATTCAACACATCCAAAATATACGATCAGGTAATTAAAAGTTAAAAAGAAAAAGAGACTGAAGGATAGAACAGAAGTCTATTTAATCCCACTGAGAATTTTTAACTGCTTCACGTAGAGACCATTTTACCAACCCCAAATATGGATTAATATTCAGATGCTTCCAGATTATCAATAATTATGTCTGAAGCTGATGGCTGCCCTCTAAGAGGCAAAGTAAACACAAATAAGCTAACATGATTCCTGGTTGACTTCTTTTCTACAGGCAATAATAATAGAATATAACAGAAACCTGTGGATGAATCATAAAATGTAGCAGAAACTTTATGGATTTGATTCCAAGTCAATTCCAACTCAAAATAACCGTATGCAGAACAAACACTGCCCAGTGCTTCGCCATCCTCACAATGGTTTGCTTGAGCCCATGGTTACAGCCAGAAAGGCAGTCCATCTCATGGAAGACCTTCCTCATCTTTGCTGCCCTTCCACTTTGTAAAGCATTTGTCCTTTTCCAGGAATGGGTCTCTCCTGACTAGATGTCCAAGGAATGTCAGATGAAGTCTTGCCATCTCTGCCTCTAGGGAGCTGAAGTCCCACCATCTTTGCCTCTAAAGAGCACTCTAGCCATACTTCTTTCTACATAGTTTACCATAATTTGTCCTTTTAGCAGTTCATGATACTTTCAAGAATCCTCTTCAGCACCACAATTTAAATGCATTGATTCTTCTTTATTAGATGTCCAACTTTCACATGCAGATGAGGCAATGTAAAATAGAATCGTCCTCAGAGTAACATTCTTGCTTTTCAGTACTTTCAAGAGATCTTGTGCAGAAAATTTACCTAATGCAACTTGTCTTTTGATGCAACCTGACTCCTGTTTCCATGAACATGGATTGTGAATCAAAGTGAGACCAACTCTTTGACAACTTCAACTTTTTCTCCATTTATCATGATACTACTTATTGGTCCAGTTGTGAGGATGTTGGTCTTCTCTACACCGAATTGTAATCCATACTGAAGGCTATAATCCATGATCTTCATCAGCAAATACCTCAAACTTCTTTGTTTTCAGCAAACAAGGCTGTATCTTCTGTATATATCAGGTTATTAATAAGCCTTCTTTCAATTCTGATACTACATTCTTCTTCATATAATCCAACTTCTCTGATGACTTCCTCAGTATCCAGATTGAACAAATAATGATGTGAAGATACAACTCGGACACACACCGATGTAAATAAACTATGTAGCATTCCCTTGTTCTGTTTAGACAACAGAACAGCTTGATTTATGTACAAGTTCCTCAGGCCACAGCGAAGTATCTGGAATTCTCATGTTTCTAAATGTTATCATATTTGCGATGATCTACACAGTCCACTGCCTTGGCAGAGTCAATAAAACACAAATCCACATCATTCTGGCATCCTCTGTTTCAACACAGTCCCATGTCCCCATGTCCTCTTTTAAACATAGTCTGAAGCTCTGGAAGCTCTCTGGAAATGCACTGCTGCAGCTGTTGTTGGATAATTTTAAGCAAAGTTTTAATTGCCCGTGAGATCAATGACATTGTTCTATAATGTAAGAATGCTGCTGGATCACCCTTCTTTGGAATGTGCACAATATGAATCCCCTCCAGTCGGTTAGCCAAGTAGCTGTCCTCCAAGTTTCTGAGCATAGATGAGTAAGTGTTTCCTATACTTCATCAGCTTTTTAAGATATTTCAATTGATATTCCCTCAATTCCCAGAAAATTGTTTTTTGGCTAAATCTTTCAGTACAACTTGAATTTCTTCCCTTAGCACCAGTGGTTTGTAGTCATGTGGTACTTCCTGAAATGGTGGACTGGTGACTATCTCCTTTTGGTATAGTGCCTCTGCATATTCTTTCTATCTTGTTTTGATGCTTCTTGAATCATTCAATATTTTGTATAGCAACTCATTTCATATATTAACCTGTGGCTTGAATTTTTTCTTGAGTTCTTTCAGTTTAAGATATTCTTTGCTGGAGGGGGGGTGGCCTAGGAGATGGAGAGAAGGGGGGAAAAGAGATAGTGTTGACCAACCCAGGGATAATGGAACAGGTGATTCGAAATCAATGAAAAGCTGGGTGTGGAGGCTGAGCATGCAGTGAAACAAGAGGAAAGTAAAAGGAAACAAAGGAAAGAACTGGAGGTAAATGGGCATTTATAGAGGTCTAAATACAAGCATGTACATAGCAAAATATACTTATATATGATGATGGGGAAATAGATCTATGTGCATATACATAGAAGATTAGTATTAAGACGGCAGATGGGCAATGGACCTCCACTCAAGTACTTCCTCAATACAAGAACATTTTGTTTAATTAAATTGGCATTTCATGATGCTCACCTTCCCGACATGAGTACATAAGCAAAAGTGGTGAAGAAAGCTGATGGAGCCCAGCTATCAAAAAATGTAGGATCTTGGGTCATAAAGGCTTGAAAGTAAACAAGTGGCTATCTAGCTCAGAAGCAACAAAGTCCACATGGAAGAAGCACACAAGCCTATATGACCATGAGGTATAAAAGGGATCAGGTATCAGGCATCAAAGAACTAAAAATTATGTCATTATAAATGAGGGGGAGCACAGATTGAGGACTCAAAGCCTACCAATAGGTGAAGCAACATACGCTTACAGAGGGGTTGCAGGGAGAAAATGAGCCAGTCAAGGTACAATATAGCAACAATGAAATATGCAAATTTCCTCTAGCTCTTAATGCTTCCTTCCCCCCACTATCATGACCCCAATTCTACCTTACAAATCCAGCTAGACCAGGGGATGTACACAGGTACAGATAGGAGCCAGAAACATGAGAAATTCAGGACAGATGATTCCTTCAGGACCTGTGGAGAGAGTGGTAATACCGAGAGAGTGGAGGGAAGGTAGGATAGAAAGGGAGAACCAATAACAAAGATCTACATATAACCTCCTCCCTGGGGTATGGACAACAGGGAAGTGGGTTAAGGGAAACACCAGGCAGTGTACAAGCTGACAAAATAATGATAATTTGTCGGGTTCATGGGGGATGGGCAGGGAGCAGAAATATGGGATGCTGGTACTGTGGGCCTAAGTAGAAAGAGGATGTTTCAAGAATGATAGCAACAAATGTGAAAATGTGGACTGCAAAAAATTGATGTATGTATTGATCATGATAAGAGTTGGATGAGCCCCTAATAAAATGATTTTAAAAAATAAAAATAAACTTTAAAAAGATATACTGAGTTTTTTCTTCCCTTTTGTTTTTCTATTTCTAGATCTTTGCACATCTTATTATAATATCTATATTATAATATTTATAATATTGGTTTTGTCTGCTTGAGCTTTGAAATTTTCTAGGCATCCCTTTGACATCATCAGTTCTTCCAACTGCTTTAGCGACTCTGTGATTAAGAGAAAATCTGAGAGTTTGTTCTACATCCACTTTGATCTTTTCTTTCTTTCCTGACTTGTTTTCTTCATGAATGATGATCTTGATGTCTTCCCACAGCTCATCAGGTATTCTGTCATTATTGTTCAATACATCAAATCTGCTATTGAGTTGTTCTCAAAATTCAGGTAGTATCAATCATCATAGTTTGCCTCCTGTGGAGTTGTTTTCGTTTTCTTCAGCTTTATCCTGAACTTACATATGAGGAATTGATGGTCTGTTTCACAGTCAGCCCCCAACCTAGTTTTAGTTGCTGGTATTGAATTTCTGTGGCATCTTTTCCCACAGATATAGTCAATTTTATTTCTGTGTAGTTCATCTAGGGAATTCCATGTATATAGTTACCTTTTGTGTTGTTGAAAAAAGATGTTTGTTATGAACAAGTCATTGGTTTTGCAAAATTCTGATATGCAATCTCCAGCTCTGTTTCTATCACCAAGCCCATATATTCTAACTACTGTTTTTTCCTCTTTGGTTTCAACTTCTGCATTCCAAACACGAATTATTATCAATGCATCTTGATTGCATGTTTGATCAATTTCTGGCTGAACTCATTTATAGAATTCTTGAATTTCTTGTTGGTGGTGCGTGAAGTTGAATTAGAGTTCTTTTGATTGGACTTCCTTGAAGGTGGATAGCTATAACCCCATAACAGACAGCATTATACTTCATGATGGATTTTGCAACAACTTTTTTTTGACAATGAGTGCAATAACATTTCTCTTGATTATGTTAATCCCGGTATAGTAAAGCACATGACTTTCTGAATCTAAATGGCCAATACCAGTCTGTTTTAGTTCATTAGTCCCTTTATGCATTCCATTTCATTTTAGACCACTTCCAATTTTCCTAAATTCATACTTTGCACATTCTATGTTCCAATCAATAGCAAATTTTTGCAGCGGTTTCTCCTTATCTTGTGTCATGCCCCATCAGAAAATGAAGATTCCAAGGGTTCCATTCCAACAGGCTCTGCCTGACTCACATCACCTGGTCAACTTCAGTCCACGAAATCAGTTCCTGCTCAGTCATATTTTGAGTATCTTCCTACCCAAAATGTCCACCCCTATCTCTATGTCCAACAATGTTCTGCTCCCATTCATCCTTCACTATATTACAAGATTTTGAAGCTATCCACAAGGTTTCAGCAGTTCCTTCCTCAAAAGTGGGGAGTTGAGTCTTTCTAACACACAAGTCACAACAATATGACAGATTGTCAGACAAGTGATGGACTTGGTATGCCTAAAGTCCTTTAGTCCTCATGTTAGATAGTGGTTTATGGACTGCAGATCAAAAAGATGCTGATTTACTATCTGTCTGACATTAACAAGCTGCCAATTTGTTAAGCGATGTACACATGGAACTCTAAAATGAGACAGAGGCCCTGTGGGCCTCCTCTGCTCTGGACACTAGTCATGTATACATCTTTATGCCACTAGTAAGACACAGTTTGTGGACACTTGGAACTCACTGAACTTAACAGCTACTTCTCCATTTCATGTGCAATCATAATTCAATATCTACTTCACTGAGAGGGATGAAGTTTCCCAAAACCCATTTGTGAGCCCCTTTGTTATATGGGTTAGAAGTAAGGCTACCTTTTGCTTCCCCAAAAGGAGAAGGGATATGGCAGGGCTGAGAAGGCCAGAGGACAAGCTGGATGGCGCACACACACTATCATCATAAAATCTGTCTTTAGAGCTAATGTTTCCAACTTCAATCTGACTTCCTTCGAAGGAGTTCCTTTACATGAAGTTTCCCTGTTCTTTCTGCAAAGCCACCCCACCTCTCTCCCTGTCTGAATCCTGCAGGTAAACTAGACCTAGACTCTTTCAGTGGGACTGTGGTAGTTCAATGATGGACTTCTTATTCAGGTTCAAACACAATCCATGTACAGCCACCACTTATGCACAGCAGATGTTTGTGTGTTGGTATGATGCTGAACAGGTTTCAGCAGAACTTCTAGATTAAGATGGGCTAGAAAGGAAGCCTAGTGATTTACTCCCAAAGATCAACCTATGGAATCTCTGTTGGTCACAATGTAAACAAAGTGTTTAGTTGTACACCAGCTTACCATCTGGTTCCAGTGGAATTAACAACAATAAGAAACTTCTGACACTAGGAATTCCAATAGAAAGGAAGAAAGTAAAACTCATCTCATGTGCTCGAACTAGGAAGAAAATAAATTCGTCAGAAACTGGCAAGTTATTGATGAATTAGAAAGGCTGGAAAACTTAGCGATCTTATAAGCCAACTCACCAACATGTTCTAAGTGTGTCAAACATCTCAAAACTTTTAACATTTAAGAAACACTGGCACAAAGCACTATGGGGGACAACACGGAAACACAGTGGAGAACTTGTGCCAGATCTAGCACCACCACTGGGGCGAAACACTGAGGGGAGGCAACAGCAGCAAGGGGGAGCAAAGCAGGGAAGTCTCTGGGGAATACCGAAAACAGACTTCGGGGCCAGTGTGTGATACCCCATCAAACTCGACAAGGAGACACTCCTAACAGTCAACAAACAGACCTGTAACTTTTCTGGGCCTTTTTTTTTTCTGTCATTGACTGTATTGTTGTTGTTTTGTCTTGTCTTGTCATGTTTTTATGCTTACTTTTGTCTATGCAGGTCTATCTAGAAAAGAGAGGTGGAATAAATAATCCAGAGGAGAAAACGAGGGGACTGATTGTTCTGGGGGGACATGGGAGAGGAGGAGGTGGAGGAAAGGAAGGAGGGTGTCAACAAATGCAGGGACAAGGGAACAATAAGTGATCTAACATCTATGGTGAAGTGGGTGTAGGACGCCTGTAGGGCTTGATAAAGGGCAATGTAGCTGAGAGGTATACTGAAACTCATTGACGGCTGAACATGATAGTGGGGCAGGAGGAAAGTAAAAGGAAAAAAAAAAAGAACTAGGAGCCAAAGGTCATTTATAGCGGTCTAAATACAAGCATGTACATACATAAACATATTTATATAAAATGATTGAGAAACATATTTATGTCCATATAGTTATATGATAAATATTAAGGCCCCAAATGGACATTGGGCCTCTACCCAAGTACTCCCCCAATTCAAACACATTGTTCAAATAACCCAACATTCTTTGATGCTTACCTTCCTGACACAATCATTGAAGAAAAAAAAATGGAGGCATAATGTGGTGAGGAAAGCTGATGGTTCCTGATTATCAAAAGATATAGAATCTGGGGTCTTAAAGGCTGATAGTTAAACCAGTGGCCATCTCGCTGAGAAACAACAAAACCCACATACAAGAAGCACACTTACCTATCTGATCATGAAGTGCCCATGGGATCAGGTATCAATCATCAAAGATGCAGAAGCAAAGGTTCATATCTATGTGAATAAGGGGACAGGCAGAGTGAAGACTCAAAGCTCATCTGTTGACAATTGGACATCCCCTTACAGAAGAGTCACAAGGAGGAGATGAGCTCATCAGGGTGTAGTATACATCCACAAAACACACAGCTTCCCTATAGTTCTTTGATGCTCCCCCACCCCCACTATCATGACCCCAATTGTACCTTATAAATCTGACTAGGTCAGAGCATGTATACTGCTACAGATAAGAGGTCACAACATAGAGAATCCAGGACTGTTAACCCTACCCCCTATGAAAAATAATGAGATAGCAATATGAGGAGAGTAGAAAGAAAGGGGGAACCAATTACAATGATCAATAAATAACCCGCCCCTCCCCCCAGGTGGATGAACAACAGAAAAGTGGGTGAAGGGAGGCAGCAGATGGTGTGAGATATGAAAATAATAATAATAATTTATAAAGGTTCATGAGGGTGGAAGGGGAGAAGGGGGGAAATGAGGAGTTGATACCAAAGGCTCAAGTAGAATATATTTTGAAAATGATGATAGCAGTATATATACAAAAGTGCTTGACACAATGGATAGATGAATGGATTTTGATCAGAGCTGTAAGAACACCTGAAAAAATGATTTTAAAAAAAGAAATAAAAGAATAGTGGTGTTCTATTATTTCTCCAACTATCATTTCCTTTTCTTCTATTTCCATTTTCCAATCATTCCCAAAAAGGCATTATTTAAGTTTCTTAATATTACTAACAGCATCTCTATTGTAGAGTGGGGGAAAAAAGTGTTAGCCTTCCTTTGTGTCCAAAGAAGAAAGGGGAGGAGAAAAAGAGAGAAAGTATCAGTCTCATTTTAAGCTTAAGCTTTTATTTATTTCAGTTGCATTTATAAATGATTCCAATTTGGGCTAGTATTTTAATACAGAAAGAAAATGTTAGATTGATAGCATATTTGACATTTGAAATTATGTTGATTGGATGGCATATTTTAAAACATATCAAATAAGATGGGCATCAGTGCCTGACACATTTTTTTTACACAAAATATATTGTAAGAAACAAGTGAAAGGGAAAATGTCAACAAATTTCCTTATAAAATTTAGAAGACAAATGCACAGAATTGTAGTAGGTGTATTAACTCCATGTAGAATTTAAAATGACTTTTGTGGTTTATAATCCTTTTAAGATTCAATCTGGAAAATTGCTTTGGAACAATGAAAACACAAAATCAAATCATAAAGCACACTAACGGATAAAGACTGTAATACAAATGGACATATTTTATCCTGCCTGTTCAAAGTGAGAGCACATTTCTATGGCTTTTCTAAGCACAAAGAAGGGTTTATATTAATTTGCCTTACAATAGTCATTATTTCCTTTGAAAAAGTCAGTTATTTTTAAAATAATAATCTGATCACAATCTCTCTCTCTCTCACTTTCTCTCTCTGTGGTTCAATTCTTGTGCATCCATCAGGAAAAGAATCAAAGTCAATTAGGTCTCATTGGGCAAAAAGCCCCGGGTGCTACAAAAAGCTGTTGCATAAACTGGATCCAATATCACATAGGGTTGTAAGGGTATAGATTTTTCCTTGGAAATGCTCATCTCTTGATTTGACTGCTGCTTATAATTAGTGTCTTCCAGGCGCTAACAAACTACCTGAAGACCAGAAACCCCATCTTCTCAGTGGACCTTATTTTCTCACTATTTCTGTACAACATTGCAGAGCACATTGAAATTCTCTGCGGCAGTCTTCATGTGACTGTGGTTTAATGTATGACAGCGTATCCCAAGGGCAGAGCAAATTATGCTACCTGAACCCTTTATCTATAAGCAGCAATACAACCGGGTGATGTAAAATAGAAGACAGATTTATTTAGACATAAACAATGTAAAAAATATTATTCGATACAAGAAACATAAAATCCAATATCCCAATAAATCTAGCTGGCAAGCCTTACCTTATTGCTAAATGATTGCACAAAGAACAAACTTTCTTTAATGTTTTCAAGTTGACAAATGCAATATGTTCTGTCTACTGCCTCCTAACTTTGTCAGGAGCTATAAAGCCCTTCCCTCTTGGGCATCAGTTTTTCAGGGGAGGTTCAACAGATTTCAGACTCTATCCTGTAGCAGCTTATTGAGACCTTGACCCAGCTTTTCATCTCCTGATATGTAGGAAAACAACTGGTAGACTGGAGTCTGGTACTACACAGTTGCTTAGATTTTTGTTTTAAATTATTGGTTAGTTATAAAAATAAATACAGTCCCATGCAGGGCAACTCAAACACCTATATCATCTGGGATCCTCTTAAAAAGCAGACTTTGAGTCCATCTTTTGGAGGGAGACCTGGATGGCGCAGTGGGTTAGGCACTGGTTGCTAACTGCAAGGTTGGTGGTTCACACCTACCCTTTTGGTATCTCTACACACATTTCTGTCCCTGGGTTCTGTGTATCTGTATCTGTGCACATGCTCTGGTTTCACTGGCAGTGAAAGGCAGGAATGGGGCCATTATAATGGGTTGGTTGGGTTGGGTGAGGAAGTCTCAAGGAACTAGAGGAATATTGTGTGTTTTGTCGCTTTTCAGGTGCTTTACTACCCCCTCGTTGACTCATCACTTCTTTGTGAGCCGTCTGTAAGCAGACATCTCTTTATCTACAGTGGGGTTTTGGTCTCTGCTCTGACCTCCCTCATTCTCAACAATAAGTTTGTTTGTTTGTTTATTTGTGGTCTTCTGATGCTGCTACTCGGTCCCAATGATACCTCATAATTGCACTGGTGGTGTGTTTCTTCCATGTGGACTTGTTGTTTCACTGCTGAATGGCAGTTTGTGTAACTTCAAGCCTTTAAGACTCCATATACTCTATCTTGTGATAGCAAGACACCATCTGTTTTCTTTACCACATTTGCTTATGCATCCATTTTTGTCTACAGCGATGGTGCGGGGAGGGTGACCATCACAGAATGCCAGGTTGTTATAACAAAGTGTTCTTGCATTGCATGAGTCCATCTACATCCTCCATGTATTGCCATATAAATATATGTAACAAGCCAATACCTCTATTTTCTAAAAATCATTTTACTTGGGTCTCTTACAGCTCTTATAACATGCCATACATTGATTGTATCAAGCATATTTGTACATATATTGCCATCATCATTTCCAAAACATCTTCTACTTGAGCCTTTGGTATAAGCTCTTCTTCCTTACCCTCTCACACCCCCACCTTCCCATCCTTATGAAGCCTTGGTCAATTATATATTGTTATTATTATTTCATATCTTACACTGTACATTGTCTCTCTTCACCCACATGTCTGTTATTCATTCCGTTCAGGGTGGGGGGGACTATGTATCCAATCTCATGATGGATTTCTCTTTCTCCCCTACTCTCATGAGATCACTACTCCACTATTATTCGTGAGGTGTTTTTCTGCCCTGAATTCCATGTGTCGAGAGCTCTTATCTACATAAATGTATGTTCTCCGGTCTAGCCAGATTTTTAAGATAGACCTGGGTCGTGGTAGTGGGAGTTGGGAAGGAAGCATTCAGGAACTAGAGGAATAATGTGTGTTTCATTGGTGCTATACAGCACCTTGGTTGAATCATCCCTTCCTTAGAAGCCTTCTGTGGGAGCATAACCAGTTGTCTACAGATGGGCTTTGATCTCCACTCCAAACCTCTCATTTGTATCAATACAGTTGTTTGTTTTGGATCTTGTGATACCCGATCCCATGGATACTTCATGATCACACAGGCTGGTGTGCTTCTTCCCTGTGGGTTTATTTGCTTCCCTGCTAGATGGCTGCTTGTTTAATTTCAAGTCTTTAAGACCTCAGATCTTTTGATAGCCAGGCACGTCAACTCTCTCCACCACATTTGCTTAAGCACCCACTTTGTCTTCAACATTCATGCCAGGAACATGAGTATCAAAGAATGCCAAGTTGTTAAAACAAAGTTCTTGTGTTAAGGGAGGCTTTGAGGAGAGATCCAAAGGCCCTCAGCTCTCTTAATACTTAACATATAAACATATGTACATTGGCCTCTATCCATTTCATTGTAAATTAATATATTTACATATATAAATGCCTATAGCTATACCTCTGTAAATAGCTTTTGATTCTTATTTCTTTCCTCTAGTTCCTTTCACTTTCTTCCTGTCCCACTATCATGGTCACCCTCTTTTTGGCTTTCAGTAATTCCTCTTGGATACATTGCACCTGATTGAATTCCACTAGGCAATATATGTCCTCCTCACCATAAATTTTTGATTTTTTGTTGTTCCCTTATCCCTGAGTTTTTAATCAGCCCACTCACCCTTGTTACACCCTCCTCTCCCATGTCCCTCTGGAATTTCCAGTCCTCTTTGTACCTCAAGTATGTTCTTCCTGCCTACCTTGCACAGATAGATAGAGGGCAAAAGATACAGAAAAAATCCTCTGCTTTTATGAATTCATGTATTTATATATGTACACACCTATGCCTACAACCTCTATCCAAAGCTTTGCTTCCTAGATTGTTCCTCTGTTTCCTTCTACTTTCCCCCTGCCCCACCATCATGCTTGTCTGTCTTCTGCCTCTTAGCAATTCTCTCATCTAGATTGCTGTTGCTCCAACACCCCCACGATCTCTATGTCCTTCTCATTGACTTTAATGACCTAGTTGTTCCCCTGACTATGGTGTTGTTTGCTCACCACTCGCACCATCCCTTCCTCCCCTCCCGATCCTCCAGGACCATGGGTCAGGTTGCTTTCTCCTTGAGCTTGCTCTCCATGCCTATCTTATATAAGTAAACAAACCAACATTAACAGAGACCAAGCAAAAAGAAAACAAAAGATTAATAAAGGAAGAAGGAAAAACATAAATAATTCCAGGTCTGTCTGCTGACCTTTATGATAACTCTCTCCCCACTGGTCCTGGGAGAATTCCAGGAGCTGCCCCTTCCAACCTGGGGTCTATATGGGGGGCTCTTTAGGGGCTTTGCAGTTTGGATTTGCTCCTATTGCTAATCTGTTATGTCCCCTTCTTAGTTCACCATGCTGTGGGGGATGGATCAAAGCACACTCACTTCCTGCTGCGTGTCCCTAGGAGTGTCCTCTACCACGGTGTGCTCTAGTGAGGGAACTACATGTCTTGGACTGTTGCCAGCCCTACAATCCTCTCTGTGCTTTAGAAGCTCTATACAGTGACTTGGTCCTCCAGGCTGGGTGTGCAGATGTGTGGTCTAGACCCTCCGTTTCTCTTTTTCCTTCCTGTTTTGCTTCCATGTGGGTGTGGTATGCTGGCCCTTCTCCCCAACCTGTAGGTTAAGTGTGGTTCTCTGTCACACATACTTCTGGGTAGGGGGTCAGTTTGGCCCTCATGGGGGCCGGCCCTGTAGTCCAATCTTTCTATGCACTTTTTCCCATGTGGTTACATTACCCACATGATCTGGCGCTCTGTGGTTGGTCTGCAGCACACTCCCAATTCTGTGGAGACATAACTCTTCCTCGTGAGTGGGTTAGTACCTTCCTCCCCCTGTGCCATCAGCTTCTCTCTTTTTTTGTTTTTTAAGAAAACTAAGTTTCCATAGGTATTTAAGACCACTGTATTAAAACATTTCTTAAGCTCTTATGTGTCAGGTCTGGGACAAGCATTAGGAGCACACAGATGAGGTGCCAGAGTCCCCTGCTCACAGATGTTGGAGGATAGTTTGGACATAGGGGAGGAGAATTTATGCAGAGTTCACAGCAAAGGCCAGAACATGGTTTGGTAGATTCCAGTGTATCATCCCTTCAGCCTTCCTCCTCCATATAGTCAGCGCTTTATCTGCCTCCTCCCACCACCCTATATGTCTCCTATCTCCAGCACCTCCTCCAAACTACAAGATGATCTCTACTGAAAAGACCCTAGGAAAACCCAGTTTTTCCTTGAAGAGTTTAGTTGGAAAATGAGGAACTGGAATTTTGTCAGTCCCATTGTCTTTTACAGCAAATGGTAGGATAATGTCTGCTAGTGAGAGTTAAAGGTTTATTGAGATAGACTACTCCCCAAAGTGTGAGGGATCTGAAAAGTAAGCCAAACACTGCCCATTCCTGCATCATCCTCACACCAGTGTCCATTCTTGAGCCTATGGTTGTGGCCACTGCATCATTCCACCTCATTGAAGGTCTTCCACTCTCTCACTGCCACTCTATGTTGTCAAGCCTGATGTCCTGCTCCAGGACCTGGCTCTCTAAACAGTATGTTCAAAGTTTCTTAGATGATATCTCACCACCTTTGCCTTTAAGGAGCACGCTGACCCTACTTCTTCTAGCAGGTTTGTTTGTCCTTTTGGCAGTCTACGGCCCATTCAATATTCTTCTCCAGCACCACAAAGACATTGACTGTTTGTCGTTCTACCTGAGTCAATGTCCAGCTTTCATATGTGATTGAAAATATCATGTTGTGAGTCAGGCATATATTAGGAAAATTGATTAGGGGGGACCAGTCCTTCTCACTAAACTGCAGCTCACAAGCCATATGACACTCTTTTGGTACATACATGACTCTGAGGTAAAATGGAGAACTATTAAAAGGATATTATTCAGATAATGGGGAACTTCCGGGAAGATGGCAACTGAGTAACAAATACCAGAGGGCTTCTGCAGGAATCAGCCCAAGAGAGTTAGTAAGAGGGAAATTCAACACAGCTGGATTGCCGGAGGAGCATCATAAAGATAAGCAGGTCCAGATCCACAAGGTTTTGAGGGACTGGGGCTTTTGACTTACCATAATGGAGGCCAGTTAAGGTTTGACCTTAGACCCGCCACTGCCTCTGCTAAAACTGAGATCAACTGGAGCCGGGAAAGGGGCTTTATTTCAGCATAGCCACAGCATGGTGCCAACTCGGGGCAGGGATTAAACGTATGCACCCCTGTGGTCAGTGATAGGGGCTCTGCTATATTCTTACTTTTGTACCTCTCTCTTCCCTCTATCCCCCCACAGTTTCAGTAGGCTTAGTTCTTTGGTATTTTTCCTCGAGGTCCCTTCTATTTTATTTCACAAGTTATTGTGGACCTCCAGACCACACCCACTAGTCTTGGGTATTCACGCCTGCTCCACCCAACTGGGAGAGCTCCAGTCTGTGCAGCATAGGCTGAGAAAGTCCACCCACCCTCCACCAGGGAACATTCTGCCCAACTTTTCCCCAGGAAATTCCTGCCTGTGTGGCTGGAGGAGCTCTCATTTGTCCTCTGTGGTTCCATGTGACTGAGGGAACTTCCTCCTGTCTGCCTTAGTGCCTTACATGGCCTAAGGCAGCTCAGTCAACATTCGCCAAAGTTCCATGCTGCTGCGGGAACCTGTATCCAACCTCCGCAGGGATCTACCTGACCAGGGCAATTCTGCTTACCTTTCTAGGTGCTCTACACAAAAGCAAGCAATCTACCTGTGTTCTGTGACACTCCCATTGCAGCAGGCACCCT
The DNA here is from genome assembly GCA_004026705.1 of Nesogale talazaci. NCBI lineage: Eukaryota > Metazoa > Chordata > Mammalia > Afrosoricida > Tenrecidae > Nesogale > Nesogale talazaci. The sequence goes on along the minus strand of PVJH01001845.1, from coordinate 21,287 downwards.
GCACACACTCTGTGGTGCCCCAAAATGCCATGGTCCATAATATCACAGCTTCTTGTGAGATCACACATTACAGTATCATCCTTGTGAGTCCATAACAATCCAACCAGAGTCCCTTGAGAGGATCATCCAAATTGCCCTCCAAATAATATTGGTTAATTAGGGAAAGATTGAAGCCACAGGAGGATAAAGTTGTAGGCCAATTCCATAGTGAAATTAGCCACAGACAGTTTGAAGAAGCATTCCTATGAGTTTCCCAGAGAACCAGTGCTCTTCAACACCCTGGAAAATGGCACTTGGTCAATACAATGAAAACAGCAATCAGCCCCAACAACCTCAACAAAATACAGGAGAAAGATGTCCTGAACTTAATGACATGCATAGAAGAAGCAGACATTGATCTGCCACAGGAAGAAATTTTCAGGTACTGTTGTCACGGTGATAATGGTTGTGTCAAGTCATTATCTATACACCAAGTGTAGGAGCAGCTTTGCAGTTGGGATATTGTTCAGCAGACAGAGTGAATTCTGCTGGGCTCTAAGAACTGCTACAGGTTATTGTTATATTAGAAAAGAAATTTTCAGAATGCTGCTTGTAGTCATACAGACTGTGAGGGAAATACACAAAAAAGGATGAAATGATAGAGGAGATAAAGTTCATACACCAAAGGGAAGTACAAGAGTTTAGGGGCAAGATAACAAAAACCAACAGGAGACTCATGGACTTTGCAAATTGACTGGAGGAAGCAGACAACTGTGCCAGTGACCTAGAGGGTAACGAAACAGATTTTAACAAATGTAAACAAAAATCTAATATGATAATCAGAGAAGCTAAAGAAAAACTAAGAGATATGTCTGATGCGATGAAGCGGAACAACATCAGAAATAATTGGGTCATCAGAGGAAGACACAACAAAGAAGGCACCTGCAACAATAGTCAGAGAATTCTTTGAGGAAAATCTCCCCAGCTTAATGAATGACAACAAGGAAACCATTCAGAAGATTGAAAGAACACCAACTAGACTGAATCCTATGAAGAAGTCACCAAGGCACATAGTAGTTAATTTATCTAACTTTGAGGAAAAGGAGAAAATCAAGAGAACAGCATAAAATAAGCAATCACATATAATGTTTCCCAAAACTCAGACCTATCAGCAGACACTATGAAGAAGATGAGAGGAGTAATATATTCCAAAAATTGAAGGAAAATAATACAAACACAAGAATACTCTACCCAGTCAAATTATCTATCAAAATGGATGGAGAAGTAAGATTTTTTCCCAGAAAAGGCAACACTCAAAGGATATGTTAGAAGAAGCCCAGCCCTACAAAAGTTCCTTGCTGACTCAGTATGGGCAGAAGAAAAGCACTCACCAAACATACATTAGAGACTTCCACAGAGAACAACCTCACTCAGAGAGCAACAAAGAGAAAGTAGCCCACAAGATAGGATTGGCTTAAGGGTGGATAGAAGTAAAAAATGATCCACCTTCACACACATGCACTGAAAAGAAAGGGATGTAGGGAAACACCCAACACAAAAGATTTAAGATGACTTCACAGAATCCACAGATGGAGATAATAACTCAGAATATCAATGGATTGAACTCAGGCATTAAAGGACTGAGATTAGTCGACAGGCTTAGAAAACACAACCCATCAATCTGCTGCTTATATGAGGCACATCTAAAGACTATAAACAAAAATAGGCTGAGAATCAAAGGATGGAGAAAGACATCAATTCAAAAAAAGCAGGGTTAGAAATCCTAGTATCAGATAAAATAGACCATAGAGTGAAAACCATAAAAAAGAAATAAGGCAGGACACTATATAATGCTCAAGGGAACTGTATACAAAAAAAAAACCCTATGGTACACAGCAAAGGCAGTGGTCAGAGGAAGCTTAATGACAATACATGCACACCTGAAAAAGGAAGAGCATCTCATAACTGATATGTCAGCACAGAATTTACAATGACTAGAGGAGAGCCAGCAGGACAATCCCACTAAGAGCAAGAAAAAAAAGAAATAATAAAAATCAGGCTGAGATTCAGGAGAGAGAAATTAAGAAAATGATTGACAAAATTAATGCGGCTAAAAGTTGGTTCTTTGAAAAGATTAACAAAATTGACGAACTATTGGCAGACTTAACCAAAGAAATGATAGGAAAAAAATCAATAGCAAGAATGAGGGATGAAAGAGGGGGCACCACAACTGACCCTAATGAAATCAAAAGGATAATTACACAGTACTACCAAGAACTGTACTCCATTGAATCCAACAACTTGGAAGACATGGACAAATTCTTGGAAAACAATCCCTCCTTAGACTATCCCCAATGGACGTCAAGAATTTTAACAGACCCATAATAATAGAAGAAATAGACAAGGTTGTCAACAAAAAAATCACCTACCAACAAAAAAAAATCACCTGGACCAGATGGCTTTACAGGAGAATTCAACCAAGCATTCAGGGAAGAACTGACAACAATTCTACATAAATTCTTCCAAAGCATTGAAAAAGATGTCAAACTCCTGAACTTCTTTTAAGAAAGTAACACTGATACTGAAACCAGGAAAGCATCCCACAAGAATTGTGAACTACAGGCCAATATCCCTAATGAATATTGATGCAAAAGTCCTGAATAAAACCCTGGGCAATAGAATTCAAAAAGATATAAAACAACTAATTCACCATGACCAAGTGGTGTTCATACTTGGATGCAGGGGTGGTTCAGCATATGAAAGACCACTAGTATCATTTGCCACATTGATATGAAAAATTATAAGAGCCACATGATAATATCAATAGATGTGGAAAAAGAATTCAACAACATCCAACATTCTTCTTAAGACACTTGAGAAGAAAGGACTAGAAGGAAAATTCCTCAAGACAATCCATGCTATATATGAAAAACCAACAGCCAATGTGATAGCCAATGGAGAAAAGATGAACACAATTCCAATGAAAATGGGGACCAGACAAGGATGTGTCTTTTCCCACTGTTATATAATATCATACTGCAGGTTTTAGCTAACAGCATAAGGCAAAGAAAATACATCAAATGTATTCTTCTTTTGAAGAAAGAGGTGAAATTATCATTATTTGCAGATGATATGATTTTATATATGGAAAACCCCAAAAGCTCCACCAAGGGATTACGGAAGCAATAGGGGAGTGGCAGGATACAAGATCAACAATCAGAAGTCTATCTGACTATACACATTGGATAAGACCACAGAAGAGGACATAAAAAAAGAGGTACCCTTCACAATAGCCAAGCACAAATTGAAACATCTAGGGATAAATCTGACTAAAAAACCCAAAAGATCTATAATACAAAAATTACAGAAAGCTATTACAAGAAACTAAGAGTGACTTCAACAAATGGAAGTATATCCCATGCTCATGGATTGAAAGACTCAAGATAGTAAAGATGTCAGTTCTACCCAAGGCATAAAAAATGTTTAATGCATTTCTGATACAATTACCGTCATCTTCCTTCAAATAAATGGAAAAAATGATTACCAACGTTATATGGAGAAGAAAGAAATCCAGAATTAGCAGAGAACTCCTCAAGAAGAAGGGCACCGTGGGAGGGCTTGCTTTACCTGACCTTAGCACATACTATACAGCCACAGTAGTCAAAACAGCATGGTATTGGCATAAAGATAGATACTCAGATCAATGGAAAAGAACTGACAATCCAGAAATGAAATCATCAGCATACAAACAACTGATCTTTGATGAGGGCCCTAAATTATCAAATGGGATTTAGATGCCATTTTCAAGATGTGGTCCTGGAGAAAATGGATATCTATCTGCAGAAAAATGAAGTAAGACCCCTACCTCACTCCATACATTATAATAAACTCAAGGTGGATCACAGACCTCGAAGTAAAACCCCCAAACTATTACAGCCACCAATGAGGGAATTGGGACCAACCTGAGAACTGTGGCACAGGGATTACATAGCAAATCAGAAATAGGGAAGGACACAAACAGAGGAGGCACAAATTGACAAGTGGGATATACTGAAGATAAAACACATATGTACATCAAAAGAATTCACCAAGAGAGTAAGAAGAAAGCCCACAGACTGGGAAAACATCTTTAGCAATGACAAATCAGATAAAGGTCTTATTACTAAAATCTACAATACCCTGAAAGAGCAAACCTAACTACCCACTGAGGAAGTAGGCAAACAGAAATTTCACAGAGGCAAAAATTTGAATGGGCAATAAGCATATGAGAAAATGTTTCTGATCATTAGTTAAAAGAGAAATGCAAATCAAAACAATGAGATACCACCTAACACCTTCAAGGATAGCTGAATTCAAACAATTATAAAGTGACAAGTGTTGGAGAGGCTGTGGGGAGATTGGACACTCTTATCCACTGCTGGTGGACCTATAGATATGTACAACCACTATGGAAATCGATTTGGCAATATTTAAAACAGATGTAAATTTAACCATCCCCCTACTGGGCATATACCTAGAAGAGGCAAGCAACAAACCACGTCCAGACATCTGTGCTCCAAAGTTCGTCACAGCACAGTTTACAATTGCAAGGAGTTGAAAACAACCCAAGTTTCCATCAACTGATGAATGGATTAAAAAGCTGTGATACATATATACAATGGATCACTGAAATGCAGTGATGAACACATGAGGCATTTCACAGCATGGAAAGATCTGGAGAAAATAATGCTAAGTGAAGTAATTCAAGTGCAAAAGGACAAGTACAACATGAGTATGCTGAGGTAAGCTTAATAAAAATGCTAAAGGGGCATAGGGAAAATGCTACTCTATACAAAAATTCCTGGGGTAAGGTCAAGGTAATATGGCAGAGGCCAGACCAAATCCAGGACTACATTTGGTAGCCAACTAAAAAGGAGGTGGGGGTGGGGAAGACAGCAATGTGTAGCAAGGGAAAGGGCAATATCCCACCTAAGAGGAGGGTATTTTTAATATCTCTATCCGGAAAGAGGGACCAAACTTAAACCCAGTATTTCAGTATGTGAAGGCAGCATGATAACATGGAGTTGGGGGAACGGGGCACCAGGGGTCATAGGGTCCAGCCCCAATCCCAACTATCTGGACAGCTGCCTCCCCGCCCCCTTGAATAATTTATTTTAGAGCACACCACTGTAACTGAAGTTGAGGGAGAGGGACATGTCTGACCAGCACACAAGGGCAAATGAAAAGGGAGGAAGGGAAAGTGGAGCACATCCTGACCCACCAAGCCTTGAGGACAATATCCCCACTCAGAACAGCCGAGGCACAGAGAGGACCATATGCCCGGCCCCACTATAAAACACGACATCCCTCGCTGAAGCAAGACCTATGGGGACAACACTGGAGATGCAGGGTTGGGATTGCACCCTATCTGATCTCACCACATAGAGGCAAAACACTAAGTGCATGCTGCAGAGCATCAGGGTGTGGGTGGAGAGCATGGAGGTCCTGAGGGAGTGCCAAGGATAGACTCTGGGACTAGGACATGACAACCCATTGGACTCAACTGGAGGACACTCCTAGAGGTCAACACACAGACCTTGAACTATTTACAGGTTTTCATTTTTATTATTTTAATTTTTTTACTTATATATATTTTGTAGACACTTTTTTTTACTGTTTTTGTCATTGTTTTGCTTTCTTTTTTCATTTTGTCTTGCTGTGTCTTGTTTTTTGTGTGCATATTATTATCTCTCCAGGTCTATCTTGATAAAGTAGGCTGGATGAACAGTCTGGGGGAGAAAAGAATGGGACTAATGGTTTGCGGGGCATGGGAAAGGGGGAGGAGGGAAAGGAGGTGGTGTCAACCAACTCAGGGACAAGAGAACATCAAGCAATCCAAAATCAGTGGCAAGGAGGGTGTGAGAGACTTGGTAGGGAATGATCAAGGGTAATGTACCCAAGAGAAATTACTGAAACCCAAATGAAAGCTGAGCATGATAGTGGGACAAGAGAAAAGTAAAAAGAGGCAAAGAGCATTTATAGGCATGTACATAGGTAAATATTTTTATAAAACAAGAGGAAAGAAGAAATAGAGCAAAGAAATAGGAGGCAAAGAGCATTTATAGGTATGTACATAGTAAATATTGGCATGTACATAGGTAAATATCTTTATATGATGATGGGAAAATAAATCTACATGCAAATATTTATAGAGTTAGTATTAAGGCAGCTGATGGACATTGGATCTCCGCTCAAGTGTTTCCTCAATGCAAGAACACTTTTTTTCTATTAAATTGACATTTCATGATGCTCACCTTCCCAACACGATCACTGAAGACAAATGTGTGCATAAGTGAAAGTGGTGAAGAAAGCTGATGGTGTCTATCAAAATAAATAACGTCTGGCATCTTAAAAGTTTGAAAGTAAACAAGTGGCCCTTTTGCTCAGAAGCAACAATGCCCACATGGAATAAGTACACCAGCCTGTGTGACCATGAGGTGTCAAAGGAACCGGTTATCAGGCATCAGAGAACAAAAAAATCACATCCCACCTTCCTGATATGATCACGAAGATAAATGTGTGCATAAGCAAATGTAGTGAAGAAAGCTCTTGGTGCCTGGCTATCCAAAGATATAGCATCTGGGGTCTTAAAGGCTTGAAGGTAAACAAGCCAAGCATCCATCTAGCTCCGAAGGAACAAAGTCAACATGAAAGAAGCACACCAGTCTGGGTGACCATGAGGCATCAAAGGGATCAGGTATCAAAGAATTAAAATTTATATCATTGTAAATGAGGGGGAGTACAGATTGGGGACCCAAAGCCTATCTGTAGGTAATGGGACATCATCCCCTAACAGAGGGGTCATGGGGAGGAGACCAGCAGTCAGGGTACATTGTAGCATGCAACTTTCCTCTTGTTCTTAAATGCTTCCTTCCCCCTACTATCATGACCTCCATTCTACCTTATAAATCTGACTTGACCAGAGGATGTATACTGGTACAGATAGGAACCAGAAACACAGGGAACCTAGGACAGATAATCAAGGGTTCATGAGGGGGGAAGTGGGGACAGAGGGGGAAATGAGGAGCTAATACCAAGAGTTTAAGTGGAAAGCAAGTGATTTGAACATGATGGGGGCAACAAATATACAAATGTTCTTGGCATACAATGGTTGGATACATGGATTGTGATAAGAGTTGTATCAGCCCCTAATAAAATGATTATATATTTATTTATGGTTCTTGAATAATTTTTAAATTGTTTGAGGGACAACATTGACTCTTCTGTCTCAAGTTTGCTAACCCCTGTTTTAGGTGAAGGCTGACAGAATCGGTTGATCATCTAAGCTCCCACCAGACTCCAAGTCTCAAGGCAAGTACAGTCATTTGAATATTAAAACAATCTTTCCAAGGATCTAAGATATCTGTAACTGCAATTGGCACTTAATTTGAGGTTCTCTGGCCCCTACATCTATGGTTTTTTATACTACTCTTCAAAAGCACATTACATCTACAATGCCCATTACAGAGCTCTGCAGGCAAATGCGAGTTGCATGAATATATTTGGCAAAATTGCTAAGCTCTCAGGCGTAGGAATCAAGCAAACCTGTTTTCAAGTTCTGCTTCTGTCACCCAGTGATGGACCTGGGCAAGTTAATTAACCTCTCTGACTCAGCCTCCTCCGCCTCTATAAATGATGATTAACAACACCCACTTTCGAGCCTTGCTGTAAGGAAAATGTGTGTGTCAGGAGTGTGAGTGTGTATTTAAAAATGGGGCAGAGAACTTAGCAATTCCCAGTGATCAATACACAGAAATGTTATTACTTGTTATCACTATTGCTAATAAATGTGCTTAAGTTGTACGTGAAAAGACACCAACAAAATTATAAGAAAAAAATCCCTTTTAATTAGGAGGTTGTGAATAAATTAGAGATAGCTCAGAATTAAATATAAAATATCTCATTTCTGATGGCTTAATTATGTTCCTCTTGAAGAACTATGCTCTGAAAATGCTATCTAATTCCACAATCCTTTGTTTCTCGGCTGAATAAAGAGGGCAATGATATTACTGACCTACTTCATAAATTTCATGGAGATGAAACTGGAGTGCCTAAAATAGCTTGGAAAATACAAAGTGGCATATACATTCTAACTAATAATTACCTTGCTCCTTGAGGAGTTCCAATACAAAACTACTCTGGTAAGCCTTAAGCTGAATGGTCTTTCTCCATCAGCCACTTGTCAATCGGCTCAATTTTCCAGTGTCCCCAAATAGTGTAAGAATACATTTTGGGGGAGTTACCATGGCAACCTATAGACCACTTTAGAATTTCTTAAGTTTTTGAGATTCAGTTCTGTTACAGTCTAGATAATCAATCACAATATTAGACGAACTTGAAGTATAATTCAAACCAATTTCCATTTTTATTGAATACATCATACTTTCTATAATAGTTTTCCCTCATGCTATGCCTTTCACATGAAAACACAAATAAACACATTCCATCTGGCAACTACTATTTCACCATTTATATCTAACCTCATATCATAGATAAACATTTATCTCTTAAACATCTCTTTTCCTCAAAAAATAATTTCTTGAAGATATCTGCCAGACTGAAAATTTGGAGTACTCTTATATTATGCAAACTGAACGAAAACTTGGCTAGATGTTACAACTTTTTCAGGAAGCATTGCACTATCTTTTGAGGTGAGTTGCTTAATATTTGGTTTGGGCTGGATTTCAGTTGACCTGCTTAATAATTTCTGTTAAGATCTGCCTGAATGAGGAGGCTTCAGAGGGCTCGTGGAAAAATTCCATGGTTTTTCAATCCCATCTTCCACAAACTTTTTGGAAGCCCTCTTATAAATGAAAAAAGCTGAGAAATTAAATATTTACATAGTGAGTTTGTATTTTCATAGCTGAAAAGGAAGCACAGTGATGTTGTTCTGGTGAATCACATGGTGAGCAGGAAGGCGATACTGGGAGGTGAAGAGCAGCCTTCTCAAGTCCTCCATGTCGCAGTACAAAAGTGAAAGCACCACCGATTCACTTCCGGGGCGGGGCGTGGGGGTGGGGGAATCCCATCATTTAGTGAATGACAAGTATCTCGGACAAGTATCTTGGGCAAATACTAAAGCCTTGGCAGGCGCCTTTAACTTAATGTGCCTTACAGCTTAGGTACCGGGTTTGTACTCCTTACTCTCGCTCCCTGCCAAAAAAAAAAAAAAAGACATTCCTGAGAGTTGAGGGAAAATTTTCACCTCCTTTCCCCTTTTGTGAGAATTTTCATATTATTTAGATGGAAAAAAGAATCATTTTCCAAAATTCTAAAGAAAATGTTTGTTACAAGCAGTTGAAGCAAGAAAACCTAAAACCAGGCCCATTATCATCAAATCAATTTCTGACACTTCCTGACTCTGTCGAGGACTATTCCCAATGGTAAAAGAGACTGGGCATCTTACTGGAGCAGACCGTTCATCTCACTACAGCAAAGCGGATGATTAGCTGGTGGATCTGTGGTTCAAAGACCTTTGAATTCGCAGCCTGACCATAGCTCACCATGCCATCCATGCTTCTTTGAAACGAGGGCACAGACGACATTTCTGGCTCACTCAGGGTTCTTAGTTTGTAATTCTGACTGACTTAAGTCTTAAAGGACTCTGTGGTAAAGAAATGGTGTAGTTTAGGAAACTGAAGGACAAGCTGTAGAAAGGAAAACAATGAAGCCTTGCAAGGGTACAATCAACTATCAGAAAATGTTTCACCTTGACTGTCACTAAGACCCCGTGTGTGGACCTTACATACCTTCAGGGTTTACTTTATTTGTATTACATCCCAGCATACAACCAAGTATGTTAAGGCATTATGCCGTATAGCTAATTAAATTATTTTTGTGCATGTCAAAATTCCCTGGTGATTCCTCAAGTGAAATATGGGATGTCACAAAAGACTAAATGAAAATCTGCGGTCTAGAGACATTCATTTGACAGGGCAGAGTGGATAAATTATTCAAGGTTCTTTTTAGATCCATCAGTTTATGAAATCTGAGCTCTCCCATTTGGCTTCTATTTGATCAGGGATGTAATAGTCTTGGCATCTAGAAAACAATGACTGAGCACTTACATTGGTTATGAGGACTGAGGAGCAAACCGTTCATATTGTGTGTAAGTGTTTTTGAAACTCTGAAGCTCTATTTTTAGCCAGTGGCCCAATGCTCTAGTTCTCTGCCAGTCATTATTCACCCACCAGTGTTCACCCATCAGGGACAACCTCATCACCTTCAAAGTACTCGCCATTACACTTCATACATTTTTCAAATCTACGATTCCATTCTTGGAAACATTTTCCAAACTCTTCTGTTTGGATGACTGACAGCACCTTCCTTGTTTTTTTCTTCACCTCTTCTGTATCACCAAGACACTGTCCATTCAGGTGCCTCTGCATTCACAAAAACAAAAAGAAGTCTCATGGAACAAGTTTAGGTGATTCAGGTGTGTGGGACAAGAGAGACATGCTATTTTTTGCCAAAAACCTGTACACCGAGAAGACTATGTGAGCAGGCGCATCACTGTGTTGGCAAAACCAGCCCTCCATTTGCTATAAATCAGGCCTTTTGGTGCACATTGCTATGAAATCTTTTCAGATCCTTTAAATAGAAAGCTCAATCGACAGTCTGACCTGGTGGAATGAACTCCAAATGCTCCACGCGTCGACATTTTTGTCCATTGACAGACACCCAGAAAAGGTTTGTCTTCACTTGACATTTCACGTTTTTTGACATGAGAATACCTCTCATTCACTTGATGTTTTCCCCCATAGCGCTGTCCCTGTAAGCTGTGTTCAACATCACACCAGTTCCTGTGGCATTTTTCCCAAGCAGAAAACAAAATTTCACAGCCACATATTGTCCTCGTAGATTGGCCCTCATACACACACACACACAAACAAACAAACAAACAACGAGGTTTGAGAGAAACTGCTTTTACAAAAAAAAAAAATCACTGAACCTTCCCCAGGTGATGCCACTAGGTGCACTAACTGAGGGAGTTGCTTGATGCTCACCCAGTGGGAGAAAATGTGTACTACAAAAGTGCACTTTTGTGAGTGTACCCCCTCACATGTTTATAAAGTGCTTCATACTACCAAAAATGCTGAAACTTGGTTGCTATTATAATTATAAAACACAAACCACCTCTCTATGGGAGTTATGGTCTTCTCAGGACAATAGTCATTCTCTAAAATGAAGATTTAAAAACCCAACTGAATGTGCAGAATGGCAGCCAGGGTTGGAAAAGAGTGCCCTATCTCTTCTTACTGAAAATGTATTAAACTTAGAGCAACTTTCCACTAAGTTCTAAGTCTGGCCAGGAAAGAAACAAAAATTTTGTTTATTAATCTTGAAGCATAAATCTATCTTGCATGAAAAATCTCTATCTTGCATATGTCAAATATAACTGGACAAATTTATATATTGTCACAGACTAATATTTTAGAATTCCTTCAAACCTATAATCTTAATTTTTTTTCAGGAATAGTTGGAGGTAGGAAAAGAAGAACTATTGGCAGGCTGTGGTGGGAGAAAGAGGTCACTTTCTGCTCCCATAAATAGTTAGTCTCCAAAACCCAGAGGGTCAGTATTTCTCTGTCTTTTTGAGTCACTCAGAGTCAGAATCAACTGGATGACAGCCTCTCTTCAGTTTCCCTATGCAATTCAGTTCCAACCAAAATTTAATAATATACACAGCAAACTGGAAATCCACTTGACTTAGAAATTAACTTCTACCATCTACTGTTATTCGTTGGAGGTCTGGTGGTATAGCAGGTTAAGCGTTGCTGCTAACTTCAAGCTACTCTATGTGAAGCAAATGAAATTGTCTATTCCCACAAAGATATGCAGTCTCTAAAGCCCTATAGCAGGTCACATGCTTCAGAATTGACTCGGTGACAATGGGTTTGGCTTTTGTACTGTTACCCAGGAATCTCTGGATGGTATGGACACATTTAACCACTAAATGAAAGATATATATTTAAATCTACCTACAGGTATCAAGAAGAAAGACTTATTCATGTGCACTATTCCAAGACAAACTTTGGGGAACAGCTCCACCACAGGACCCTAGTGATCTTATACATCTTCACATAGACCTTATAGGCAAGGCTTGACTGCGCCCCCCAAATCTTGTCTGAATGCTCTGTGATTCCTCTTGGAGAGTTCAGTGGCCACAAGACCAGTTCTCACTCATCAGTTTAACTTCAGTTAAGCACAAGACTTTCTATTTATTGCCACCCCCCCCCCTTGGTAGCATAGAGGTTACACATTGAACTGAGATCAGAAGGTCAGCAGTTTGAAACCACCAGGCTTTCTACTCACTCCTATAGATAATTACAATCTCAGAAACCCATTGGGACAGTTCTACCTTACCCTATAGGGACACCGTAAGTTGGCATTGACTCAACCGCAGTGAGTAGCATTAGCTTTTGTGACAATCTAGAACCTCTTTGGCTGTGAGTTCGGGTGATTCTTCAGCAGCGGAAAGACCCCTGGCCTGGGTTACCCATCATCTGGTTCCTTGGTTTGGTGCTATCTTATGGAAGTAGGGACATGGAGAACTAACACCAAGGAGATCTTTCTTTCCCTGTGTAGAAATAAAGCATCTGAATCTATTAGGTTTATTGTCTCTAGAAGGGTCTGTTTGACCCAGCCAACTGAGCAGATGCAGTAATCCCCTGGCCGCTTACCCATGAGGCTGCTGCTGAGAGTCTCTTACCTTTCCAGCTTCCCCATTGCTGTGCCCTGCCCATCCCACAGAGCCAACTCAAGCTTTCTGAACAGTTTCCTTAAGTTCGCATGTTTTGACTTGAAGTTGAAGGAAGCATACCCTTCCACTTCTACCTGCCACAGTACTCCAACAACCTTCTCAACATAGCATCTTCTCTCCTTCTAACACCTTCAATCCAAACCCAGGTATGTCTTCAGAATGGGTGTGTGCCTAGCCTTGTCTCCACTGAAACTGAACCTGAAAGAGCACTAAGCATGCTCTGGTGGCCAGTTTATCATCAACCCCAGATAGCACGTTCACATTATCCACAGAGAACAATTTTCCTGAAAGAAATTCTGGCTACCAACCATATTTTTGAATTATTAGTGGTGCTGTAGAACCCTGTACAGATTTCAGCTCTTGGTGCTGTTCTAATTAACATCACTTAATCCAGCCCTGGTGCCAACCCTGAAAAGGTTAGACTCGGGGGTGGTGTTTCATTCTGGGCCACCGAACAGGCAGATTTAATTTAGAGAATGTATAAAGTCTAATGTTCACTCCTTCAGTGCGCTGTGAAGTCAAGAGTTAACTTCTGAGCACATTAATCTCAATCGCAAAGTTGTTGAATTTGTAACTCTCTTGCTTGCCTTGATTATCAAACTGTACGGCACAGAAATTGCACTGAGCTTTTGAAATGCTTGAAGCCCTGGAAGCCTTCATAAACTTGCTCTCCAGCTAAATGTGGCTGCACCAGAACCTCTGAAGTGTGGCTGACCCTGGGGGGAAATGATAAAATATATGCTTTGATATATGAGCACCTCTTGTTTGTCACCATCCTTCCTTTCTGGAACACATAAAGCTCTTCTGTTTTCTCCAAGTCCTGCCTGCACATGGCTGAGTTCTGGCTTGCAGCCATACTGTTGCTATTTTGCACTAAATCTCAACTATTATACTTCTCACTTGTTCTGATAAGGACCTGCTCTGAACTTCAAAGCAGGGTTCTGCCTTTCTTCATTTAGTTCCTGTTCTTCCCCTGCCCAACTAGAGAATTCTTAACTCTCTGGCTAGGTTCTTCTGGAGTTTACAATGTGACTGAAGGGAAAAGAGTGGGATAGGAGAGAACAAATTATAGATTTATCCTAGGTGGTAATAGCACATAAGAAACATGTATTGTTCAGTTTTAGTATATATCCAGAGAAATTAAACCTTATTAGCAAAATTCAGGAGCCCCGGTGGTGTTTATGTGTTGGACTGCTAACCGCAAGATCAGCACTTGAAAATGCCCAACCTTTCTATGGAATAAATATGAAGCTTCCTTCTCCCATAAAGAGTTATTGTCATGGAAACCCAGAAAGGCAGTTCTGCCCTGTCCTATAGGATCTCTATGAGTCAGCGTGAACAATGCTACCTTGTTCTATCCACCACTTGTCTTCCAGTTTATCATACGACAGGAGCTTGTGTGTTGTTGTGATGTCACTGGTATTTCAAATGCAAGCAGGGGCACTCCAAGTGAACAGGTTACAGCGGACATCCAGACAAAGAGAAAACAACAAAGAAGGACCCTGCTCCTCACTCAGAGAAAGAGCCCGCTGAAAACGTATGCATCACTTTGAAGAATTTTCAAATACTGAAAGTCTGGAAGCAGACCATCGTCAGAGAGACTGCCAGCAGATGAGCTGTCAGATATGAGGGTCCTCAGAATGTGACTGAAGACAAGATGATTTTCTTGAGGAAGTGTTGATCATGGTGACATGCGTTGTGTAAAGCCTGTGGAAGTGAAGCCTTTGGGACCTTCATTTTCGGATGGAGCATGACTTTTAAAGTAAAGAGAAACAAGTGCAAAACTCTAATGATTGGAACTTGGAATATACGAAGGACGGATTTAGGAAAACTGGAATTGGTCAAAAATGAAGTAGATGGTAAGATTACAGTTGTTTCATTTTTTTCTTGTCCTCCTATGTTATGCAACAAAATGGCTATGGGTATGATATAAAATAAAATACAATTAAAAATAAGGTGGAATGCATAAAGATCAATATCCTTCACAATAGTGAGCTGAAATGGTCTAGCATTGGCCAGTTTGAATCAGAAAATCATTTGATTTACTCTGCCAGGAATAACACACTCAAGAGGAATACCATAATATTCAATGTCAGAAAAGATCATGCTAAATCCATCATGATGCACCATGCTATCTGTGATCAGATTATATCTCTCTGCCTTCAAGGAAATGCAATCAATACAATTATAATTCAACTTTATGCACCAACCATAAAAGCTAGTGATAAAGAGACTGACAAATTCTTTCTACCAAGGACTTCAGTCAAAAATTCATCAAACATGCAATTAAGATGCACTGATATCTTTAGTGATGTGAATTCAAAAGTTGGAAACAACGTGGAAAGAACAGTTATTGGAAAATATAGGCTGGGTGATAGAAACAAAGCTAGAGATTACATGACAGAATTTTGCAAAATCAACAACTTGCCCACAGTAAATACTTTTTTCAACAATGCAAAAGTGACTATACCCATGGACTTTCCCAAATGGGATACACAGAAATCAAATAGACTCCATCTGTGGAAAGACATAATGGAGATGCTCAATGTCAGCAACTAAAATCAGACCAGGCACCAACTGTGGAACTGACCATCAGTTGCCCAGAATAAAGCTAAAGGAAATTAAAATAAATCTATGCGAATCACAATATGACCTTGAGTCTATACCACCTAAATTTCAAGAGCAGATTTGATGCGTTGAACATTACTGACAGAAAACTGAATGAGCTGTGGGGGAACATCAGGACCATCATTCAAAAGTCACAGTAACTAAAAAGAGAGAAAAGGAAGAAAAAGTCAAAGTGGATATAAGAAGAAACACTGAAATTTGCTCTTACTCATGGAATAGCTAAAGCACATAAAAGAAGGGTGAATTCAAGGAGTAGAACTAGAACATGTCAAAGGACAGCGCTAGAAGACAAAGCTAAAGATTATAAAAAATGGGCAAAGAACTAGAATTAGAAAATCCAAAGGGAAGAATACACTCAGCATAGTTGAAACTGAAACAACTGAAGAAAAAGTCAAGCCTCAAATTGCAATTTTGAAAGATTCTTTTGGCAAATGATGGCTCTCTGTACCAAAACAAAAAACAAAACAAAACGAAAACACAGGATCTCTGTACCAAACAAACAAAAAACTAGTTGACAGTCCACTATTTCAAGAGGTAGCATATACACAAGAACTAGCAGTGCTGAAGAAGGAAGCTCAGACTGCACTGAATGCAGTAGCAAAAAAGAACTTTCCAGAAATTAATGAAATACCTATTAAATGTTTCAGACAGATGTAGAAGCACTCACTCGCCTATGCCAAGAAATTTGAAAGATAGCTACTTAGCCAAATGACTGGACGATATCCAAATTTATGTCCATTCCAAAGATACTTGACCCAACATAAAGCTCAAACTATAGAACTATACTGTTAACATAACACACAAGTCAAATTTAGCTTAAGATTCTTCACTTATGGTTGCAGCAATACATTTACATTACAATACATTACAGAGCACTTCCAGAAGTTTAGTTGGGATCCAAAAAGAGGTGGAATAAGAGCTATCATTGTTGATGTCAGATGGATCTTGGATCAAAGAAGAGAAGGACAGAAAGATGTTTACTTGTGTTTCATTGATCATTCAAAGGCATTTGACTATGTGGACCATAGTAATAAACTCTGAATAACCTTAAGAAAAATGAAAATACCAGAACAGTTCATTGTCCTCCTTCAGAACTTGTTATATGTATCAAGAGACAATTGTTCAAACAGAATGAGGGAATACTGCATGGTTTAAAATCAGGAAAGGTGTGTGTCAGGGTTTTATTCTCTCACCATACTTGTTCAATCTATATGCTCAGCAAATAATCAGAGAAGCTATGAAGAGAGAGCAGCAGCAGGATTGAAAGAAGTTTTATTTACAACTTGTGATATGCAGATTACATACTCTTGCTTGCTGAAAGTGATGAGGAATTGAAGCACTTGTTGATGAAGATCAAGGATTGCACGCAGCCTTCAGTATGGATTAAACTCAATGAAAATGAAAGACAAAACTCACAATTGGACTAATAGGTAACATGATGATAAATGGAGAAAACACTGAAACTTTCAGAATTTTGATTCATAATCAATGCATATGGATGAAGTAGTCAAGAGATCAAAAATGCATCACATTAGGTAACTCTGCTGCGCAGTATTGCGCACTGCGGAGTATTGAAAATCAAGGCTGTTACTCTAAGGAATAAGGAGCTCCTGACTCAAGCTATGATACTCTCCATTGCGTCAAATGCATGTGAATGTGAGACTTGGAATAAGTAGGATTGCAGAATAATGGGTGCATTTGAACTGTGGTGCTGGGAAAGAATATTGAAAATACCATGGACTTCTCAAAGGACAAACTGATCTACATTGAAAGATGTGAGGTCAATGTTCTCCTTAGCACCAAGGATGTCAAGACTTCATCTTACACACATGGGCCAGTCCCTGGAAAGGACATCATGTTTGATGTAGTGGAAGGGCAGTGAAAAAGAGGAAGGCCTTGGCAAGATGAAATGACTCAATGACTGCATCCATGGGCTCAAGCATAGGAATAATTATGAGGGTGTCACCACACTGTGCAATATTTCATTCTGCTGTGCAAAGGATCACTATAGGACAGGCAGACTGGATGGAACACAACGACAACAACAGCTCTGTCCTATACAGTCGCTATGAATTGCAATCCATGTGATAACAGCACATTTTTCATTTTAAGTAGAATTCAAACATTGCAGTCAAATAAAAGTGAAAATAAAGGCTATGGACTTTTATATTATATTATAGCTATGCATTTATCGCTATACCTACATCTGAGAAGCTACCTACATGTGAGAAGCTTCAAAAAGTTTGTGGGTATTGGGATGAAAAGTTATTGCATTTTTTCCTTGAGTTTTTGAAGTTCATTACCAATAGTACCATATATACTACCTATAGTTCTTCCTCACTTGAAGTCTGGCTTTATTGAAAAGTTCTCTCAGAAGGCATTTTTGGTAAACCTTTCAACTCAATATTTCATTGTGATGAAATATTTATTTGCTATAATACTGTTATGAAATAGATACAAATTATGGATCAGTATTTATTATACTGCTCTAGAAGAACCCTGTTGGTTTCATGTAGAAATGCTTAGCTAGTAATTGAAAGGTTTGTGATTCAAATCCACCAGCTGGTCCACCAGAGAAAGCTGTGGCAGCTTGCGTCCCTAAACATTACAGACTTAGAAACCTCAAGAAGCCATCATACTCGTCCTACAGGGTTGTGTGAATTGGAATTGACACGAAGACCACAGGTTTTGTATATATTGCTACAAGAAAGAAGCCCAGTTGGCACAACTCTTAGGTACTAGGCTGCTAATTACATGATCAGGGGTTTGAACCCACTAGCAGCATCAGGGGATAAAGACACACAGTCTATTTCTGTAAAGACTCAAAACCTTGGAAACCCTGGGGCCGTTCTCTTCTGTTCTACAGGGGGGCTTGTGAGTCAGAATCAGCTCAGTGGCCGGGATGCTACTGGTAACACCTATCAGTTATGGCACCCGTGGAGCTGCCTTCAGAATGCATTCTCCTTTTCACCCATTGTTGTTCGCTGCCCTGCTACCAGCAGCTCCAATTGTGTGGCTCAGAGTAGAACCGATACAGGTTAAAGTCACGAAGACTTTAATCTTTATTTTCTTTTTAAAATATAATATTTAAGAATTATTATTTACTGTAAATGGAAAAAGAGACTTCGAAAATTGGTGGAAATGGAACAAAAAAGATCATGGAATTTCTCCAAGAACTTTAAAAAAAACTTTTCATTAAGTGCAGATTTTTAGACATCATTGTCAACTTCACATTCAACAATTCAGGCACATGTTCTTTCATCTCGGTCAGTGAAGTACCCTCGATGGAACATCGCTTACCCTACGTCTTCTCCATGTTTCCCTTTCCATTCTTCTTTCTTCCCTGCCCCTTCTGAACCTTATCCTTGAGTGAATGCTGTCCTCTTCATTTCAAATCGCTGAATATTCAAAGGACTGTGTACCTTCCTAGTGCTTAGTCTCATTGGCTCCTCTTTGCAGACAGCTTTGTCTTTCCAAGCTCCTTTCAGGATTCTTGCCTTGTCTATGGTTTGTTTGGGTGATTTTCTTTTGGAGTCTCTCCTCTTTGGGGTTCATGCAGCTTCCTGATACAGAGCTTCTCATCTTTCATAATGTTCAGAAAACTTTCAACAAC
This sequence comes from Nesogale talazaci, assembly GCA_004026705.1. Taxonomy (NCBI): domain Eukaryota; kingdom Metazoa; phylum Chordata; class Mammalia; order Afrosoricida; family Tenrecidae; genus Nesogale; species Nesogale talazaci. The sequence continues at coordinate 2,265 of PVJH01001845.1, read as the reverse complement.
TCTTTAACAATATTTTTAAGCTTGTTGTCTTTTGCTGTTATGGAATCGTGGTCATACATAAGTTATTTCTCTTGATGGTATCCCACAGAATTCTTAGAATTTCTTCATATCTTTCATTTACTTTTTAATGACCGTTTCTTGAGCAAACTAGGATTGTCCTTTCAATATATTACCCGTTTCTGAAATTCTCGTATTAGTCTTCTTGGTTTCTACTATTATATTGTTTCTATTTTTCATTTATTTTGTCAGTTTGTATTTGTAGTGTTTTCCTGAAATATTCCTGAAATATTTTTCTGTTTTCCTTTATTTTGTCTGCCACTTTCTCAATCTTTCTTGGTTTGAAGTAAGCAAATATAATTCTTTTGAATTCCTTATCTTAATAAAGAATTGTAGTTCCAATAACATTTCTTCCCCAGAAAAGTCTTTTGTTGGCTGTAATCTAATGAAAGCAGTTTGCCAGGACTTTGTTTTGACAGAGTCATAGGTGGGTTTGAACCACCAACCTTTGCTTTGGAAGCTGATGACAAACTCTTCGTACCTCTCAGGTTCCTTCCATTCTCCTATAATAATGGATCTTTAGCTAATCACATGGCTTCCTATATTGAGACTATATTTCTCTGAATAGGTGATCATATAATGTGACTAGTTTGTTTTCCAAAAAAAAAAATGTGGAAAGAATTGACATGTACAACTCCTCCATCACTGTAAAGCATGGTTTTTTGCTTATTTGCCTTGGATTGCCTTTCCCACCCCCATTTCCCACTGGTTGTAATACTCATGTTATTACAGAAAGATCTTGCCATTCTGGTCTGTAGAGCCAACTAACTAGGCTCTTAAGAGAAAGAAATAAACCATCTTGCTTGAACAAACTGTTGTAGCAGCTTATTCTAAATGTAATATATAACCAATCATAATTCTCCTCCAAAGTACCAAATACCATGAGGCATGTATTATTATCATCTCCATTTTAAATAAATAAATCAATAAAGGCTAAATAAAGGAAATTTAAATACAAATATTAATATATAAAGAACACTAGTTGTATGTGTTAGGCTGCACTGTCTAGAGAAACAATCCAATGATGTATATATATATATATTTTTTAAAAAACCCTTTATACCAAGAAGTAATCATCTATCAAAAAGGCCCCCAGACCAGCCAAACAAAATCCCTAAGTCCCATGCAACACAGGGCTCTTGTGAAAGTTAGGTTTATTGTGCCAACTAGGCTTCTGAGGAACATGAGGGTGGAATTTGATCAGACCAAAGCTTGACTGGAGGGTGACGAGATGAAGGGTTTTCCAAAGCTGGCTCCCTTTTCTATTTTTCCCTCGTGATCAGACCAGCATGTTGCTGCTTGAGATAATTCTTGCTTCAACCTTGTGCTGCAATACCTGTGGGCTGTACAGCTGGTGCTGCACAACCTGTGGATCATGTCACCTTGCTGTGCATTACTAAAGCTTGAGGCTCTTTCAAGACCTGCTTCACCACGCTGCTGCTGGATCTTGTTACTGTGTGTCCATTGCTAGTGCTAGAGATCCCATCGAGGGAAGCATCCTTTGCTATGCTCCTGCACTACTTACCGTTGTTACCCAACCCTCCCACCTGCAGACCAATCACATTGTCCACTTTCTTGATCTTGGACCGGCAGCCCACATGAGTTGAAGGACCTTCAGTATATTAACTGTTCCATGAAAGTGAGTTGTACTGAGCCTTCTATACTGCACCCTGCTATGTGGACTAATTAGTCATGATATTCCTTTTTGCTGTATAAATCTATCTATATCTATCTTCATCATCATCATTCATCATCTGTCTACCATCATTAGTTTCCTGGTTTTGTTTCTCTAGAAAATCCTGCCGAACATAGCTCTTTTTAGACCTAAGTAGCTGCAGAATGATAATGCAGAGAGGTGAAGAATGACGGAGGAACATCACCAACTGGTGGTTGCAGACTGGCATGGGTCCAATGCTGGTGGAAACATGAAGGGTACCAGCTCCTCTCAAGGTTGGGAAGCCCACATTGGGGCTGCCTCTGGAGACAGGTAGTATCCTAGCAAGCATGAAGGTGAGGGGCCAGACAGAGAGAGCAGTTGGAAGTATCTCACGTTCTAATACAGAAGCTATGACACCAAGCATGTACCCGCAGGTTGGAAGCTGGTTGAACTCTCTCCCTAGCCGAGAATGTCTAGTTGACATATCTTCCACCTGGCACAGTGAGTTAGTTAAGTGTTGGACTGCTCATTGCAGTGTCAGTGCAGCACAC